>CM063310.1:508884-883314 GCA_032173965.1 Sitta carolinensis
GCAATAAACCGGCGCGTTCTCCTCCCCACCCGGGGCCGCCTCCGCGTCCGAGAACTCGCTGTCCTGAGGGGAGGATAACGGCGGGGGGGTGTCGGGGTCTGGGCAGAGGGGCTCCCGCAGACACCGCAGCCCCCTGGCCGCCCCCCAAGACCCCGGGCCCCCACAAAGCCCGGCTCGCCCCTCACCATCGCCGCTCCGGGCTAGGCCCAACCGCGGCCGGAAGCGGCGGGCGCGGCCAACTTCCGCTTCCGGGTAACATGGCGGCGGCCATAGGGAGCAATGGTGGTGGCAGTGGAGGCCGCCATGTTTGTGGGCGGTGTCAGGCGCGGTCACAGAGAGAGGCGGGAGAGACAGCGGTGGGGGCGGGGCGTTTATTGGGGGACAGGGGGATATCGGGGGGCGGGGGTGGTGTGGGGACATTGGGGACATTGGGGATATGGGGGGTGTGGGGACATTGGGGACATGGGGGACATGGGGGACATTGGGGATATGGGGGGTGTGGGGACAATGGGGATATGTGGGGTGTGGGGGACACTGGGGGGACTTGGGGGCCATGGTGGGGTATGGGGGACATTGGGGACATGGGGGGCATGGGGGCTGTGGGGACATGGGGGACATTGGGGATATGGGGGCTGTGGGGACAATGGGGGACATTGGGGACATGGGGGTTGTGGGGACATTGGGGACATGGGGGACATTGGGGATATGGGGGGTGTGGGGACAATGGGGGGACTTGGGGGACATTGGGGGGAATTGGGGGACATGGGGGGCGTGGGGGACATTGGGGGCATGGGGGGTGTGGGGGACCTGGGGGACACTGGGGACGTGGGGGGCGTGGGGACATTGGGAGCACTTGGGGGCCATGGTGGGGTGTGGGGGACATTGGGGACATGGGGGACATAGGGGGCGTGGGGGGCGTGGGGGACTTGGGGGACATTGGGGGGAATTGGGGGACATGGGGGACATTGGGGACATGGGGGGTGTGGGGGACATTGGGGACATGGGGGGACTTGGGGGACATTGGGGGGACATGGGGGACATTGGGAACATGGGGACATTGGGGTCATGGGGGCATGGGGGACATGGGGGACATTAGGGATGTGGGGACATTGGGGGGACTTGGGGGACATTGGGGACAGGAGGGGACCTGGGGGGACATGGGGACATTGTGGAGGACTGGAGATATGGGGGGGCATGAGGGGACAAGGGGGGCACTGGGGACATGAGGGGGTCTGGGGGGACATGGGGGACACGGGGTGGCACATGGGGACCTGGGGGACATCGGGGACATGAGGGGACATTGAGGGGCACATGGGGACAGTGGGGACAATTGGGGGAGACAGGGAGGATGGGGGGAACTCAAGGGGACATGGGGGACACTTGGGGACCTGAGGGGGCCGTGGTGGGGAGGACGGTGGGGAACGGGGGCTCGAGGACGTGGGAGGGCACAGATGGCACTCAGGTGTCACTCAGGTGTCACAGGTGTCACTCAGGTGTCACTCAGGTGTCACACAGGTGTCACAGGTGTCACAGCTGTCACAGGTGTCACTCAGGTGTCCCAGGTGTCCCAAGGGACGTGTCCCTCTCGTCCCCCGTCACTGGCTGAGCCTCCAGGGGGCGCTGCAGCTGCTGCAGCTCCTCTGCCAACCTGGGGGCGGGGCCACAGAAGGGGTGGGGCTGGAGGTGGGGCCCAGGTGAGATGGCCACATCTGTCCCACCCCTGTCCTGAGGGGTCTCACCCTTGTCCCCAGGTTGTCACACACCCTGTTGTCCCCCGTGGGGATCACACCCCTGTCCCCAGGTGTCACACACCTGTCCCAGGTGTCACACCCCTGTCCCCAGGTGTCACACACCTGTCCGGCGCTGCAGGCTCTGCTGCTGCCGGCCCAGCTCCACCTCCAGCTGTTGCTCCGCCCTCTCCTGCTCTTCGTGCACCAATCGCCTGCAAGAATGGGGGATGGGGGGTGGGGACAGGCACGAGTGGGCGGGGTCACCTCTGAGGGGGCGGGGCCAGAGGCACCTGCACTCACCAGACCGCAGGTGCCTCTGGGCCCAGCTGCTCCTCCACCTCCATCACACGGCGCTCTGGGCAAAGGGGGGGACACACCTGAGTTTGGGGGGGCTCAGGTGGCCAAGGGTCACTCAGGTGTGCCGTGGGAGGGGCTGAGAGACCCTCAGGTGTCAGGAGGGACACTCAGGTGCTTGGGGGGGGGTCCGGGGGGGGTCACTCAGGTGTCAGGGGCTCACCCAAGCTCAGCCACTTCTCTTCCACCTCCTGCAGCTTCATCAGCTCAGCCTTCAGGTGGGCTGGAGTCTGTGGGGGGACATGAGGTAGGGGGTGTGAGGGCACCCAGGTGTGTGTAGGACCCCCAGGTGTGTGAGGGACCCCAGCCCGGGCCTCACGTGTGTGACACGCAGGTGCTTGAGCTCCTCCATCATGGCATCGAGCTGCTGGCAGTACTGCAGCCTGGGGTGAGGGGACATGTCACCTGTGCGGGTCACCTGGTGCCGCGCCCAGCCCCACCTGTGTCCTCATCCACACCTGTGTCTGCAGTCCCACCTGTGCCCCAGCCCCACCTGTGCCCCCAGCCCCACCTGTATCCCTCAGCCCCACCTGTGCCCCCAGCCCCACCTGTGTCCAGCCCCACCCGTGCCCCCAGCCCCACCTGTATCCCCCAGCCCCACCTGTGCCCCCAGCACCACCTGTGCCCCCAGCACCACCTGTGCTCTCAGCCCCACCTGTATCCCCCAGCCCCACCTGTGTCCCCAACCCCACCTGTATCCCCCAGCCCCACCTGTGTCCCCAGCCCCACCTGTGTCCCCAACCCCACCTGTATCCCCCAGCCCCACCTGTGCCCCCAGCCCCACCTGTATCCAGCCCCACCTGTATCCCCCAGCACCACCTGTGCCCCCAGCCCCACCTGTGTCCCCAGCCCCACCTGTATCCCCCAGCCCCACCTGTGCCCCCAGCACCACCTGTGCTCCCAGCCCCACCTGTATCCCCCAGCCCCACCTGTGCCCCCAGCACCACCTGTGCTCCCAGCCCCACCTGTATCCCCCAGCTCCACCTGTGCCCCAGCCCACCTGTGTCCCCAGCCCCACCTGTGTCCCCAGCCCCACCTGTGTCCCCAGCCCACACCTGTATCCCCAGCCCCACCTGTGCCCCCAGCCCCACCTGTGTCCAGCCCCACCTGTACTCCCGGCGCAGGTGTCGGAGCTGCTCCCGCCGCTGCTCCGTCCGTTCCAGGTCCTGCTGCTGCTCCAGGCAGAGCTCGCTGCGCCTGTGGGGGTCACCAGGTGTGTTTGGGGGGGTCGGGGGTCGCAGAGGCACAGGTGAGGTTGAGGAGGGTCACAGGTGTCCACACTCACCTCTGACCTTTGGCCTCCACCTCCTTCCCCTGCAGCCGCGCTCTCTGCAGCGCCTCTGGGGGGGTCGGGGGGTCACGGGGTCGGGGGGTCCAGGGCTCAGGGGGGTCCCAGGGCTCAGGGGGGTCCCGGGGCTCAGGGGTCCAGGCTCAGGGGGGGTCCCGGGGGTCAGGGGGGTCCCAGGGCTCAGGGGGGTCCCAGGGTCAGGGGGGTCCCAGGGCTCAGGGGGGTCCCGGGGGTCAGGGGGGTCCCAGGGCTCAGGGTGTCCCAGGGGTCGGGGGGTCCCAGGGCTCAGGGGGGTCCCAGGGGTCAGGGGGGTCCCAGGGCTCAGGGGGGTCCCGGGGGTCAGGGGGGTCCCAGGGCTCAGGGGGGTCCCAGGGGTCGGGGGTCCCTCCGTGTGTGGGGGTCCCACCTCCTCTGGGGGAGTCAGGAGGGGCCACAAGGGTCAGGCAATCATGGGGGTCAAGAGAGATCTGGGGGGGGTGGGGTGTCAAGGGGGTCAGAGACTCAGGAGGCGTCGGGGGTGGGGGGGTTGGGGGGGTCCCAAAGACCCCAGGGCCCCCCAGGCTCACCCTGCACCCGCTGCCAGCGCCCCTCAGTGCCTCCTTGTGCTGCTCCACTGTGGGGAGGGGGATGCGACCTCAGACCCCTCAGGGATCACCCAGACCCCTCAGGGATCCCCCCAAACCCCTCAGGTGTCCCCCAAACCCCTCAGGGATCCCCCCAAACCCCAGGTGTCCCCAGACCCCTCAGGGATCACCAAATCCTCAGGGATCCCCCCCAAACCCCTCAGGTGTCCCCCAGACCCCTCAGGGATCACCCAAATCCCTCAGGGATCCCCCCAAACCCCTCAGGTGTCCCCCAAATCCCTCAGGGATCCCCCCCAAACCCCTCAGGGATCCCCCAAACCCCTCAGGGATCCCCCAGACCCCTCAGGGACCCTCTCCAGACCTCCCCGTGTCCCCCCCAGGTGACTCACACTGCTCCAGGTGCTGCCTCAACCCCTCGCTGTACTCTCGTGCCTTCGCCAGCTCCTGCGCCGTGGCCTGATCGACTGTGGGACAGACAGGGGGACACGTGGGACACGTGACCTGTGTGGATCACCTGGTGCCACCCCCACCTGTGCCCCCAGCCCCACCTGTGTCCAGACCCACCTGTGTCTGCAGTCCCACCTGTATCCCCACCTGTGCCCCCAGCCCCACCTGTGCCCCCAGCCCCACCTGCACCCCCAGCCCCACCTGTGTTCCCAACCACACCTTTGCCCCCAGCCCCAGCTGTGCATCCGGCCCCACCTGTGTTCCCAAACCCACCTGTACCCCATCCCCACCTGTATCCCCACCTGTGCCCCTCCCCACCTGTATCCCCCACCTGTGTTCCCAACCCACTGTATCCCCACCTGTGCCCCCATCCCCACCTGTATCCCCCACCTGTGTTCCCAACCCCACCTGTATCCCCACCTGTGCCCCCATCCCCACCTGTATCCCCACCTGTGCCCCCATCCCCACCTGTTGGGGGGGACATGACGGGAACATGTTGGAACACAGGTGTCCTCACGCTCACCTTTCTGCAGGCTGCGGACCTGCCTCAGCAGCTCCTCCAAGGGTGGGATCCCCCCAGGGGCACCTGAGGGGGGCACTGGGCAGGTCACGGGGACGCTGCGTCTCTTGGGGACACCCGGGCACACCTTGTCCCTGGGGCGGGGGGACACGGTGGGGATACGTGGCGGTGGCATGGCGTCCTGCCCACGGAGCCCCTCACTCCGTGGATCCACATCCATCACTGCAGCCTGGAGGGACGCGGTGAGGACAGAGAGGAACACGGCGGGGGACATGGAGGATGATGATGGGGACAGCTGGCTTGTCCCCTCCTGTCACCTCATCATCCTCTTCACTCCCCTTTTCCCACCCTCGGCCCCACATTTTCTGTCACGTTTTGCCATTTCCTCCCTCCTCCTTTTCTCCTTCTTCTTCCCAGTTCCCCCCATTCCCGTCACCTCCTTCCTCCAGCTCCTGCCGCCTCTGTCCCTTCCATTTCTGCCCCTCCTTTCCCTCCCCAGTCCTTTCCCCTCTTGCTCCATTTTCTGTCACAAACTCCCTCTTTCCAGCCCCCTTTCCACACTTTTCCGTCTCGTGTATTTAAACTTCATCCCTCATTTCCCCCTCACCTCCTTTCTGCAGCTCTGTCGGCTCCTCTCCTTCACATTCCCTCAGGTTTTCCCATCTTTTTCCCCTCACGTTTTCCCGCCTTTTTTCCCCCCTCACGTTTTCCCGCCTTTTTCCTCCCCTCACGTTTTCCCGCCTTTTTCCTCCCCTCACGTTTTCCGCCTTTTTCTCCCCTCACGTTTTCCCCTTTTTT
This sequence comes from Sitta carolinensis, assembly GCA_032173965.1. Classification (NCBI taxonomy): domain Eukaryota; kingdom Metazoa; phylum Chordata; class Aves; order Passeriformes; family Sittidae; genus Sitta; species Sitta carolinensis. The sequence continues at coordinate 514,606 of CM063310.1, forward strand.
CTCCCCTCACGTTTTCCCGCCCTTTTTCCTCCCCTCACGTTTTCCTGCCCTTTTCCCCTCATATTTTCCTCCTTTCCCCCCTATTTCCCCCCTAATCTTTCCCACCCACCCCCTCATATTTTCCTGCCATCTCCCCCTCACATTTTCACGCCATTTCCCTTCCATTTTCCCATTTTTTTTGCCCCACATTTTCCCCTCATGTCCCCTTTTCCAGTTCTTTATTTCCGATGCCGTTTTCCATCCCCTTCTCATCCCAAATCTGTCACTTCTTCCAGCACATTCTCTTCCCTCTTTTCTGCTCCCTTTCCCGTTTATTCTTGCCATCCATTTCTTGTCCCTTCTTCCTCTTTCCCGTCACATTTTCCCACCATTTTCTCACATGTTTTCCCACTGATTTCTGTCCCTCATCCCACTCTTTTCTCTCCTATTTCCCCCTATTTTCTGCCTGCTCTTTCCCACCTTTTCTTTCAGGTTTTCTCCTCATCTCCTCTCATTTTCGCTTCCCTTTTCCCCCTTTCACCATCCCATCTCCTCCCTGTTCTCACCACCTCTCCCCGCTTTCTTTCTGCCCTCAGTTCATGTTCCCTCATCCCCCATTCCCCTCATCCCTCGGGATGTGCCCCTGCCATCCCCTGTCCCCTCATCCTCCATCCCCTCATCCCTCAGTCCGTGTCCCCTCATCCTGCTGTCTCCTCACCCCTCAGGATGTGTTCCTGCCATCCCCTCGCCCCTCAGCTCGTGTCCCCTCCTCCCCTGTCCTCCATTCCTCAGTCCGTGTCCCCTGTCCTCCATCCCCTCAGTTTGTGCCCTCCATCTCTCAGTTCGTGTCCCCCATCCCCTCACCCCTCAATCCATGTTCCTTCATCCCCTCATCCCCTCATCCTCCATCCCCTCACCCCTCAGTCTGCATCCCTTCATCCCTGTCCCCCATCCCTGTCCCTCATCCTCCATCCCCTCATCCCTCAGTTTGTGTCCCCCATCCTCTCATCCCTCAGTTTACATCCCCTCGTCCCCCATCTCACTCCTCAGTTTGTGTCCCTGTCCCCTCATCCTCCATCCCTTCACCCCTCAGTTCGTGTCCCTTCATCCCCTATTCCCTCATCCCCTGTCCCCTCATCCCCTCAGTCTGTGTCCCCCATCCCCTCATCCCCTTCATCCTCCATCCCCTCACACCCTCAGTCCGTGTCCCCATCCCCTCATTTCCCATCCCCTCACCCCTCAGTCCGTGTCCCCCATCCCCTCATTTCCCATCCCCTCACCCCTCAGTCCGTGTCCCCCATCCCCTCATTTCCCATCCCCTCACCCCTCAGTCCGTGTCCCCCATCCCCTCATTTCCCATCCCCTCACCCTCAGTCCGTGTCCCCCATCCCCTCATTTCCCATCCCCTCACCCCTCAGTCCATGTCCCCCATCCCCTCATCCCCTCACCCCTCAGTCCGTGTCCCCCATCCCCTCATTTCCCATCCCCTCACCCCTCAGGCCGTGTCCCCCATCCCCTCATCCCCTTCATCCCCTCGCCCCCCATCTCCCCCAGACTCAGGACTCTCGGGGGGCTCTCAGCGTTTATTGTCAGCCCTCGGGGGCCTCGGGCGCGGCCTGCGAGGGGCGGGGACGGATGAGAGCAGCCGGCCAGCGCAGCAGTGGCGCAGGGATGGCGGCTTGGTACGGGTGAAGAGCTGTACACTCACTTCTTGGTGACTGCGCGGGTAACGGCGATGGCGCCGCTTGGTCACCAGCGGGGAGCGTCGTAAGTGGAACTGGAACCTGCTGGGACAGCCTGTATGTGGGATCTGAACACTGCCGGGAGCTCTGGTAATGGTGGGATTTACTGAAACACTGCCGGGAGCATCCTGGTAATGTGGGATTTACTGAAACACTGCGGGAGCAGCCTGGTAATGTGGGATTTAATGAAACACTGCCGGGAGCATCTGGTAATGGTGGGATTTACTGAAACACTGCCGGGAGCATCCTGGTAATGGTGGGATTTACTGAAACACTGCGGGAGCATCCTGTAATGGTGGGATTCACTGATGACACTGCATCCTGTTAATTGTGGGGTTTACTGACATGCACTGCATCCTGTTAATTGTGGGATCTACTGACAGCACTGCCAGGGAGCATCCTGCTAATTGCAGGATCTACTGATGACACTGCATCCCGTTCATTGTGGGATTTACTGACGGCACTGACACCGAGCATCCGTTAATTGGGATCTACTGATGACATCCATCCCGTTCATTGTGGGATTTACTGACGGCACTGACCCCGAGCATCCCGTTAATTGTGGGATCTACTGATGACATCCATCCCGTTCATTGTGGGATTTACTGAAACACTGCCAGGGAGCATCCCGTTAATTGCGGGATCTACAGATGACACCCCCAGCCAGCCACCCCCAGCCCAGGGCTCCCTCCCCAGGCTCACTCACCCAGGCCAGCAGCGTTTCCTTCTCAGCCACGTGGTAGAGCAGGCGCAGGGGCCGGTGCGGGCTGTGCACACGGCTGTGCAGGTAGTGGTACAGGTCGAAGAGCCGGTGCTGCTCCTCCTCGCTGGTGTAGGGCTCCTCCAGCTCGGGGCTGCGGGACAAGGCGGGACGCGGCCGTCAGGCCAGCACGGTGCGGGGGGACACCCCCTAACCCCGTCCCCGACCCTCCGGTGAACCCCACCTGGTGAACTGCGGCAGCTGCTGCATCTCCTCCGGCCCCTCCAAGGGTTTGTAGAGGAAGTGGCGGAGCTCGGGCGCGCCGGGGCGGGACGGGCCGTACCCCGCTCCTCCCCGCACGGCCGCCGCCAGCTCGGCCAGCCAGCCCTGCGCCCGCAGCGCGTCCTCCAGCTGCCGCCGGCACGCCGCCGCCGCGTAGAAACCTTCGCGCTCCGTGGACAGCAGGATCAGCGTCACGCCATCCTCATCCTCATCCTCCTCCTCGCCCAGCCGAGCCGCGTACGCGTAGAAATACCCATCGGGGTTGAAGCGGGGCAAGCACACGGGCGTCCACACCTCGCCCGCGCCCGCTCCACCGCCCAGCAGGTTGAGCAGCAGGTGGAGATCGCTGGCACAGAGCCGCCCGCCCTCGGCCAGCGCCCGCTGCCTGGCCGCCGTCACCAGGCGCCCCCGGGCCGCCAGCACGGCCAGGGCGGGCGCAGGGCGGGCGGCAGCGGCGGAGCGGCGCAGAGCCCCGGACACGGCGCGGCGAAGCCCCCCGGGCAGGGGCAGGCAGCGAGCCGCCCCCAGCAGCAGCCGGCCGTCGGCCGCGGCCCCGCAGAGCAGCCGGTCCAGCACGGCCTCGGCGCCCGCCAGCAGCCGGCGCAGGTCGAAGCCGCGGCGGCGAGCGAAGACGCGGGCGATGCCGCCGCGGGTCAGCAGCGACAGGATCTGCTCGTGAACGAAGGCCAGCTCCCGCCGCAGCTGCGCCGCCGACTGACGCGTGCGGGACACCGACACCAGCAGCAGCGGGCCCCGCTGCTCGAACACCAGCGTGCGGTCCTCTGCGGGGCACAGAGAGAGGGGACGCGGCGGTCACGGGGCTGGCGGAGTGGTTGGGTTGGTAGCCGGGTGTTGTTTGGTTGGGTTGGGGAGTGGGCTGTGCCGAGGTGGGGTTTTTTTGGGGGGTAGGACTTGGGAAGGGAAGGGCTGGTTGTACCAGGGTGAGCTGATTTGGCAGAAACCCGGCAGAGGTGTTTTAGGGGTGGGGTGTTGTGTTTGGAGGGGGCTGCACCTGCGGCGCCGTTTCAAAGCTACCCGAGGGCAGGGCTGTGCAGCTTTGGGGTTACCCACGGGTGGGTCAGTGTAAATTCGGGGTCCCGTGTCCACCCGTGCCGTACCGGAGCAGATGGCACGGATGGCGTTGCCGCCGCTCTGGATGAAGGACACGAGAGCCATCATGACGCCCATGGTGGCCGCCAGCGCTTCCTCGTTGCCGTGCCGGGAGTAGATCGGCTTCCCGGCCTCGCTGAGCACGAACACGTGTTTGCGCCGCGCCCGCCAGCCCGCGGCTGCCACGTCCTCGTCCGCGCCGCGCCGCCCGCCCGGGCCCGATGTGGCCGCTGCTGCTGTCACCGCTGCTGTCACCTCCTCCTCTTCCTCCCGGGGTGACACCCTGGGGATGTCACTGCTGCTGTCACCTCCTCCTCTTCCTCACCGGGGTGACACCCTGGGGATGTCACTGCTGCTGTCACCTCCTCCTCCTCTTCCTCCCTTACACCCTGGAGATGTTGCTGCCTGGTCACCTCCTCCTCCCGGGGTGACACCCGGGATGTCACCCCCTTCATCCCTACTGGGACTCTCCTCCTCCTCCTCACCATGGGTGAGCGGGATCACCCGCGTGTCACCGCTGTGGTCACCTCCTCCTCCTCATGGGCATGACAGCCCTGGGACGTTGTGGCTGCTTCTGCCGTCACTGCTGCCCCCACATCCTCGTCCCTGTCACATGGCCCACCTTGGGATGTCACTGCCACCTCCTCCTCGCCCTGTCTGGGGTGGCACCCCAGGGACATTGTGGCTGTCACCGCTGCTGCCACCTCCTTGTCCTCCTCCTCCTCCTCATTCCCAGCAGGGTGACACACGGATGATGGCACTGCTGTCACATCCTCCTCCTCCTCCCCGCCGTGGTGACAACTCGGGGCCGCCGCCTCCGCTGTCCTCACCGGCTCCATGGCTGCCGCACCTGTGACCAGCAGGGGGCGCCGGGGCGGTGCCCGCGCACCTGGACGGCCCCGCCCTGCCCCGCCCTGCCCTCACCCAGGGCGGGATCACGGCACCTGTGGGGAGGTGGGGTGGGGGTCACCGAGGGCGTGGCTCCACAAGCCACGCCCCAACCCACACCTCGTGGCCGCACCCTCCAGCCCCACCCAGTAAGGCCCAGCCCTGGTGGTCTTCCCCTAGGCCACGCCCACTGTTATCAAGCCACGCCCACCCAGGAACACGCGCACGTGCCTATCTGGCCACGCCCCAACAGTGAAACCACGCCCCCACCCCAGCTAAGCCCCACCCCGAAGCCCTTTAACCACGCCCCTCGCAAAAAGCCCCGCCCTCCGGCACTATCGCCCCCAGCCCCGCCCCCGCCCAGCGCTGGCCCCGCCCCTGGGCGTGCCCTCCCCTGGCCCCGCCCCCGCCCCGCGCGCGCTCACCGGCCGCGCTCCCGCTCCCGCCGCCGCCGCCGCTTCCGGGACCGCCGCGCCGCGCGCCCCGTGACGTCACCGCGCCGCCGCCTCCGCCAATCACCGCGCGGCGCGGGGGAAGGGGGCGCGGCCGCCGCGCGCGCCAATCAGCGGGCTCGGGGGCGGGGCCTGAGCAGTGACGCCGGTTTTGGCGGGTTCGCCCGCTCCGCCCCCTTCCCCGCATGATTCCCCGTGACGTCACGAAGAGGCGGGGCCTGGACGTGGCCTCGTGACGGGGGGCGGGGCCAGGGGGGCCCCTATAGCTGCTATAGGCGCTTGGCCCCGCCCCCGCGGGACCACCGGGGCCATAGGGGACCCCGAAAGTCTCTGGGGCCTGGGTGGCCCCTCCCCCAGAGGCCTTGAGGGTCTCCCAGGTGAGCCGCAGGACCCTCGGGCACACCTGGGCTGCTTTAGGGGACCCCAGAAGTTCTATAGGCACCCCCCGAAGCGCTTTAGGGGGCTGTGGGGCCATAAGGACACCCCAAAGCCTCACAGCGGCTCCGGCCGACCCCCACAGGGGCTCTGTAGGGGCTCTGGAGCCCCCCCAGACTGCAGGGGCAATGGGGACCCCACAGAGCTCCTAAAGAATCCATAGGGACCCCCAGGCCCCCCCAAAGCGCCCCGGGGATTCCCCAGGGCAGATTTACACCCTCCCCTATGGGGGCGGGGCCCCAGCCGGGGGGGGCGGGGCCTGGGGACTGAAACCCCCCCCAGGTCCCCTCCGTGCCACACACACCTGAGACCCCCACCCCCCCACCCCGGAGCTCCCCCCCAACCCCCCCAATGGCTGCTCCACCGCCCCCCGGCCACCTGAGCCTGGCCCGCGGGGTCCAGGTGAGAGCGGGGGGCGCGGGGGGCGCGGCCCGAGCTCGGGGGGCAGCGATCAGAGCTTGGGGGCACCGGCCGGAGTTCGGGGGGCAGCGATCAGAACTCGGGGGGCAGCGCTCAGAGCCCGGGGGCATCATTCAGAGCTCGGGGGGCGCAGCCCAGGGCTCGGGGGGCACCGGCAGGAGCTCGGGGGGCAGCGATCAGAGCCGGGAAGCAGCGCTCAGAGCTCGGGGGGCACTGGCCGGGGCTCGGGGGTCGCAGCCCGGGGCTCGAGGGTAGCGCTCAGAGCTCGGGGGGCGCACGGAGCTCGGGGGGCAGCGCTCAGAGCTCGGGGGGGGGCAGCCCGGAGCTCGGGGGGCGCAGCCCGGGGCTCGGGGGGCAGCCGGGGCTCGGGGGGCGCAGCGGCTCGGGGGGCAGCCGGAGCTCGGGGGGGCAGCCGGGCTCGGGGGGCAGCCGGGGCTCGGGGGGCAGCCCGGGGCTCGGGGGGCGCAGCCCGGGCTCGGGGGGCGCAGCCCGGGGCTCGGGGGGCAGCCGGGCTGGGGGCGCAGCCCGGGGCTCGGGGGGCGCAGCCCGGGCTCGGGGGGCAGCGGCCGGAGCTCGGGGGGCAGCGCTCAAAGCTCGGGGGGCGCAGCCCAGGGCTCGGGGGGCACGGCGGAGCTCGGGGGGGCAGCGCTCAAAGCTCGGGGGGCAGCGGCCGGAGCTCGGGGGGCAGCGGCCGGGCTCGGGGGGCGCAGCCGGGACTCGGGGGGCGCAGCCCGGGGCTCGGGGGGCAGCGCTCAGAGCTCGGGGGGCGCAGCCCGGGGCTCGGGGTGGGCGCACACGAGGGCGGCCCCGCCACTTCCTGACCCCGGAAAGGGGAAGTGACAGCAGACGGGACCCGGCCGGCCCGGGGGGTGGGGGGACCCCGAGAGTTCGGGGGTCGGCGGGAGCTCCGGCAGCGCCCATTTGGGGAGGGGGTCCGCAGGTGACTCCCCCCGCCCCCCTCCCCGTGCCTCCACAGCCCCCCCTGTACCAGGACGCCGTCGCTCGGCGGGCTCTGCGGCCCACCCTGCTCAGGTGAGTGCTCGCCCGCGGGGCCAGGTGACCCTGCCAGGTGTCCCGGGCAGGTGTCCCCACCCTCCCTGCCGCCCCCTCGCCCCCCTCCCCAGGAGCGTGTCGGTGCCGGCCGAGCCCCCCGCGCCCCCCACCATGGATGTCACCTACGCCGTGGTCAATAAGCCCCGCCGGGGGGGCGGGGCCGCGGGGAGAGGCCCCTCCCCTTTGGACAGAGACCACGCCCCCCTCGGACGAGACTCCGCCCCCTCGGGCACGTGCTCGCTGCCAGGTAGCCCCGTGCGCCGCCCCTCCCCCAGCCCGGCAGGTGAGTGGGGGGTCCCAGGTGTTGGGGGGGGAGGGGTCTCCAAGGGAGAGAATTCTGACCCTGTACCCCCCTCCCCACCCCCACAGGCTCCCCCAGACCCACGGACGGAGCCTACGAGGTCGTGACCCCCCCGCGGACCCCGGCAGCGGCCCCTGCCTCGGTGAGCGTGGGGAGGGGTCCCTAGGGGGGGGTCTTGGTGTTTGGGAGGGGTCTGGGGGGTCCCTGGGGGGGGTCTCGGTGTTTGGGAGGGGTTTGAGAGGTCCCTGGGGGGGGGTCTGCGGGGTCCCTGGGGGGGTCTCGGGGTGTCTGGGAGGGGTTTGGGGGGTCCCTGGGGGGTCTCGGTGTTTGGGAGGGGTTTGAGAGGTGTCTGGGGGGGGTCTGGGTGGGGTCTCGGTGTTTGGGAGGGGTCTGGGGGGGGGTCCCTGGTGGGAGGTCTCGGTGTTTGGGAGGGGTCTGGGGGGTCCCTGGGGAGGTCTCGGTGTTTGGGAGGGGTCTGGGGGATCCCTGGGGGGGTCTCGGTCTCTGGGAGGGGTTTGAGGGGTCCCTGGGGGGGGTCTGGGGGGTCCCTGGGGGGGTTCTCAGTGTCTGGGAGGGGTCTGGGTGGGTTCAGGGCGGGCACCACTGCCCAGCCCCCCCTCACTGACCCCCTGCTCCCCCTCCCAGGGTTCAATTTCCGCATCGGGAAGCCCAAGGGCCCGCGGGACCCCCCGGCCGAGTGGTCCCGGGTGTGAGGGGGGGGCGGGTCCGGATCCCTGACCCCCCCCCCAGATCCTTACAAGCCCCAAGATAAACAAAAACCCGTTTATTACACCAAATAAAAAACCACATTCTGACATTCTGAACGCCCGGACGGGGAGTCCAGAGGGGGTTCAGCTGCCCAGGTGACCACAGGTCCCACCTGGGGGGGCTCTCCAGGTGCTGGGGGGCTCTCCAGGTGCTGGGGGGGCTCCGGGGGGGCTCAGGTGTTGCTGAGCAGGCGGCGCTTGGGGGCCGTGGCCGTGTACGGGTGCCAGCGCCACTCCACGTCCGCCGCCTCCCCCTGCTCCAGGGTGCCCAGGCGGATCAGGTAGGCTGTGGGGGGGGGGAGGGAGGACACGGTGTGGGCATTTGGGACATTGGGGGACACCAGGAGCCCCTCTGGGGGTCGTTGGGGACGGTAGGGGACACTCACGCCTCAGCTGGAACCGCGGTCCCACCTCCTCCAGCTCCACCGTGCGCCCCCGGCGCCGGTACACGTGGTTCCTGTGGGGAGGGGAGGGGGTCAGAGGGGGGAGGGGAGGGGGGAGGGGTCTCTCCGTGTCCCCTCCGTGTCACCCACCGCACTAAAATGACGTCGTCCTCGTTGGCGAAGGTGACGACGCGGCGGCTGTCGGGACGGGGGACGGGGAACAGGTGCTTCAGGATGGTGCCGACCTAAAGGGGGGGGCAGGGATGGGGTCACCCCGCTCCTGAGACCTCCCTGGTCCTCCCCAGTGTCCCCAGTTCTTCCCCAGGTACCCCCATTTCCCCCCAAGTATCCCCAGTATCCCTATTTCCCCCCACAGGTACCCCCAGTGTCCCCAGTTCGTCCCCCAGGTACTCCCAGTTTCCCTCCCAGGTACCCCCATTTCCTCCCCCAGGTACCCCCAGTGTTCCCAGTTCCTCCCCCAGTGTCCCCATTTCCTCCCCCAGGTACCCCAAGTGTCCCCATTTTCTCCCCCAGGTACTCCCAGTATCCTCATTTCCCCCCCAGGTACCCCCCAATCCCCCCCTTTGTCCCCCCCTTTGTCCCCCCCCGGCCATACCCTTTTCCCCAGGGCAGAGTCCAGGCGCAGCAGCAGCAGGTGGGGGGCGGCCAGGGGGGCCCCCCCGAGCCCCCCGACCTCCTGGCGCAGCACGGCCCCGCTCAGGGTGAAGTGGGCGGTGGGGCCGTGGGGCAGGTGGGACACGGTCAGCCCGTCTGGGGGGCGGGGCTGGGTCAGGACCACACCCCAAACCGGCCACACCCCTGGGTAAGCCACACCCACTCCCCTAATCCACACCCCCTGGGTAAGCCACACCCACCCCCTAAGCCACACCCCCTGGACTGACCACACCCACTCCCCTTAGCCACACCCACCCCCCAAACCACACCCACTCCACTAAGCCACATCCCCTGGTCTAACCACACCCACTCACCTAAGCCACACCCCTTGGATTAACCACACCCACTCCCCTAAGCCACACCCCCCCAAGGAGAGACCACCCCCCCTTAAAAAGGGATCGCCCCCCCACGCTGGCCCCAGCCCTGCTCCTGGTAGCCCCTCCAAGGACAGCCCCCCCAAAAAAGGATCCCCACACACTGCTGGCTCCAGCCCTGCTTGGGGTAGCCCCAGCCCTGTTCCCGGTAGCCCCATCCCCATTCTCGGTAGCCCCATCCCTGCTCCCAGTAGCCCTGTTCCCTCAGTAGCCCCAGCTCTGTTCCCGGTAGCCCCGTTCCCGTTAGCCCTAGCCCTAGCCCTGTTCCCCTCAGTAGCCCCATCCCATTCTCGGTAGCCCCCGCCCCATTCCCGGTAGCCCCATCCCCAGTATCCCCATTCCCGGTAGCCCCCGCCCCGTCCCCGGTAGCCCCATCCCCGTTATCCCCGTTCCCGGTAGCCCCCGCCCTGTCCCCGTTATCCCCGTTCCCGTTATCCCTGTTCCCGTTATCCCCGTTCCCGTTATCCCCGTCCCGGTAGCCCCGTCCCCGTTATCCCCGTTCCCGTTATCCCCCGCCCCGTCCCCGGTAGCCCCGTCCCCGGTATCCCCATTCCCGTTAGCCCCGTTCCCGGTAGCTCCATCCTGTTAGCCCATCCCCGTTAGCCCCATCCCCAGTATCCCCATTCCGGTAGCCCCCGCCCTGTCCCCGTTATCCCGTTCCGTAGCCCCGCCCCGTCCCCGGTAGCCCCATCCCCATTCCCGTTATCCCGTCCCCGGTAGCCCCATCCCCGTTATCCCCGTTCCCGGTAGCTCCATCCCTGTTAGCCCCATCCCGTTAGCCCATCCCAGTATCCCCATTCCCGGTAGCCCCGCCCTGTCCCCGTTATCCCGTTCCCGGTAGCCCCCGCCCTGTCCCCGTTAGCCCCGTCCCAGTATCCCATTCCGTTAGCCCCGTCCCGGTAGCCCCGCCCCGTCCCCGTTATCCCCGTCCCCGTATCCCATCCCCGTTATCCCCGTCCCCGGTAGCCCCATCCCCATTCCCGTTATCCCCGTCCCCGTATCCCATCCCCGTTATCCCGTTCCCGGTAGCTCCATCCCTGTTAGCCCCATCCCCATTAGCCCCATCCCCAGTATCCCCATTCCCGTAGCCCCCGCCCTGTCCCCGTTATCCCCGTTCCGGTAGCCCCCGCCCTGTCCCCGTTATCCCCGTCCCCGGTAGCCCCCGCCCCGTCCCCGGTAGCCCCGCGCTGACCGGGCTGCCCGCGGGTCTCGTGCAGCACCAGCAGGTCGGTGACGCCCGCGGCCCGGCAGGCGCTCAGCAGCGCGCCCAGCTCGGCCCGGCCCCGGTTCATGCGGCGAGCGCCCGGCAGCAGCAGGCACAGCTCCTGGGGGCGGCACGGGGGGCGTGGCCAGCGGGCACGGGGGCGTGGCCAGCCGGGACACACCCACCACGCCCCGCTGTCACCCCAGCTGTGCCGCTCCGGGGTCCCCAGGTCACCCCCAAAATGTCCCCAAGGCTGTGTCCCCTCTTGCCCCGCCCCTTTTGTCCCCACACAGCCTGGCCACGCCCCTTTGGCCAATTTAGTACCGAGCCGCGCCCATGTTAGGCCACGCCCACAAAGGATCCTCCCACTCCCATGGGTTTCACTCCCCCCCTCCCTGCATTGGTTTAGCCCAAAGGGGCGGGGCTAAACAAGCCCCTCCCACTTCACGGACACGCCCACGGGGGGTGGGGTCAAGGCGCTCAGGTTAGGCCACGCCCACCAGAGCCACACCCAAAACAGCACACATACACACACACACTTTCTAGACCACGCCCCATTTTGGCCACACCCAAACCTGACCACGCCCACTTGAGCCCCACCCAGCTCATGCCACGCCCAAAATCAGCCCCACCCACCCAGAGCCACATCCAGCTCATGCCACGCCCCCAAATCAGCCCCACCCACCCAGAGCCACACCCAGATTAGACCACACCCACTCAGAGCCACACCCAGCTCAGACCACACCCCCAAATCAGCCACACCCAGATTAGGCCACACCCACTCATAGCCACACCCACCTCATGATACGCCCCCAAACGTGTCCCCACCCACCCCAGAGCCACACCCAGATTAGACCACACCCCCAAACGCAGCCACACCCATCCAGAGCCACACCCAGATTAGGCCACGCCCCCGCCCGACCACGCCCACCTTGGCAAAGAGCCGCAGGCGGCTGCTGGGGTCACGTGAGGTCGTCACCATCACCCTGGGGGGCTCCAGCCCCGCCCACCTGTACTCGTCATCCTGGCTGTCACCTGTCTCTGGGGGCGGGGCTCTGTCAGGCCACACCCCCAAAGTTCCCAGCCCCGCCCACCCCAGGTGGGCTCGGGTTGGGGGGGATTTGGGGGTGGGGTGGGGGATGGGTTTAATTCTTTAATTCCCATTTTGGGGAACCAGGCCCAGATTTGGGGTGCAGCCCCACCCCCCACTCGTTTTGGGGTGAATTTATCGTTATCTGGGGGTTTAAAAACTCACACGTAATTTGGGGAAATGTGGGAAATTTCATTTTAAGATTATTAAGATAATGTTAATTATTCCTTCCTTTTCTTCTCCCCACTCTTTCCCTGATTTGGGGGTCCCTCTCCCCACCCCTTCTCCCCAATTTGGGGGTCTCTTCTCCCCAATTTGGGGGTCTCTTTCCCCATCCGCTCCCCAATTTGGGGTTCTCCTTTCCCATCTCTGATTTGGGGTTCTCTATCCCCACCCTCACCCCAATTTGGTGGTCCCTCTCCCCACCCCCTCTCCCCAGTTTGGGAGTCCCTCTCCCCAATTTGGGGGTCCCTCTCCCCACCCTCTCCCCAATTTGGGGGTCCCTCCTCTGCCCAATCTGGGGGTCCCTCTCACCCCCCGGTGCCTGGAAGTCGAACTCCAGCTCCTTCTGCAGGGCCAGCGCCTCGTGCCGCAGCTCCGTGGGCAGCAGCCGATTCTCTGGGGGCAAAAGAGAAATGGGGGGGCTCAGACAGGACCCCCGACCCTCCCCATTTCCAACACCCCCCCTGAACAAAGCCCCCAGCCCCAAATACACCCCTGAGCCTGCAGCACCCCCCTCTCCCGTCCTAACTCCCCTTTAACAACCTCGAATATTCCCTAATCCCTTTAAATTTCTATCCCCCCAAAATTCTCCTTCCCTCTTTAACAACCTCAAACACCCCCCAACCCCTTCCAATTCTCCTCTATCCCCCCAAAATTCTTCTTAACAACCTCAAATATCCCCAAATCCCTTCAAATTTATCCCCCCCAAATTCTCCTTCCCTCTTTAACAACCTCAAACACCCCCAACCCCTTCAAAATCTTCTCAGTCTCCCCAAAACTCTCCTTAACTCCTCTTTAACGACCTCAAATATTCCCTAATCCCTTTAAATTTCTCTCTATCCCCCCAAACTCTCCTTAACTCCTCTTTAACAACTTCAAATATCCCTGAATCCCTTCGAATTTATGCCCCCCAAATTCTCCTTCCCTCCTCTTTAACAACCTCAAACACCCCCCAACCCCTTCAAACTCTTCTCAACCTCCCCAAACTCCTCCCAATCTTCGCTGCTGCCCCCCACCCCCTTTCCACACTCCTGCGATCTCTTCCCAAACTCCTCCTAACCATCGCCCCCGATTCCTCCCGGCCGTGGTTAACCCCTCTCGGTTTTCCCGCCCGGTACCGTCGAGCGCTCGCCGCAGGCTCTCCCTGCGCTGCCGCTGCCGCTGCTGCTGCTGCTCCCGCGCCCGGCGCTGCAGGTACTCGCGGCGCTCCCGCGCCTGGCGCCGCAGCTGCGACACACAGCGCACGGGGGCAGGTGACACCGGGCGGGGACACCGGGGGGACCGGGGGGGACACAGGGGGTGACACCGGGGGGGGACACCGGGGATACCGGGGGGGGACACCGGGGGGGATGTGGGGGAGACACCAGGGGGGATGTGGGGGGGACACAGGTGGTGACACCGGGGTGGACACAGGGGGGATGGGGGGGGAGGGTACTGGGGGGGATACTGGGGGGTATGTGGGGGGGATACTGGGGGGACACGGGGGGGACCAACCGGGGGGATTAAACCCGGGGGGGATGTGGGGGGGACACCGCGGGGGGATGTGGGGGGGACACCGGGGGGATGTGGGGGGGACACCGGGGGGGATACAGGGGGGCACCGGGGGGACACCGGGGGGGTGTTGGGGGGGATACCGGAGGGGATACTGGGGGGACACCGGGGGGGATACTGGGGGGGGATGGGGGATATGGGGGAGGACACCGGGGGGGTAACTGGGGGGACACAAGGGGGAACACGGGGGGGGGATGCTGGGGGGGGATACTGGGGGAGACACCGGGGGGATGTGGGGAAGGGCCCGGTGTGGGGGGCCCGGGGCGCTGAGGGCATAGGGGGCACGGCGGGGGCGCTGAGGGCGGATTAGAGGCGGCAGGGATGGGTGGGGGACAGCGGCGACATTGGGGGACAGCGGTGGTAGCGAGGGGACGGCGGTGATAGTGAAGGGGACAGCAGATAACGCGTGAGGGGACGCGTGAGGGGGGGGGATGTGGCGACATGGCGGGTGGGGAGGGCACGCGCTGAGGGGGGACGTGGAGAGGCGAGAGGATGGGCACAGGGGCGATGTGGGGGGAAGGCTGGAGTTCGCCATGGAAGGGGGAAGGGGACACGAAGGGGACACGCGACCACCGCCCCCATCTCCCGGCCCCTCCTCACCATGGTGGCTCCGCACCGCTCCTCACACGCCGGCACCTCCCAACACCGCCGCTTCCCATTGGCCGAGCGTCCGCGCACCAATGGGAGCGCTCGGTGCTGCCGGAAAGGGGCGGGAAACTCCGCGCCCTCACTCAAGATGGCGGCCGGCCCGGCGTCACCTCACCGCGCCGCCTGCCCTCACGCAAGTCCCGCCTCCCCGTGCTGTTGAGAGCGCTGATTGGCTGAGAGGTGCCGGGCCGGGCTGCCATTGGACGAGGCGGGGCCCGGCCTGAGGCCGCGGTGAGGGCGGCGATGGACGGTGAGGGAGGGCCGGGGCTCCGGGGGGTCCCGGGGAGCTTGGGGGTGTTTTTAGGGGTCTCCGAGTGGCCGGAGATATTTGGGGGGAGGGTTTTTGGGGGGTCCTCCGGGGTTCTGGGGGTGTTTCGGGGGTCTCTGTGGAGATCCCGGGGTGTTTGGGGGGCTCTCCCGGGGTGTTTCAATGGGGCCTCTGAGGGCCTGGGGGTGTTTTGGGGGGTCCCGGGCGTGTTTTGGGGGAGTCCCGAGGACACGGGTGACACCGTGGGGACGCCGGGGCGAGGGGGGTCGGTTTTGGGGGGTCTGGGGGTCCCGAGCCGTGTCCCCCTCCCCAGGGTCGCTGTCGCTGTCCCTGGACGCGGCGGCGCTGGAGGTGATGGAGGCGCTGGAGCGGCTGCAGCAGCGGCGGGAGCAGCTGGAGCGGCACCTGCGGCAGGTGAGGGGACACGGGGGGACAGAGTGGGGACACAGCGGGGACAGAGTGGGGGGACACGGGGTGTACAGAGTGGGGACACGGGGGGGACACAGTGGGGGTACAACAGGGACACAGCAGGGACACAATGGGGACATAGTGAGGGGACAGCCAGGGACACGATGGGGACACAGCAGGGACACAACGGGGACACAGCAGGGACACAATGTGTCCCCAGGATCCCTGCAGGGGTGGCTGTTTGTGTGCTGTGTCGCTGTGCTGTGTCCCCAGTGTCCCCAGTGTCCCCATGTCCCCGCAGGGCTGGCTGTCCTGTGCTGTGTCCCCAGTGTCCCCAGTGTCCCCATGTCCCCGCAGGGCTGGCTGTCCCTGTGCTGTGTCCCCAGTGTCCCCGGTGTCCCCATGTCCCCGCAGGGCTGGCTGTCCCTGTGCTGTGTCCCCAGTGTCCCCGGTGTCCCCGGTGTCCCCAGAGGGCTGGCTGTCCCTGTGCTGTGTCCCCAGTGTCCCCTGTGTCCCCGCAGGGCTGGCTGTCCCCGTGCTGTGTCCCCAGTGTCCCCGTGCTGTGTCCCCATGTCCCCATGTCCCCGCAGGGCTGGCTGTCCCCGTGCTGTGTCCCCAGTGTCCCCAGTGTCCCGCAGGGCTGGCTGTCCCCGTGCTGTGTCCCCAGTGTCCCATGTCCCGCAGGGCTGGCTGTCTCATGCTGTGTCCCCAGTGTCCCCAGTGTCCCCATGTCCCCGCAGGGCTGGCTGTCCCTGTGCTGTGTCCCCAGTGTCCCCGGTGTCCCCAGTGTCCCCGCAGGGCTGGCTGTCCCTGTGCTGTGTCCCCAGTGTCCCGGTGTCCCCGGTGTCCCCAGAGGGCTGGCTGTCCCTGTGCTGTGTCCCCAGTGTCCCCTGTGTCCCCGCAGGGCTGGCTGTCCCCGTGCTGTGTCCCCAGTGTCCCCGTGCTGTGTCCCCATGTCCCCATGTCCCCGCAGGGCTGGCTGTCCCCGTGCTGTGTCCCCAGTGTCCCCAGTGTCCCGCAGGGCTGGCTGTCCCGTGCTGTGTCCCCAGTGTCCCCATGTCCCCGCAGGGCTGGCTGTCTCATGCTGTGTCCCCAGTGTCCCCAGTGTCCCCATGTCCCCGCAGGGCTGGCTGTCCCTGTGCTGTGTCCCCAGTGTCCCCATGTCCCCGCAGGGCTGGCTGTCCCCGTGCTGTGTCCCCAGTGTCCCATGTCTCCATGTCCCCGCAGGGCTGGCTGTCCCTGTGCTGTGTCCCCAGTGTCCCCATGTCCCCGCAGGGCTGGCTGTCCCCGTGCTGTGTCCCCAGTGTCCCCATGTCCCCGCAGGGCTGGCTGTCCCTGTGCTGTGTCCCCAGTGTCCCCAGTGTCCCCATGTCCCCGCAGGGCTGGCTGTCCCTGTGCTGTGTCCCCAGTGTCCCCAGTGTCCCCATGTCCCGCAGGGCTGGCTGTCCCCGTGCTGTGTCCCCAGTGTCCCCATGTCCCCGCAGGGCTGGCTGTCCCCGTGCTGTGTCCCCAGTGTCCCCAGTGTCCCCAGAGGGCTGGCTGTCCCCGTGCTGTGTCCCCAGTGTCCCCAGTGTCCCCATGTCCCCGCAGGGCTGGCTGTCCCTGTGCTGTCCCCCAGTGTCCCCAGTGTCCCCAGAGGCTGGCTGTCCCGTGCTGTGTCCCCAGTGTCCCCATGTCCCCGCAGGGCTGGCTGTCCCTGGCTCAGGCCCGTTACTCCCTGGGCTGTCACCGCGTCTCGTCCCTGCAGTACGGGGCCACCATGGTGCCCCGAGTCCGTGTGTGCCACAGGTGGGGGACAGGGACACTGGGGGGACAGTGGGACACTGGGGGGACAATGGGACACTGGGGGGGACAGTGGGACATTGGGGGACACTCAGTGGGGGGTGACAAGGAGGGACATGACATTGGGGACACACTGGGAGTGGTGACAAGGACACAGGGAGGGACAGTGGGACATTGGGGACACACTGAGGACACACTGGGGGGGTGACAGGGACACAGAGGGGTGACAGGGACACTGTGGGGGACAGTGGGACACTGGGGACACACTGGGGGGGTGGCAGGGACACAGGGGGGTGACAGGGACACTGGGGGACAGTGGGACATTGGGGACACACTGGGGGGTGACAGGGACACAGGGGTGACAGGGACACAGTGGGGGACAGTGGGACACTGGGGACACACGGGGGGGTGACAGGGACACAGTGGGGGACAGTGGGGACACACTGGGGGACACACAAAGGGGTGTCCCAGTCTGGGGAGGTGACACAGGGGGGTGACACCGATGTCCCCAATTCAGGGGGGGGTTTAAGAGTGCAGGGGGGTGACAGGGGGGTGCTGGGATGTCCCCGTGGTGGCAGAGGGACACCAGGGCACGGTGGTGACGCTGTCCCCAACCGTGTCACCCCCAGGCAGGACCCCGAGGGACGCCCCCACTTTGAGGAGGTGCCTGGAACAGGGGGGGACCCCGAGGACCCCGACCCCCAGCAGGGGGGGGGTGACGGTGAGGAGGGGGCTGGGGGGGTGCTGGGGGTCCCCACTGGGTGCTGGGGATGTCACCCATGGGTGCTGCGAGGGGTCCCGTGCGTCTCAGTTTTTTTGGGGAGGGGGTCTCAGACTTTTCTCTCTCCCCCAGGGCTGCGGCAGCGCCGGGGAGCCCCGGAAAAAGGGGGGACCCCCACCCGGCCCCCCCCAGACCCCCTGAGCTGGTTTGGGGTCCTGGTGCCCCCCAGTCTGCGGCAGGCCCAGGGCAGCTTCCAGAAAGGTGAGGACTGGGGGGAAACTGGGGGAACTGGGGGGAACTGGGGGATCCCCAAACCCTGGGGGGGAACTGGGGGATCCCCAAACCCTGGGGGGGAACTGGGGATCCCCAAACCCTGGGGGGAACTGGGGGATCCCCAAACCCTGGGGGGAACTGGGGATCCCCAAACCCTGGGGGGGAACTGGGGGGATCCCCAAACCCTGGGGGGAACTGGGGGATCCCCAAACCCTGGGGGGGAACTGGGGGATCCCCAAACCCTGGGGGGAACTGGGGGTCCCCAAACCCTGGGGGGGAACTGGCGGGGAGGGTCCCCAAACCCTGGGGGGAACTGGGGGATCCCCAAACCCTGGGGGGAACTGGGGGATCCCCAAACTTTGGCGGGTGTAAATACCCCGAATTCGGGGTGTCCCCAAAACTGGGGAGGGCCTAAAGGTCACGACCCCCCCGCCGTGAGCTCCTGTGTCCCCCCGGTGTCCCCAGGGGTGACGCTGGCCGTGGAGGTGGCCGAGCTCCAGGCCACCATGGAGGCGGCGGCCGCCAGGTACCGGCGGCTCCTGCGGCAGAGACGTCACCTGGGCGGGGACAGCGGGGACAGCGGGGACAGCGGGGACAGCCAGAGCCACCCGGGAACCCCTAGGGACACCGAGGGGGACACCGGGACCTCGGTGACTGCGTGACACCGGCAGCGAGGAGGACGCGTCTGCAGGTGACACTGGGACACTGTGGGGACACGGACATTGTGGGGACACAGGGGAACTGTGGGGACAAGGTGACACCGTGGGGACACAGGTAACACTGTGGGGACACAGGTGACACGGGGCTGTGCTAACCCTTCACAGGTGACACAGCTGCCACCACATGGAGGACAACAGCACCTGCCCGTGGGTGACACCAAGGCCTGCAGGTGACACTGAGGACTTTGCAGGTGACCAAGGGGGGTCCCCTCAATGTCCCCACCTCCAATAAAGCCACTGTGGTGCCCCCCTCGATTTGTCACCATTCTGCTGCCACCACAGGGTCATTTGTCACCGCTGTAGGTGCCAACTGTTCCAGTGCCACCACGGCCAGTGCCACCACAGGGCCATTTGTCACCTCTCTCACATGCCAGCCATGGCAGTGCCACCATGGGGCCATTTGTCACCTGTCAGGTGCCACCACAGGGCCATTTGTCACCTCTGTCACATGCCAGCCATGGCAGTGCCATCATGGCCAGTGCCACCACAGGGCCATTTGTCACCTGTCAGGTGCCACCATGGCAGTGCCACCATGGGGTCATTTGTCACTTGTCAGGTGCCACCATGGGGCCATTTGTCACCTGCTGGTGCCACCACAGGGTCATTTGTCACCTGCTGGTGCCACCATGGGGCCATTTGTCACCGCTGTCAGGTGCCATCATGGCCAGTGCCACCACGGGGCCATTTGTCACCTGCTGGTGCCACCATGGCAGTGCCACCACAGGGCCATTCGTCCCCACGTGACTCGGACACGCCCCCCCTTTTTTTTTTTGCCAAGGTCTATGTTTATTGGGCGGGGCCCTCGCCCCGCCCCCTCAGGCCCCGCCCCCCACCCGGGGGCGGAGCCAACACAACAACGACTATGGGAGAGGGGCGGGGCGTGACGGAGAGGGGGCGTGGCCTGTGCGGGGAGGGCGTGTCCGGGCGGAGGGGGCGTGTCCGGCGGGCGCCCCCTAGCGGATGGTGTAGCGCACGTAGGGCACCTCGATGTCGGCGTCGCTGTCGTCGTTGCAGCACAGCTCGAACACCAGGGCCTTGACGTGGCGGCCCAGCTTCTTCTTGGAGACCCGCGTGACGATCTCCGTCATCCTGCGGGCACAGCGGGGCACGGCGGGGACAGTCGGGATGGGGTTTGTCACCGTGGGGGCACGGGGGGACATGGCAGGGACAGGGGGTAGGGGGGGTGTCACCGTGGGGGGACAATTGGGATGGGGTCTGTCACCATGGGGGACAATTGGGATGGGGTCTGTCACCCTGCAGGGATGGGGGACATGGGATATGGGGTCTGTCACCATGGGGAATGGGGGGGTATGGGGTATGGGGTTTGTCACCGTGGGGGAACAGGGGGTATGGGGTCTGTCACCCTGGGGGGACAATTAGGATGGTAGGGTCTGTCACCCTGAGGGGAGGGACGGGGGGACAATTGGTACGGGGTCTGTCCCCCTGGGGGAACAGGGGGGACAGGGGGAAATATGGGTCCGTCACCATGGGGGACAATTGGGATGGGGTCTGTCACCCTGCAGGATGGGGACATGGGATATGGGGTCTGTCACCATGGGGGACAATTGGGATGGGGTCTGTCACCATGGGGGGACAGGGGTATGGGGTCTGTCACCATGGGGGAAGAGGGGGGACATGGGGTACGGGGTTTGTCACCCTGTGGGGACACGGCAGGGACAATTGGTATGGGGTCTGTCCCCCTGGGGGAATGGGGTTGTGGGGGACAGATATGCCCAGTAACCCCAGTATCCCCAGTATCCCCCAGTCCCCCCAGATCCCCCAGTATCCCCCAGTTTCCCTACGGTTGGTCGTGGCGCTCGCGCAGCTTCGCCGCCGGCATGAAGAAGGAGTAGAGCATGGACACACCCTGGGACAGCATCGTGATCTCCAGCCGGTGCTCCTTCTGTGGGGACACCACGGGGACACCATGGGGACACCATGGGGACACCATGACCATGGGGACACCACGGGGACACCACGGGGACAGCACGGGGACACCACGGGACACCACGGGGACACCATGGGGACACCATGGGGACACCACGGGGACACCACGGGGACACCATGGGGACACCATGGGGACACCATGGGGACACACCATGGGGACACCACGGGGACAGCACGGGGACACCATGGGGACACCACACGGGGACAGCACGGGGACACCACGGGACCATGGGGACACCATGGGGACACCACGGGGACAGCACGGGGACACCAGGCGGAGCACGGCCGGGGACACCACAGTGGTCACGGGGGCTTGGGGACATCGGCCACCACCAGGCATTTATGGGACCTCATGGCCTCGGGGACATCAGCCACCACGAGAACCTCATGGCCTTGGGGACACCATGGGGGTCAGGGAGCCTTGGGACAGTGGCCACCATGGGGACACTGCTGCCCTGGGGACAGCAACCACCACAGGGGTCAGTGGGGCTTGGGGACATCAGCCACCACAGGGACACACCATGGCCTCGGGGACATCGGCCACCACAGGGACACCATGGCCTTGGGGCCACCATGGGGGTCAGGGAGCCTTGGGGACAGTGGCCACCATGGGAGCCCTGCAGCTTTGGGGGCATCGGCCACCTCAGGGCCTTGACCTTTCCCCCTTTCCCAGCTCTGCCCTCTTGGTCGGGGTCCCTCAGTTGTCCCCTGAGCCCTCCCAGTCCCTCCCAGTCCCTCCCAGTCCCCCCAGTCCCTCCCAGTCCTCTCCCAGCCCTTCCCCCAGTCCCCCCCCCAGTCTCTCCCAGTCGCTCCCAGTACCTTGAAGTAGGCGAGGAACTGGCGCAGGGTCATCTCCTGCCCGTCGGGCTGCAGCCCCTGCACCTCGAACCGGTCCCACAGCGTCCACTCCACCTCGTAGTACTGGGGACACGGGGGGGTCCACGGGCCAACCCCACCCACGGGACCCCAAACCCCCTCTGGGGTGACCCCAGCCCCACTGCGACCCCAAACCCCCTCTGGGAGTGACCCCAGCCCCCTACCCAACCCCCTGGGAGTGACCAGCCCACTGACCCAAACCCCCTCTGGGAGTGACCCCAGCCCCCACTGTGACCCCAAACCCCCACCCTCTGGGAGTGACCCCAGCCCCAACCTGAACAACCCCAACAACCCACCCTCTGGGGTGACCCCAGCCCCACTGCGACCCCAAATCCCCTCTGGGAGTGACCCCAGCCCCACTGTGACCCCAAACCCCCTCTGGCCGGATCCCAGGACCCCAAATCCTTTCTGGACACACCCCCAGGACCCCAACCCCCCCCTGTGCCCACACCCCCAGGACCCCAACCCCAGAGTGACCCCCAAACCCCCCATGCCCGCACCCCCAGTGACCCCAACCCCACTGTGTCCATGACCCCCAACGCCCACACCCCCATACGCCCCAAACCCTTATACCCACCCCCTCAGGACCCCAAACCCACCCCCCAGTGCCCCCAAACTCCCACCCCCCAGGATCCCCCAAACCCCCATCCCCACCCCCCAGGACCCCAAACCCCCACCCCCCAGGACCCCAAACTCCCATCCCCAAACCCCAAACCCCCAACATCCACCCCCAAACCCAACCCCCATCCCACCACCACCCCAAAACCCCCCAAACCCCCATCCCCACACCCCAAACCCCTAAAATCCCACCCCCAAACACCCCCATCCCCACCCCTCCCAACCACCCAACCCCAACCCCCCAAACCCCCATCCCCACAAATCCCACCCCAACCCAACCCCCAATCCACCCAAACCCCACCCATCCCCACACCCCTAAACCCCCATCCCACCAAACCCCCAAACCCCTCCACACCCAAACCAACCCCATCCCCACACCCCTAAAACCCCCATCCCCACCCAACCCCAAACCCCACAACCCAACCCCCAACCCCACACCCCTACCCCCAAACCCCATCCCACCCCAAACCCCCAACCCCCATCCCCCCCCTAAACCCCATCCCCACACCCAAACCCCAAACCCCCATCCCCACACCCCTAAACCCCCATCCCCACCCCAAACCCTCCAAACCCATCCCACACTAAACCCCATCCACACCCCCCCCACCCACCAACTCCCCCCTCCCCACCCCGCCGGTGCCCACCTTGTTGCGGGGGCAGGCCAGGGGCTCGGAGAAGCCCACGAAGGGCAGGGCCAGGTTGAGGAAGGCGTTTTTTGTAGGATGCCAGCCGGCGGTGCCCCTGCACCAGCTTGAAGAGCTCCAGGCACGCCAGCCCCACCACGGCCGCCGTGGTGGTGGCGATGGCCGGGATGATCTTGCCCGCGATCAGTTTGCTCTGAGGTTAAAAAGAAAAAAAAAAAAAAAAATAAAATTAAAGGTGTTTAGGGGTTTGGTTTTTTTCCCCTCTAAAAGCAGCTCTGAGGGGTTGGCGGTGCCTCTCGTAGGGTTGTTGTGTTTGGGAGTTGGGGGTGTTCTGTATCATGGATCAGGGAATGAGAAATGTCCACAAAAAAAACGTAGCACCCCATAAAAAACCATAAAACTCGTAGCAATCTATAAAATCCCATAGCAACCTATGAAAATCCCGTAAAAACCCCATAGCAGCCCATGAAAATCCCATAGCACCTCATAAAAACCCCATAGCACCCCAAAAAAACCCCATAGCACCCCATGAAAATCCCCTAACAGCCCCACAGGACCCCTCAAACCCTTACCCAGTGTGGCAGTGACAGACCCCCAGTGCCCCCAGTGCCCTCCCAGTGCCCCCAGTGGGTCCCATAGCACCCCCCAGTATTCCCAGTGCACCCCCAATCCCCTCCCAGTCCCCCCCAATCCCCTCCCAGTCCCCCCCACTCCCCTCCCAATCCCCCCCAGCTGCTCCTGGTGCCCCCCCAGTCCCCCCACTCCCCCCCCAATCCCCCCCAATCCTTTCCCAGTCCCTCCCAATCCCCCCCACTACCCCTCCCAGTCCCCCCCCAATCCCTCCCAATCCCCCTCCCAGTCCCCCCACTCCCTCCCAGTCCCCCCCAATCCCCCCCTAGTTCCTCCCAGTCCCCCTCAGTCCCCTCCAATCCCCCCTAATCCCCTCCCAGTCCCTCCCAGTGCCCCCCACTCCCTCCCAGTCCCTCCCAGTCCCCCCCCAATCCCCCCCAATCCCCTCCCAGTGCCCCCCACTCCCTCCCAGTCCCTCCCAGTGCCCCCCACTCCCTCCCAGTCCCCCCCAATCCCCCCCCAGTCCCCCCCAATCCCCTCCCAGTGCCCCCCAGTCCCCCCAGTACCTTGTGCCTGTCCGCTGGCGGGATGTCGTAGTTCTCCGCCCGCAGGTTGGAGGCGGCCACGATGAAATCCATGTGGAAATTGGAGTCATCGTCCTGGGGGAGCAGAGCGAGGGGGGGTGGGGGGCACCACAGGTGATGGGATGGGGAGTACCCCGGGGTCCCGGGGGTGGGCAGCGGGGCGCCCACTCTTCATCGAAGTCGATGGGGACATCGGAACCCCGGACAGCCCTCGGGACTGGGCACGAACGCCTCAGCTCACCTCCCAGGCGCCCGCATCGGGGCCCAGGCTCCATCCATGGGAACCCCCGCCGCCACCCGGGAACCCCCCGGACACCCCAGACCCCCCCAGGACCCCCCAGACCCCCCAAAGCATTTCCCAGGACCCCCAGGCCCCCAGCCTCCCCTGTCCCCCCATGCGCCCACCCCCAGCCCCTCCAGCCCCAGCGCCTCTTACAGCCCCCCAGCCCCCCAGTGCCCCCCAGCCCTCTCCCAGTGCCCCCCATGCCCCCAGCCCCTCCAGCCCCTCTCCAGTGCCCCCCAGGCCCACCCCTCCCCAGCCCCCCCCCTCTCCCAGTGCCCCCCAGCGCCCCCAGTGCCCCCAGCCCCTCTCCCAGTGCCCCCAATGCCCCCCAGCCCCTCTCCCAGTGCCCCCCAGCCCCTCTCCCAGTGCCCCCCAGGCGCCCCAGTGCCCCAGCCCCTCTCCCAGTGCCCCCAATGCCCCCCAGCCCTCTCCCAGTGCCCCCCAAGCCCCTCTCCAGTGCCCCCTGCTCCCAGCCCCTCCCATGCCCCCCAGTGCCCCCATCCCTCTCCAGTGCCCCAATCCCCCCCAGCCCCTCTCCAGTGCCCCATCCCATCCCAGTCCCCAGCCAGTACCAGCGCAGCGCTGGTGCTCTGCAGCTCCAATCCCAATTCCCCCATTCCCTCTCCCATTCCCCCATTCCCTCTCCCATTCCCATCCCATACCCAGGGCAGCGCTGGCGCTCTGCAGCTCCAATCCCAATTCCCCCATTCCCTCTCCCATTCCCATCCCGCACCCAGGGCAGCGCTGGTGCTCTGCAGCTCCAATCCCATCCCCTCTCCCATTCCCTCTCCCATTCCCCCATCCCATACCCAGCGCAGTGCTGGCGCTCTGCAGCTCCAATCCCAATTCCCCCATTCCCTCTCCCATTCCCTCTCCCATTCCCATCCCGTACCCAGGGCAGCGCTGGCGCTCTGCAGCTCCAATCCCAATTCCCCCATTCCCTCTCCCATTCCCCCATTCCCTCTCCCATTCCCCCATCCCGTACCCAGGGCAGCGCTGGCGCTCTGCAGCTCCAATCCCATCCCCTCTCCCATTCCCTTTCCCATTCCCCCATTCCATACCCAAGGCAGCGCTGGCGCTCTGCAGCTCCAATCCCATCCCCTCTCCCATTCCCTCTCACATTCCCTCTCCCATTCCCATCCCGTACCCAGGGCAGCGCTGGCGCTCTGCAGCTCCAATCCCATTCCCTCTCCCATTCCCTCTCCCATTCCCCCATCCCGTACCCAGGGCAGCGCTGGCGCTCTGCAGCTCCTGGTCGGACACGTGGATGCGCACGCCGGCCTTGGGAGCGAAGGGCGGCACCCGCACGTGCCGCAGCAGCTCGGCCACGGCCGCCCGGTCCCGCGAGCCCGCGATGCCGTAGCTCTGCGCAAACAGGTTGGCAGCGGCCACCACGTAGTCCAGGTGCAGCGGCTGCGGGCACGGAGAGCGTCAGGTGGCACCCCGGGGGCACGGGGGGCGACCAGAGGGGCACTAGGGGCGACCAGAGGGGGACGGGGGGCATCTGTGGGGCACCAGGGGCAACAAGAGGGGCACAGGTGGCATCTGTGGAGCAGCAGGGGCAACCTGAGGGGCAAGGGTGGCATCTATGGGGCACCAGGGGCAGCCAGAGGGGGACAGGGGACATCTGTGGGGCATTGGGGGCAGCCAGAGGGGGACAGGTGACATCTATGGGGCACTGGGGACAACCAGAGGGGCAGGGGTGGCAACCAGAGGGGCACGGGGGGCATGTGTGGGGCATGGGGGGCAGCCAGAGGGGCACAGGGGGCATGTGTGGGGCACCAGGGGCGACCAGAGGGGGACAGGTGGCAGCCAGAGGGGCACAGGTGGCATCTGTGGGGCACCACGGGCAACCAGAGGGGCACAGGTGGCGACCAGAGGGGGACAGGTGACATCTGTGGGGCATGGGGGGCAGCCAGAGGGGCACAGGTGACATCTATGGGGCACTGGGGACAACCAGAGGGGCACAGGTGGCAGCCAGAGGGGCACAGGTGGCATCTGTGGAGCAGCAGGGGCAACCTGAGGGGCAAGGGTGGCATCTATGGGGCACCAGGGGTGACCAGAGGGGGACAGGTGGTGACCAGAGAGGGACAGGGGGAGACCAGAGGGGCACAGGTGACCACCCCGGGGCATGGGGGGTGACCAGAGGGGCACGGGTGGCACTTAAGGGGCACGGGTGGCGACCAGAGAGGCACAGGTGGCATGTGTGGGGCACCAGGGGCAACCAGAGGGGCACAGGTGACACCCCGGGGCACAGGGGGTGACCAGAGGGGCACAGGTGACACCCCGGGGCACAGGGGGTGACCAGAGGGGCACAGGTGACACCCCCGGGGCACAGGGGGTGACCAGAGGGGCACAGGTGACACCCCGGGGCACAGGGGGTGACCAGAGGGGCACAGGTGGCATCTGTGGGGCACCAGGGGCAACTGGAGGGGTAGGAGTAGCACCCAGAGGGGCACAGGTGGGATTCAGAAGGGCACAGGTGGCATCCATGGGGCACAGGCCCACCCCCAGGTGACACAGGTGATGTGTGTGTTCCCCCCAGGTGACACAGGTAACGTTTCCCCCCCCAGGTGTTGTTCTCCCCCCAGGTGGCACACGTGATGTGTGTGTCCCCCCCAGGTAACATTCCCCCCCAGGTATTCTCCCCTCCAGGTAACACAGGTAACATTTCCCCCCAGGTGACACAGGTAACATTTCCCCCCCAAGTGTTCTCCCCCCCAGGTGTTCTCCCCCCAGGTAACACAGGTGTTGTTCCCCCCAGGTGTCGCTCACGTTGTCGGGGTCGAACACCAGCGGGTGGGGGCAGCGCTTGGGCCCCGACCAGAACAGCGTCCCCGAGTTCGTTTTCTGCAGGCAATTAACACGGTAATTAACTGGAGCTAACGAGCTAATTAACTGGAGTTAACGAGCTAACTGTTCAGGTTAACAAGGTAATTAATCAGCATAATGAGGCTGCTCACCTGGCCAGGGGGAAGTTGGGGTAAATGAGGTAATTAATGGAATTAACCAGGTTAATCAGCACTAACAATGTAATTAATTGGTGCTAATGAGTTAATTAAGGTTGTCCACCTGTCCCAGGGGGAGGTTGTGCAGCGGATGTTGGGGTAAACGAATTAATGGGGATAAATGAGTTAATTGATTTGGGTCAACGAGGTAATTAATGGGGTTAACGAGGTACTGGGCGTGAATGAGGTGATTAATTAGTGTTAATGAGGTAATTAACGAGTCTCCACCTGTCTTAGGGGAAGTTGTGCAGCAGCTGAAGGATGTTGGGGTAAATGAGTTAATTGGGGTAAATGACTTAATTGAGATAAATGAGTTAACTGATTTGCATCAATGAGTTATTTGGTGTTAACGGGGTAATCAATCAACACTAATAATGTAATTAACAGGTGTTAACGAGCTAATTAACAGCTCCCACCTGTCCTGGGGGGGAAGTTGTGCAGTGAATGTAGGGGTAAATTAATTAATTGGGGTAAACGAGTTAATTGAACTGGGTCAATGAGTTATTTGGCGTTAACGGGGCAATTAACCAGCACTAACAATATAACTAATTAGTGTTAATGAGCTAATTAAGGCTCGCACCTGTCCGGGGGGGAAGTTTGTGCATGGATGTTGGGGAAATGACATTGGGGTACTGTAATTAGTGTAGAGCTAATTGGACGGGGAGTTGTGCATGGGTGGGGAATAATTGACTTGAGATCAATGAGCTGTTGGGGTTAACGGGGTAATCAATCCGCACTAACGATGTAATTAACAATTGTTAATGAGCTAATTAAGGCTGCCCACCTGTCCCGGGGGGAAGTTGTGCAGCAGCTGGCGGATGTTGTTGCTGTACTGGCGGTGCCAGTGGCGGCAGGCCCAGGCCACGCAGTCGGGCCAGGCGCGGGGCCGCTCGCTCACCAGGCTGCGCTGCACGGCCTCCAGCACCTCCAGCGGCTGCGTGCCCGCCAGGCGCAGCGTGCGCTCCAGGAACTTGGGGTCCCTGCGGGGAAAAGGGGGTGCAGGGGGTCAGGGAAACCCCAAAAAGGTGCAGCGTGCGCTCCAGGAACTTGGGGTCCCCGGGTGGAAAAGGGGGTGCAGGGGGTTAGGGGTGGAGCCAGGGGGTCCCGGGGTGCCCGCCAGGCGCAGCGTGCGCTCCAGGAACTTGGGGTCCCTGGGGGGAAAAAGGGGTGCAAAGGGTTAAAGGGGTCCCAGGGTGGTCCCAGGTGTGCCCGCCAGGCGCAGGGTGCGCTCCAGGAACTTGGGGTCCCTGGGGGGAAAAGGGGGTACAGGGGGGTTAGGGAAACCCCAAAAAGGTGCAGGGTGCGCTCCAGGAACTTGGGGTCCCTGGGGGAATAGAGGGGTGCAGGGGGTTAGGGGTGGAGCCAGGGGGTCCCAGGGGTGCCCGCCAGGCGCAGCGTGCGCTCCAGGAACTTGGGGTCCCTGGGAGGAATAAAGGGGTGCAAAGGGTTAAAGGGGGTGCAGAGGGTTAACGGGGTGCAGGGGGTGTTAGGGGGAGTCCCAGGGGGTGCAGGTTGTGCTCCAGGAACTTGGGGTCCCCGGGGAAAAGAGGGGTGCAAAGGGTTAAAGGGGTCCCAGGGGGTGCAGGGGGTTAAACGGGGTGCAGGGGGTCGGGGGGGTCCCAGGGGGTGCAGGGTCTGCTCCATGAACTTGGGGTCCCTGGGGGAATAAAGGGGGGTGCAAAGGGTTAAAGGGGTCCTAGAAAGGTGAAGGGTCTCCTCCATGAACTTGGGGTCCCTGGGGGGAATAAAGGGGTGCAGGGGGAGCCGTCCAGGACCGTGGGGTCCCTGGGGGTGTCCCGTGGGATCTGGGGGTGTCCCGTGGGATCTGGGGGTGTCCCGTGGATTGGTGGTGTCCCGTGGGATCTGGGGGTGTCCCGTTGGATCTGGGGGTGTCCCGTGGGATCTGGGGGTGTCCCGTTGGATCTGGGGGTGTCCCTGGGATTCGGGGTGTCCCGTGGATTGGGGGGCACACTCACATCAGGTACTGGTTCACGTTCTCGGCCGGCTGCTTGAAGAGCCCCTCGAACTCGTCACGCGCCCACTGCGGAGGAGGGGCGTCACGGGGGGTCCTGGCACCGGGGTACCCCCAAAACGGGGACAGAGGGGTCCAGGGCACCCCAAAATGGGGATTGGAGGGTTCAGGGCACCCCAAAACGGATTGGAGGATCCAGGGCACCCCAAAACGGGGACAGCGGGGTCCAGGGCACCCCAAAACTGGGATTGAAGGGTTCAGGGCACCCCAAAACGGGGATTGGAGGATCCAGGGCACCCCAAAATGGGGACAGCGGGGTCCAGGGTACCCCAAAATGGGGATTGAAGGGTCCAGGGCACCCCAAAATGGGGACAGTGGGGTCCAGGGCACCCCAAAACTGGGATTGAAGGATCAGGGCACCAAAAGGGATGTGGGTCCAGGGTACCAAAATGGGGATTGAGGGTCCAGGGTACCCCAAAACGAGATAGAAGGATCCAGGGCACCCCAAAATGGGACTGTGGGTCCAGGGTACCCCAAAACGGGGATTTCAGGGTCTGGGATACCCCAAAATGGGGACTGCGGGGTCCAGAGTACCCCAAAACAGGGACTGCACTGCCTGGGATACCCCAAAATGGGGACTGCAGGGTCCAGGGCACCCCAAAACCAGAAACCCCAGACTCTGAGACCCCCCAAAACCAAACCCTGCTATCCAGAACCCCCCCCAAACCCACAACCCCAGACTCAGATCCCCCCCAAACCAACCCCTTATTGCCTCCAACACCCCAAACCCCCTTGAACCACCCATGGGCGCCCTCCAGGTGCTGCCTGGCACACCTGGGCGTACCTGCAGCGTGTGCTCGATGGCGTTGGGGAAGTTCTTGAGGGTGCAGATGGGGATGGCCTTCTCAGGGGGGTCCTGGCTGGAGCTGTAGGACTCGCTCAGGAATGGGATCACCACCTGCACGTTGCCCTTGGTGCCCAGAGTGCCCGACTCCAGCAGAGGCTTCCGGTAATAAACGCAGCGCCGGTCCATGTACAGCCCTGCCAGGGGGTGGGGGGCAGTTATGGGGGGGGTCGGGGGGTGTGGGGTACCCCAGAGGGTTGTAGGGTACCCCAAAGGGTTGTAGGGCACCCAAAGGGTTGTAGGGTAGCCCAGAGTGTTGTAGGAAGCACCCAGATATGGGGTATGACCAGGGACCCTACAGTAAATTCAATGCCTGTGTGTGTACAGCTTTGCCAGGGGTTTGGGGGGCAGTTATGGGGGGGTCGGGGGCTGTGGGGCACCCCAAGACTTGTAGGGTACCCAAAGGGTTGTAGGGTGTCACTAGATATAGGGTATGATCAGGGACCCTACAATAAACACAGCACTGATCCATGTACAGCCCTGCCAGGGGTTGGGGGGCAGTTATGGGGGGGGTCAGGGGGTGTGGGGCACCCCAAAAGCTGTAGGGCACCCCCAGATGTGGGGCATGACCAGGGGATAGAGGGGACCCTACAATAAACACAGCACCCCCCCAATGATCCATGAGGCCCCCCAGAGGTCCCATCACCCCCAATTGTCCCCAGCACCCCCCAAGTGTCCCCATCACCTCCAAGGATCTCTGAGCCCCTCAAGGACCCCATCACCCCCCAAGTGTCCCCACAGCCCCCCAAGGTCCCCATCACCCCCCAAGTGTCCCCACAGCCCCCAAGGTAGGTACCCCCAATCATCACCCCCAATGTCCCCAGCAAACCCCAAGGGTCCTCACAGCCCCCTAAGGATCCCTGGGACCCCCAGGTGTCCCCACCACCCCAAAGATCCCATCACCCCAAGGATCCCACAGCCCCCCAAGTGTCCCCATCACCCCCCAAGTGTCCCCATCACCCCCAAGGATCCCTGAGACCCCAAAGATCCCATCACCCCCCAAGGATCCCCACAGCCCCCCAAGGTCCCCACACCAGTCCCCCCCCAAGGATCCTAGCCAAGTCTCACCCCCAGATCCCCCCCCAAGGTCCCCATCACCCCCAAGGTTGACCCTCAAAGTATCCCATCACCCCCCAAATGTCCCCACCACCCCCAGACCGAGCCCCCAAGTCCCATCACCCCCCAAAATCCCACCACCCACAGCCCCCCAAGTGTCCCCACCACCCCTCAGATCCCCTGCCCCCCCCCCAAGTTGTCCCCCCCCTCATCCGCCGCTCACGGGCCGTCCACGTTGTCACGGTTGGCACGCCGTCCACCTCGAAATCGTCGTCGTAGACGCGCTCGGTGTCGGGGCCCACGCGGTCGGTGCGGCTGCTGACGCGCAGCGCCGGGTTCATCTCGCGCGCCGCCGCGCCGCCCGCTCCGACTTCAGCTTCTGAGGGAGCGGGGAGGCACGGCAGGTGAGACACGCCCCCTCGGGACACGCCCCGACAGGCCACGCCCCATGGGACACGCCCCACTAGGTCACGGCCCCCTCGGGACACGCCCTGCTAGGTCATGCCCCCTTGCTGATCTAGTGACAAGCTCCAGAAACTCAACCAGGGATGTTGGCCAAGAAACTCAACTGGTGACGTTGAGCCAAGAAACTCAACCATTGACCTTGTCAAAAAAACCCCAACCATTGACCCTGGCCAAGAAACCCAACCATTGACCTTGGCCAAGAAACCCAACCGTTGACCTTGGCCAAGAAACCCAACCGTTGACCTTGGCCAAGAAACCCAACCATTGACCCTGGCCAAGAAACCCAACCATTGACCCTGGCCAAGAAACCCAACCGTTGACCTTGGCCAAGAAACCCAACCGTTGACCCTGGCCAAGAAACCCAACCGTTGACCCTGGCCAAGAAACCCAACCATTGACCTGGCCAAGAAACCCAACCATTGACCCTGGCCAAGAAACCCAACCGTTGACCCTGGCCAAGAAACCCAACCATTGACCTGGCCAAGAAACCCAACCATTGACCTGGCCAAGAAACCCAACCGTTGACCCTGGCCAAGAAACCCAACCATTGACCTTGGCCAAGAAACCCAACCGTTGACCTGGCCAAGAAACCCAACCGTTGACCCTGGCCAAGAAACCCAACCGTTGACCTTGGCCAAGAAACCCAACCGTTGACCTTGGCCAACTCAATGGCAGCATCTTCAGGATCCCACCGGCTCCACCCCTCACTGTCCCACCTCCACCTTGGCTCAGCCACCCCCACGTTGTCCCCACGTTTTCCCCCACGTTGTCCCCACGTTGTCCCCCCGTGTCCCCACCCGGTGCTCACCGTGACGTCCCAGGGCCGGAAGAGGAACTGGCGGTTGAGGTTGGACTTCTCGATGGTGTCCATGTCGGTGACGGTGACGCTGCCCTCGGGGCCACAGCCCAGCCCCACCATGGCGAAGTTCTTGAGAAGCTCGCAGCCGATGGCCCCCGCCCCCACCTGCAGGGGACACGAGGGGGGGGACAGGTGGGGACGCGGCAGGAGGTGGCGTGGGGACAGGTGGGACGTGGCAGGAGGTGGCGTGGGGACAGGTGGGGACACAGGAGAAGGTGACCCATAGGGTTTGGGACACAGCAGGAGGTGGCCCAGGGCGGTTGGGGACACTGGGGACAGGGCATGAGGTGTCCCAGAGGGTTGGGGACAGGTGGTGGGGGAAAGGGACAGCGGTGAGGGGACACTTTTGGACACTCAGAGGACAGAGATGGGGACGTGAGGGACACGGAGAACACGGAGACGACAGGTGGAGAACACGGAGAAGGAACATGTGAGGACACCAGGGACACCAAAGGGACACTTGGGGACACCAAAGTGACACCAGGGGACAACAAAGGGACACTTGGGGACACCAAAGGGACACCAGGGGACACTCAGGGTGGCCCAGGACTGGGGACACACAGGTGGAGATGACACTGGGTAAATCCACAAAGGGAAATCTGGGGACATTGGAGGGACGGGTGACAACACAAGAGACTCGTGGACATTGGAGGACACGGGTGGGGACACTGGGGACACTGGTGACACTGGGGACACTGACCACAAAGTACTTCTGGGCGCCCAGCTTGGCCTGCAGCTCGGCCCCGAACACGGCGATCTGCCCGTCGTAGCGGCTGTTGCGCTGGGGACCGGGTGACAGCGGCGTCACCCGCCGGTGTCACCCGCCAGGGCCACCCCGGGCACCCGGCGGTGGCAGCAGCGGTGGCCTCGGGACCACCCACGGGTGGCTCGGTGGCCACCTGGACCCCGATAAATGTGCTCGGAGCGATGGTGACACCACCCCCAAGGTGACACCACCCCCCAGGTGACACCACCCAGGGATGTCCCCTGACCCCCCCCCCGGGGTGTCCCCCAGACCCCCTCGAGGGTCCTCCAGGTGTCCCCCAGCCCCCAGGGATGTCCCCAGCCCCCCAGAGATGTCCCCTCACTGGCTGGCACTGCTCCTCAGGTGTCCCCAGGTGTCCCCAATGTCCCCTCATCAGCTGGCACTGCTCCTCAGGTGTCCCCAACGATGTTCCCCAGGTATCCCCAGGTGTCCCCCAGCCCCCAGGGATATCCCCCAGCCCCCCCAGGTGTCCCCCAGGTGTGCCAGGTGCCCCTCACTGGCCGGCACTGCTCCTCAGTCAGCAGCGTGTCCAGTTCTCCCCAGGTATCCCCAGCCCCCAGGTATCCCCAGCCCCCCCAGGTGTCCCCCAGGTGTCCCCAGCCCCCCCAGGTGTCCCCCAGGTGTGCCAGGTGCCCCTCACTGGCCGGCACTGCTCCTCGGTCAGCAGCGTGTCCCGGTTCTCCTCAGGGGTCCCCCAGCCCCCAGGTATCCCCAGCCCCCCAGGTGTCCCCAGGTGTCCGCCCCCCAGGTGTCCCCCAGGTGTGCCAGGTGCCCTCACTGGCCGGCACTGCTCCTCGGTCAGCAGCGTGTCCCGGTTCTCCTCAGGTGTCCCCAGCCCCCAGGTATCCCCAGGTGTCCCCCAGCCCCCCAGGTGTCCCCAGGTGTGCCAGGTGCCCCTCACCGGCGGCACTGCTCCTCGGTCAGCAGCGTGTCCGGTTCTCCTCGGGCAGACACTCGAGCGCGTCGAAGTAAAGCCACTGAGTGATGGGGAGTGAACTTCCCCGAGACAGCCTGGGGGGCACGGACAGGTGAGGGACAGGTGAGGGACACGGACAGGGGAGGGACAGGGACAGGGAGGGACAGGGACAGGGAGGACAGGGACAGGGGAGGGACAGGGACAGATAAGGGACAAGGACAGGGACAGGGACAGTGGAGGGACAGGGACAGGGGAGGGACAGGGACAGGGGAGGGACAGGTGAGGGACAGGGACAGAGAAGGGACAGGACAGGTGAGGGACAGGGGAGGGACAGGGACAGGGGAGGGACAGGACAGGTGAGGGACAGGGGAGGGACAGGGACAGGGAGGGACAGCCCGGGGACAGGGGGACACATCAAGAACAGGACAAGGACAATGGGGTGACCTTGGAGGAACCCCAGCGAACACCTCAGGGACCCCAGGGGACCCCAGGAGACCCCAGGAGACCTCAGGGACCCCAGGAGACCCCAGGGGACCCCAGGAGACACAGGCAAATCTGCTCCCCAGGTAGGACCAGGTGAGCTGCTCCAGCTGTGCCATGTGGGGACACAGGTGGGTTTGGGGACACCGGTGGGTTTGGGGACACAGGTGACCTTGGGGACCAGTGGGCACACTGGTACCTTCATGGACACGCCTGACCTGGGCCGCCAGGCCGCCGATGAAGGCGTTGACCGGGGCCAGGTCGCCGGTGGCCTGGAAGGCCAATTCCCTCACCAGCTCCTCGTCCAGCTCGGCCCCCGCGGCCACCTCCTTGGCCAGTGCCACCACCTCGGCTGCATCGCCCTGGGGACAGGGACACGGAGCTGGGGACAGCGTGGAGGGGCCACCAGCAGAGCAAGGGTGGTGGCCTCCATGGCTTCAGTGGGGCTGCAGTGTCCCCAAAACTCTGTGACAGCCCCAAGGATGGGGGACACGGAGTTGGGGTCACCATGGAAGTTGGGGACACCACGGAGGAGCCACCAGCAATACAAGGTTGGTGGCCTCCATGGCTGCAGTGTCCCCAAACTCTGTGACACCCCAAGGATGTCACTGTGTCCCCAGGTGGGGTCACTGTTGCTGCAGGACCTGGGGGTTCCTTGTCCCCCGTGTCCCAACCACCCCCAAGCTTCTCTGATGGCCCCAAGTTGGGTGGGGGGCACTGGTGGTCCCCAAAGCCCCCAATTCCTCCATGGCCCCACCCCCCCCATCCCCCCTGTCCCCACGGTGTCCCTGGGGTGTCCCCTCTGTCACCCATCCCCAGGTGTCCCCCCTTGTCCCCAGGTGCCCCCCAGGTGTGCCAAACACCCCCCCATGCCCCCCAGGTGTATCCCCGGGTGTGCCCAGGTGCCCCCAGGTGTATCCCCAGGTGTACCAATGCCTCCCAGGTGTGCCCAGGCTGTCCCCAGGTGTGCCCAGGTGTGCTCTCCTGTCCCCAGGTGTGCCCAGGTGTTGCCCCCATCCTCAGGTGTGCCCAGGTGTCCCCCCCTGTCCCCAGGTGTCCCCAGGTGTGCCCGGGGTCTCACCTGGTGGCGGGGCTGCAGGGCCTGCCTGTGTCTCCCTGTCCCCAGGTGTCCCCCTCTGTCCCCAGGTGTGTCCAGGATGTCCCCATGTGTTCCCAGGTGTTACCCCCTGTCCCCAGGTGTCCCCAGGGGTCTCACCTGGTGGCAGGGCTGCAGGGCCTGCCCATGTCTCCCTGTCCCCAGGTGTCCCCCTCTGTCCCCAGATGTGCCCAGGCTGTCCCCACGTGTTCCCAGGTGTCCCCCCCTGTCCCCAGGTGTGCCCAGTTGTACCTCCTGTCCCCAGGTGTCTCTTCCAGGTGTCCCCCTCTGTCCCCAGGTGTGCCCAGGCTGTCCCCACGTGTTCCCAGGTGTCCCCCCTCCGTCCCCAGGTGTCCCCCAGGTGTGGCCGGGGTTCTCACCTGGTGGCGGGGCCGCGGGGCGCGCCGTGCTGCCGCAGGTAGCGGTGCAGCCCCTGCCACGCCCAGTGCAGCATCTGGGGCCGCTCGGCCTTCCCGAAATCCGTCAGCAACATCTCGGGCTCGGCCAGCGCCTCCCGCAACCGCTTCTGCCAGGGACAGCCCCCACGAACCAGTGTGAACCAGTATGAACCAGTATGAACTGGTACAAACCGGTATGAACCAATACGGACCAGTATGAACCAGTATGAGCCGGTATGAACCAGTATGAACCAGTATGAACCAGTATGAGCCAGTATGAACCAGTATGGACCAGTATGACCAGTATGAGCCGGTATGAACCAGTACGAACACGAACAGTATGAACCAGCACAAACCGGCACAAACCAATATAACCCAGTATAAACCAGTATAACCCAGTACACACCACTATGAACCACTCTAGCACGGGACAACCCAGTCTAAACCAGTATAATCTCAACTAACCCATAGAGCCCAGTATGAACCAGTATAAACCAGTATAGCTGAACATCAGCCAACGCAACCCAGTATAGCCCAGTCAACAAACCCAGTATAATAAACCCAGTACACAGCCCCGTATAACCCAGTATAACCCAGTACAACCCAGTATAACCCAGTACAACCCAGTATAACCCATTATAACCCAGTATAACCCAGTATAACCAATACAACCCATATAACCAGTACACCCGAAACCCAGTTATAACCCAGTACAGCCCAGTATAACCCAGTTAACCCATACACCCAGTATAACCCAGTTATAACCCAGTATACCCAGTATAACCCAGTATAAAACCCAGTACAACCCAATACAACCCAAGGGAACCCAGTCCCCCCCCCCCCAGTCCTTCCCAGTCCCCTCCAAGTGCCCCCCAATCCCCTCCCACTGCCCCCCAGTCCCTCCCAGTGACCCCCAGTTCCCCCCCAGTGACCCCAATCCCTCCCAGTCCCCCCCAATCCCTCCCAATCCCCTCCCAGTGCCCCCCAATCCCCTCCCAGTCCCCCCAATCCCCTCCCAGTCCCTCCCAACCCATCCATGCCCCCATCCCCCCCCAGTGCCCCCCAATCCCCTCCCAGTCCCCCCCAATCCCCTCCCAGTGCCCCCCAATCCCCCCCCAGTGCCCCCAGTGCCACTCACGAAGTGGATGTGCTTGGGCATCTTGACCTGGGTGACGATGCCGCCCCGCACGTAGTCCCCGTAGCCGCTGGTGTCCCCAATGCTGAACGTGTAGGGCCCTGGGCACCCCCAAAGGGTCAGGGGGCACCCCGAGAACACCCCCGGGGGGCAGACCCCAGAAAAGGGGTACGGGGGGGGTGGGAGACCCCCAAAAGGAGACCCAGGGGAGTGGGAGACCCCCAAAGAAAGGGGTCCAGGGGGGGTGGGAGACCCCAAAAAAAGGGATAAGCGGGGGTGGGAGACCACAAAAAACACACCCGGGGGGGCAAACCCCAAAAAAGGGGTCCAGGGGGGTGGGAGACCCCCAAAAAAGGGAACCAAGGGAGTGGGAGACCCCAAAAAAGGGTCGGGGGGGAGACCCCAGAAAACACACCCGGGTGGGGGGAGACCCCAAAAAAGGGAACCAGGGGGGTGGGAGACCCCCAAAAAAGGGATAAGTGGAATTGGGAGACCCCAAAAAGGGACCCCAGATGTCTGGATCACCCCAAAAATGGGTCCTGGCACTGCCAGAAAGGAAGCCAGGTGTGTGTGGCACCCCAAAAAGGAACCCAGATGCAGGGGAGACTTCAAAAAAGAGACCCAGGTGGGTGGGGACCCCCATAAATGAGCCCCAGGTGCCTCAGAGACCCCCCCCCCCAGAACACCCCCAGGATTTGGAGCCCCCCCAGAACAGCCCCAGGCGTTTGGAGACCCCCAGAACACTCCCAGGAGTTTGGAGCACCCCAAAAACAGACCCCAGGTGTTTGGGACACCCCAGAACAGCCCCAGGTGTCTCAGAGCCCCCCCCCCCCGAGCCCCCCCCAGGTGTCTCAGAGCCCCCCCAGAGCACCCCCCGGTGTCTCAGAGCCCCCCTAGAGCCCCCCCAGTGTCTCAGAGCCCCCAGTGTCTCAGAGCCCCCTAGAGCCCCCCAGGTGTCTCAGAGCCCCCCAGGTGTCCAGAGCACCCCCCGGTGTCTCAGAGCCCCCTAGACCCCCCAGGTGTCTCAGAGCCCCCCCAGGTGTCTCAGAGCCCCCCTAGAGCCCCCCCAGGTGTTCAGAGCCCCCCCGAGCCCCAGGTGTCTCAGAGCCCCCCCTAGAGCCCCCCCAGGTGTCTCAGAGCCCCCCCCAGAGCCCCCCAGGTGTCCAGAGCCCCCCCGAGCACCCCTGGGTGCGGGGGGCTCACCCAGCACGCGGATCTCCACGGGCCCGCAGCGGTTCAGCTCCTCCATGCCCTCCACCTCGGTGAAGGTGACGAAGTCGCCGCTCTCGAAGCCGTGCCGCGCCTCGTCCAGACAGGTGACCTCACCTGGGCACCCCTGGGGGGGCATGGGGGGGTCAGGGGGGGATGGGAGGGGGGGCATGGGGGAGTAGGGGCACCCTGGGGGGGCATGGGGGAGCAGGGACCCCCCTGGGGGACAGAGGGGCCAGGGACCACCCTGGGGGACAGAGGGGGACCAGGGACCACCCTGGGGGACAGAGGGGGACCAGGGACCCCCCTGGGGGACAGAGGGGACAGGGACCACCCTGGGGGACAGAGGAGGAGCAGGGACCCCCTTAAGGGACACAGGGGCCAGGGACCCTCCCCAGGGGGGATCAAGAACCCCCTTAAGGGACAGAGGGAAACAGGGACCCCCCTCCAGAGGAGACATGGGGGACCAGAGACTCCCTTGAGGGGACAGAGGGGGACCAGGGACCCCGCCTGGGGGGACAGAGGGGGCCAGGGACCCCCTGAGGGGACAGAGAGGACCAGAAGAGGAGAACTGAGGGGACATCTGGGTGACACAGGGGACCAGGACAGCCAGGACCCCCCCTGAGGGGACATGGGGGCGACAGAGGGACCCCAGGAACACCCCCAAGGGGACACAGGGGGTGCTGAGGGGACCAGGATACCCCAAAAACCCCTGGGCATCCCTTTGGGACACCCCAGAGCTGTCCCCCAGCTGTGTCCCCCCTCTCTGGGGTCACCCCCTCCCTATCCCTGTGTCACCATCCCTTGGGGTGACCCCAAAACTGTCCCCATGTCCCCCCACCCATGGGAGTCACCCCTCCCTGTCCCCCCACCCCCTGGGGTCACCCCAAAGCCATCCCTGTGTCCCCCCACCCTGGGGTGACCCCAAAGCCATCCCTGTGTCCCCCACCCCTTGGGGTCACCCTGTCCCCATGTCCCCCCCGACCCAACCCTGGGGTGACCCCAAAGCTGTCCCGTGTCCCCCCACCCCTTGGGGTCTCCCTGTCCCCGTGTCCCCCACCCAGGGGTCACCCCAAAGCCATCCCCGTGTCCCCCACCTTGGTGACCATGGAGACCATGGCACTCAGGGGCTGCTCCCCGTTGGGGTCTGTCACCACCATGTCGTCCCCAAAGTCACAGAACAGCTGCCTGCGAGGGGGGGTCAGTGGGGGACCCCGAAAAGGAGACACCCGAAAATCCCATCCCAAAAAAAAACCACCCACCCGAAAATCCCATCCCAAAAAAAAACACTCACCCCAAAAAACCCCCACCTGAAAATCCCATCCCCAAAAACATCATCCTAAAATCCCATCCCAAAAAACACACCACTCAAAAAAACCCCCACCTGAAAATCCCATCCCCAAAAATCCCCACCAAACGCGCACCCCAAAAAGGCCCCAACACCAAAATCCCCCAACCCCAAATCCACAACCCCAAAATCCCAAACCTCAAATCCCCCAAACCCCAAACCCCAAATACCCCAAACCCCAAATCCCCCAGACCCCTGATGCCAAACCCCAGATCCCAAATCCCCCAGACTCCAGACCCCAAACCTCAGACCCCAAATCCCCCAAACCCCAAATCCCCAGACCCCAAATCCCTCAAACCCCAAATCTCCCAGAGCCCAAACCTCAAATCCCCCAAAGCCCCCAAAGCCCAAACCCCAAATCCCCCAGACCCCAAACCCCCCAAACCCCAAATCCCAGACCCCAAACCCCAGACCCCAAATCCCAAATGCCCAAACCCCAGACCCCAAATCCCCCAGACCCCAAATCCCCCAAACCCCCCAGACCCCAAACCCCACACCCCCCAAACCCCCACACCCCAAATCCCCCAAACACCCCAGACCCCAAATCCCCTTCAAACCCTAAATCCCAAACCTCAGACCCCAGACCCCCCAAACCCCAAATCCCCCAAACCCCAAAACCCCAAAGCCCCCAAATCCCCCATATCCCAAATCCCCCAAACCCCAGACCCCAAAACCCCCAAATCCCCCAGACCCCAAATTCCCCCAAACCCCAAATCCCCAGACCCCAAATCCCCCGTATCCCAAATCCCCCAAACCCCAGACCCCCCAAATCCCAAATCCCAGACCCCCAAATCCCAGACCCCCCAAACCCCAAATCCCAAATCCCAGACCCCCCACACCCCAGACCCCCCAAACCCCAAAGCCCCCCGACCCCAGCCCCTGCCCCTCACCCGAAGAGCCCGCGCGTGTCGGCCACCACCAGTTTGATGCCGCGGCTGTGGCAGAAATCGCCCACCCAGAGCTGCTCCTCCAGCGGGGAGTTGGTCAGGACCACCACCTGTGGGGCAGGTACAGCTGGGCACGCACCTGGGCACACCTGGGCACACCTGGGCACAGCTGGCAGTGCACCTGGGCACGCCTGGGCACAGCTGGGCATCCACCTGGGCACAGCTGGGCACACCTGAGTGCACCTGGGCACAGCTGGGAATGCACCTGGGCACAGCTGGGGCACCTGGACACAGCTGGGGCACCTGGGAGTGCACCTGGGCATAGCTGGGCATGCACCTGAGCACACCTGGGAATGCCTGGGCACAGCTGGGGACCTGGGCACACACCTGGGGAACCTGTGCGTTCACCTGGGCCACCCACCTGGGTTACCTGGGCCACCTGGCCCCAGGTGGGCATACCTGTCTGAGGGGGGGGGGGGGTCACACCTGTCTGAGGAGGGTCACACCTGTGCCCAGGGGTCTCACCTGGAAGGTGCCCAGCAGCTCCTGGCTCAGGGGTTCCCCTGTCCCCCAGGTGTCTCACCTGTGCCCAGGTGTCTCACCTGCCCAGGTGTCTC
The DNA here is from genome assembly GCA_032173965.1 of Sitta carolinensis. Classification (NCBI taxonomy): domain Eukaryota; kingdom Metazoa; phylum Chordata; class Aves; order Passeriformes; family Sittidae; genus Sitta; species Sitta carolinensis. Next base: position 555,691 of record CM063310.1, read on the forward strand.
ACCTGGAAGGTGCCCAGCAGCTCCTGGCTCAGGGGTTTTCCCTATCCCCAGGTGTCTCACCTGCCCAGGTGTCTCACCTGGAAGGTGCCCAGCAGCTCCTGGCTCAGGGGTTCTCTGCTGCTGCTCACGGCCACGTACGAGTTGAGCTCGGCCAAGCGCGGCAGCGTCGCCTCGGCCCGGCTGCGCCCCACGTCCTCCTCCCGCAGGTAAAACTGGGAGAAAAAAAACCAAAATAAACCAAAAATATCCCAAAATATTCCCAAAATTACCCCATGTCCTCCTCCCGCAGGTAAAACTAGGAGAAAAAACCCAAAATAAACCAAAAATATCCCAAAATATTCCCAAAATTACCCCATGTCCTCCTCCCACAGGTAAAACTAGAAGAAAAAAACCAAAATAAACCAAAATAAAACAAAATATCCCAAAATATTCCAAAATTACCCCATGTCCTCCTCCTGCAGGTAGAACTGGGAGAAAAAAACCAAAATATCCCAAAAATATCCTAAAAACCCCTAAAATATCCCATGTTCTCCTCCCGCAGGGAGAACTGAAGACACCAAAATATCCCAAAATAATCCCAAAATAATTCCAAAATAATCCTAAAAAAATAAAAAAAAAATCCTAACAAAAAAATTCCTAAACAATCCAAAAAAATAAAAAAAAAAATCCTAAAAAATCCCCAAAAAAACCCTAAAAAAATGCAAAACGATCCCAAAAATCCCTGAAAAATCCCAAAAAAATCCCCGAAAAATCCCCAAAAAATCATCAAGAAATCCTAAAAAAATCCCAAAAAAAATCATCAAAAAAAGCCTAAAAAATCCCTGAAAAATCCTAAAAAAATAAAATAAATAATCCAAAAAAAATCCCATAAAAATTCAAAAAAAATCCCAAAAAATGCCCCAGAAAAGCAAAAAAAATCCCCAAAAAATCCTAAAAAATCCCCCCAAAAAGCTAAAAAAAATCCAAAAACCCCCTAACAAATCCTAAAAAAAATCCCAAAAATTCTAAAAAAATCCTCAAAAAATCCCCAAAAATCCCCCAAAAAATCTCAAAAAATCCCCAAAAAAATCCCTAAAAAATCCTTAAAAAAAACCCCAAAAAATCCCAAAAAATAAAAAAAAATCCCAAAAAAATCATCAAAAAATCCTAACAAAAACAAAAAAAAAATTGCAAAAAAATCTCCAAAAAATAATAAAAAAATTCTAAAAAAAATCCTAAAAAAATCCTAAAAAAATCCTAATAAATTCCCAAATAAACCCCAAACTCCCCCAATGCCCCCCACACCTGGGAGGCCAGGTCAGGCCAGGCTGCTGGCTGGGGTCGTGCAGGGTCACGGATTTGACCCCCCCCAGCACCCAAAACAAACCAGAAACCCCGAAAAAAACCTGAAAAAAATCGCCAAAAAATCCTGATAAAATCCTATAAAATATCCCAAAAAATCCAGAAAAAATCCTGGAAAAAATCCTATAAAAAAATCCCAAAAAATGCCGAAAAAAACCTGAAAAAAATCTCAGAAAAATCCCCAAAAATGCCCAAAAAATCCCCAAAAAATAATCAAAAAATCCGAAAAAATCCCAAAAAAATCAGCCTAAAAATCCTAAAAAATCCCTGAAAAAACCCAAAAAATTATAAAAAAATCCCCAAAAAATCCCCTAAAAATCCCCAAAAAATAAAAAAAAATCCCCCAAAAAACCTCTAAAAATCCTAAAAAAAATTCTAAAAAATCCCTATAAAATCCTTAAAAAATTAAAACAAAACTTCCAAAAAAATTCTCAAAAAATCCTAAAAAATCAAAAAGAAAATCTAAAAAATTCCCCAAAAAAATCCGAAAAAAATCCGAAAAAATTCAAAAAAAATCCCAAAAAATCCTAAAAAAAATCCCAATAAAATAAAATAAAATCCCCCAAACTCCCCCACACACCTGGGAGGCCAGGTCAGGCCAGGCTGCTGGCTGGGGGTCGTGCAGGGTCACGGATTTGACCCCCCCCAGCACCCAAAACAAACCAGAAACCCCAAAAAAAACCTGAAAAAAATCGCCAAAAAATCCTGATAAAATCCTATAAAATATCCCAAAAAATCCCCAAAAATCAAGAAAAAATCCCGGAAAAAAATCCTATAAAAAATCCCCAAAAATCATCAAAAAGTCATAAAAAAAATTCTTAAAAAATCCCCAAAAAATCCCCAAAAATGCCCCGAAAAATCCCAAAAAATCTCCCAAAATCCCGATAAAATCCTATAAAAAATCCTAAAAAATCCCAAAAAATGCCTAAAAAAACCTGAAAAAAATCTCAGAAAAATCCCCAAAAATGCCCAAAAAAATCCCAAAAAATCATCAAAAAAAAAATCCTAAAAAATCCCTGAAAAACACAAAAAAATTATAAAAAAAATCCCCAAAAAAATCCGAAAAAATTCAAAAAAATCCAAAAAAAATTAAAAAAAAATCCCAATAAAATAAAATAAAACCCCCCAAACTCCCCCACACACCTGGGAGGCCAGGTCAGTCCAGGCTGCTGGCTGGGGGTCGTGCAGGGTCACGGATTTGACCCCCCCCAGCACCAGGTTTTTGGCCACCTCGAGCCCCAGCCCACGCAGCCCCGACACCAGCACGTTGGAGGTCTGCATGCACTTCATGGCCTCGTGGCCCAGCACGTACCTGGGGGGAGAAAAACAAAAAAAAATATAAAATAACCGAAAAAAACCACCTGGGGAACCTCAAAAGTGTAATGGGGTTCAGGGGAGTTTAATGGGATTTAAAAATATTCAAGGGGATTTAAAAAAATTCAAAGGGATTTTAAAAAATTCAAAGGGACTTAAAAATATTTAATGGGATTTAAAACTGTTTAGTGAGATTTAAAAAAATTCAAAAGGATTTAAAATTTAATGGGATTTAAAAATACTTAATGGGATTTAAAAATACTTAATGGGATTTAAAAATGTTTAATGGGATTTAAAAATATTCAAAAAGATTTAAAAAAATTCAAAGGGATTTAAAATTTAATGGGATTTAAAAATATTTAATGGGAATTCAAAAATATTTAATGGAATTTAAAAATATTCAGCGGGATTTAAAAAAAATTCAATGGAATTTAAAATTTAATGGGATTTAAAAATACTTACTAGGATTTTAAAAAATCCAGAGGGATTTGAAAATATTTAATGGGAATTTAAAAATGTTTAATAGGATTTAAAAATACTCAAGGGGATTCAAAAATATTTAATGGATTTAAAAATATTTAATGGGATTTAAAAAGTTTAATGGGGTTTAAAAATGTTTAATGGGATTTAGAAATATTTAATGGGAATTCAAAAATATTCAATGGGATTTAAAAATATTCAAGGGGATTTAAAAATATTTAATGGCATTTAAAAATATTCAATGGGATTTAAATATATTTAATCAGATTTTAAAATATTTAATGAGATTAAAAAACATTTAGTGGGAATTCAAAAATTTCAAATAAGATTTAAAGATGTTTATTAGGATTTAAAAAAATCCAATGGGATTTAAAAATATTTAATGGGAATTCAGAAATATTAATGGGATTTAAAAAATTTCAATGGAATTTAAAAATACTTAATGGGATTTAAAAAAATTCAATGAGATTTAAAAATATTTAATAAAATTTAAAAATATTTAACGGGATTTAAAATTTAATGGGATTTAAAAATATTCAAAGGGATTTAAAAATATTTAATGGGAATTCAAAAATATTGAATGGGACTTAAAGATGTTTAATGAGATTTAAAAATATTCATTGCGATTCCAAAATATTTAAGAGGATTAAGAAATGCTCAGTGGGGATCTTAATAAAATGTAAGAGAAATTTCAAAAAAAACTTAATAAGATTCAAAAAAAATTAATGGAATTCAAAAAAATTTAATGGGGCCCTAAAAAAATTTAATGGGAAGTAAAAAATTCCCAATTGGAATCCCAAATTATTCACTGGGAATGCAAAGACATTCCGTTCAATTCCATCCAATCAATTTATTTCAGTTTGATTTGATCCCATATCCCTCCTGAGGACCCCAAAAACCCCCTGGGGACCCCAAAAACCCCCTGGGGACCCCAAAAACCCCCTGGGGACCCCCAAACACCCCCCGGGGACCCCCAAATACCCAGGGACCCCCAAACCCCCATGGTGACCCAAAAACCCCCTCAGTGACCCCAATCCCCCCCAGGGACCCCCAAGCCCGCCCTGGAGACCCCAAATCCCCCCAGGGACCCCAAACCAATCTTGGTGACCCCAAATCCCCCTCCTGTGACCCCAAATCCCCCCAGGGACCCCCAAGCCCCCCTAGGGACCCTCAAACCTGCCCTGGTGACCCCAAACCCCCCTAGGGACCCCAAACCCCCCATGTGACCCCAAATTCCCCCTGGTGACCCCAACCCCCCCTCTGGTGACCCCAAACCCCCCAGGGACCCCCAGACCCCCCCTGGTGACCCCAAAACCCCTTCAGTGACCCCAAATCCCCCCTCCTGTGACCCCTACCCCCCCCCCCCAGGGACCCCAAACCTCTCAGGGACCCCCAAACCCCTCAGGGACCCCAAACACCCCCAGGGACCCCAACCCCCCCTGGTGACCCCAACCCCCCCTCTGATGACCCCAAACCCCCTAGGGACCCCAAAAACCCCCTGTGACCCCAAACCCCCCCCTCCTGTGACCCCAAACCCCCTAGGGACCCCAAAACCCCTCCTGGTGTCCCCAAACCCCCCTGGTGTCCCCAAACCCCCCTCCTGTGACCCCAACCTCCCCCAAGGACCCCAAACCCCCCAGGGACCCCGAGCCCCCCCAGGGACCCCGAGCCCCCCAACCCCCCCCGTGACCCCCAGGACCCCCGAGCCCCCCGTCTCTCACAGCTGGCGGGAGTAGAGCCCCTCATCGATCTCGGCCTCGGCGCCGTTCTTCGCCATTCCCTGGGGACACAGGGACAGTGAGGGGACACAGGGGACACAGGGGACACAGGGACAGCGTGGGGACACAGGGACAGTGTGGGGACACAGGGACAGTGAGGGGACACAGGGGACAGCGAGGGGACACAGGGGACACAGGGGACACAGGGGACAGTGTGGGGACACAGGGACAGCGTGGGGACACAGGGGACAGTGAGGGGACACAGGGGACAGCGTGGGGACACAGGGGACAGTGAGGGGACACAGGGGACAGCGAGGGGACACAGGGACAGTGTGGGGACACAGGGACAGTGAGGGGACAGTGTGGGGACAGTGACACCCCCAGGAGGTGACAATGCCCCAAGAGGGGGTGACAGGTCCCCCCAGAAGGTGACAGATCCCTCCCAAGAGGTGACAGATCCCCAGGGGGGTGACAGGTCCCCCCCAAGAAGGTGACAGATCCCCAGGGGAGGTGACATGTCCCCCCAGAAGGTGACAGGGCCCCCCCAGAAGGTGACAGGGCCCCAGGAGGTGACAGGTCCCCAAGGGGGGTGACAGGTCCCTCCCAAGAGGTGACAGGGCCACCCAGGGGGTGACAGTACCCCCTAGAAGGTGACAGATCCCCCCAGGAGGTGACAGACCCCCCTCAGAAGGTGACAGGCCCCTCCAGGGTGGTGACAGGTCCCCAGAGGTTGTGACAGATCCCCAAGGGGGGGTGACAGATCCCCAAGGGAAGTGACAGATCCCCAGGAGGTGACAGGTCCCCCCCGAAGGTGACAGGCCCCTCCAGGGTGGTGACAGGCCCCTCCAGGGGTGGTGACAGGTCCCTGGGTGTGTGGCAGGTCCCCAAGGGGGGTGGCAGTGGCACTCACGTTGGCGGGGGTGGCGCTCGGGGACACGGCGGGGGCGGCGGCGCGGCTGGAGCCCGTCGGTGGCTCAGACCCGGAGACGCGGCGCTTCTTGGACAGCGGGGAGCTGGACATCTGCGGGGACAGCGACAGGGACAGGTGAGGGGACAGCTGGACATCTGCGGGGACAGCGACAGGGACAGGTGAGGGGACAGCTGGACATCTGCGGGGACAGCGACAGGGACAGGTGAGGGGACAGCTGGACATCTGCGGGGACAGCGACAGGGGAGGGGACAGGTGAGGGGACAGCTGGACATCTGCGGGGACAGCGACAGGGGAGGGGATAGGTGGACATCTGCGGGGACAGGGACAGGTGAGGGGACAGGTGAGGGGACAGCTGGACATCTGCGGGGACAGGGACAGGGACAGGTGAGGGGACAGCTGGACATCTGCGGGGACAGGGACAGGGGAGGGGACAGGTGAGGGGACAGCTGGACATCTGCGGGGACAGGGACAGGGGAGGGGACAGCTGGACATCTGCGGGGACAGCGACAGGGACAGGTGAGGGGACAGGGACAGGTGAGGGGACAGCTGGACATCTGCGGGGACAGGGACAGGAACAGGGGAGGGGACAGGGACAGGTGAGGGGACAGCTGGACATCTGCGGGGACAGGGACAGGTGAGGGGACAGCTGGACATCTGCGGGGACAGGGACAGGGACAGGTGAGGGGACAGCTGGACATCTGCGGGGACAGCGACAGGGACAGGTGAGGGGACAGCTGGACATCTGCGGGGACAGCGACAGGGGAGGGGACAGGTGGACATCTGCGGGGACAGCGACAGGGACAGGTGAGGGGACAGGTGAGGGGACAGCTGGACATCTGCGGGGACAGGGACAGGGACAGGTGAGGGGACAGCTGGACATCTGCGGGGACAGGGACAGGGACAGGTGAGGGGACAGCTGGACATCTGCGGGGACAGCGACAGGGACAGGTGAGGGGACAGGGACAGGTGAGGGGACAGCTGGACATCTGCGGGGACAGGGACAGGTGAGGGGACAGTGGGCACAGGGGAGGGGACAGCTGGACATCTGAGGGGACAGGGGAGGGGACAGTGGGGACAGCTGGACATCTGCGGGGACAGCGACAGGTGAGGGGACAGGGACAGGTGAGGGGACAGGGACAGGTGAGGGGACAGGGACAGGGGAGGGGACAGGGACGGGGAGAGGACAAGGCAGACAGGGGAGGGGACAGCTGGACATCTGCAGGGACAGGGACAGGTCAGGGGACAGCTGGGGACAGCTGGACATCTGCACAGGGACATCTGGGCCAGGGACAGCTGGGGACAGCTGGACATCTGGGACAGGGACAAGTGAGGACATGTGAGGAGACAGGGACAGTTGGGGACAGCTGGGGACAGAGATGGGACAGGGACATCAGTGGAGAGGGACACAGGACAGGACAGGGACAGGAACAGAGACAGGGAGAGGGGACAGCTGGGGACAGGGACAGGGGACACCTGGGGACATCTGTGGGTGAGGATGGGGACAGGGGACACCTGGGGACATCTGTGGGTGAGGATGGGGACAGGGGACACCTGGGGACATCTGTGGGTGAGGATGGGGACAGGGGACACCTGGGGACAAGGACAGGGTCAGGGCACGTTTGGGGACATTTAGGGACAGAAAACAGCCAGGGGGACACTGGAGACCAGAGGGGACATCTGCAGTGACACACAGGGTAGCACCGAGGGGGGACCCAGCGACACATGGGGGGACAAGAGGTGACACGAGGGACAGGGGACAATGCTGGAGGTGGCACCAGGTGACACTGGGGGTGGCACTGGGGACACAGAGAGTGACACCAGGTAATACCAGGGACATGGAGAGTGACACCAGGTGACACAGAGGGACAGAGGGGGACACCAGGGACACAGAGAGTGACACCAGGTGACACCAAGAACACAGAGAGCGACACCAGTGACACAGAGAGTGACACCAGGTGACACTGGGGACACAGACAGTGACACCAGGGACACAGAGAGTGACACCAGGTGACACAAGAACACAGAGAGCGACACCAGGTGACACAGAGAGTGACACCAGGTGACACTGGGGACACAGACAGTGACACCAGGGACACAGAGAGTGACACCAGGTGACACTGCGGACACAGAGAGTGACACCAGGTGACACCAGGGATGCAGACGGTGACACCAGGTGACACAGAGAATGACACCAGGTGACACAGAGAGTGACACCAGGTGAACGGGGTCACGGGCGGGGCCACCAGGTGCCCTCGGTTGTCACCGCCCAGATGCCACCAGCGACAACCAGGTCGACCCGGAGGGGGGAACAGAGGGTGGACAGGGACACTCGGGGACACTCGGGGACACTCGGGGACATCGGCCCCCGCCAGCCCCGCCCCCCACACCCGAGGGGGCTCCCGGCCCTTTGGGGGGATGGGGGGGGTCCCGGGGGTCGCTCCCACCCCGCGCCGATGCCGCTCTCGGGGTCTCCTCTGCGTGCCTTCCCCATTCCCGGGGGGCTCCCCAACCCCGGGGGTCCCACTCGGGGTATGTGGGGGAGGGGGTTCCCCATCCTGGGGGTCCCCGAGTGGGGGTCGCACTCCCGGCCCGCGCTTCCCCTCCTGAGGGGGCTCCGTGTGAGGAATGGGGGGGGGGGGGGGGCGGTTTCCCCTCACAGCTTCCCCCCCACCCCCCCCATCCCCTCCGCCTCCCTCAGGCCCAGCGCCGGTTCCCCCTCAGGCGGGGTCGCCCCTCGCCGGTCCCGGGGTCACCTCCCCGCGTTCCTCCAAACCGGGGCGACCCCCGAGACCCCCCGTCCCCGCGGGCTCGCCCCCGGCCCCGCACCAATGTCGCTGTCCAGGCCCCGCCGCCGGGTCCCGCCCGCTCCGCTCGGCTCCTCCGCGACAAGATGGCGGCCGTGGCCGCCGCCGCCCGCCGCCCCCTCCCTGCGAGCGCGGGGCCACGCCCACCGCGCCCTCTCATTGGTCGGCGCCGCCCGATGCAGCGCTTCCTATTGGTCGGCACCTCCCGCCACCGCCCGCCCCCCTCCCCCCCCCGCCTCACTGCACGCGCGGATTGGGCGGGCGCGCCCCGGATGGCCACGCCCCTTTTTCCCGCCGCAGGGGCCCGGATGGGGAGGCCACGCCCCTCGCGGGTGGGCGCGTGACACGGCGCGCGCCGCCCCGACGGCGGCCGAGAGGGGACACGGGGCTGGAAAAGGCGGAGGGAGCTATAGGGGGCCCGCGTGGGGATCTATATGGGGATCTATAGGGACCGACAGGGGCGGTGTGTGAGGCTGTAGGAGCGGATCAGAGCCTCGTAGGAGCGATCAGAGCCTCGTAGGAGCGCTCATAAAGCCCACGAGACCCCCGCGGAAGACGTTACGCGGTGTCGTGCTGAATTGCGTAACTTAATAAACACGTATTGAAAAATATAGGCGAGCGTCTCTGAAGTAACGGAGGAATCTACAGAAGTGTAAGGGGAGCCCCCAGAGCCACAGGGGGCTGTGGGGGTGCTACGCACAGGGGTGGGGCCCGGAGGTGGGGGTCCGCGGCGGAGGGGGGGGGCGTGGGGAGCCTCGGGGGTCCCTATAGGGGCTCGGGGGTCTCTATAAGGGCTCGCTGGGCAGGTTTGGAGGGGCTTCAGTGGCCAGAGGGGTCCTAGGGGGATCCATGGGGGCACCTGGGAGCGGCCGCGGCGAGCAGAGCGCCGTTTCGGCATGGTGTCGACGGTTGGTGACGTCACTGAGCCGCAAGGGCCGATGGGAGCTGTAGTCTTTTTATCAACCAGAAGGCGCAGCCACGCCCAGAGCGCCATTCCCGCGTGGCGTCGCTTCTATGACGTCACAGAGCCCGCAAAGACCGCTGGGAGTTGTAGTTTTCAGCCCCCCACCCAACTAAAAGGTCCCGGGGTCGAGGAGCGAGCCAGAACTTTATTCACAGATCAGCGAAGGGGTCCGGGATGGGGTGGGGGTCACTCCGGAGGGGGCAGGGAGAGGCGCTCGGGGTCGTAGTAGTTGGAGGTGAGCAGGGGCAGCCCCCGGCGTTCCCGCTCCCGCACCTGGATCTCAGCCTCGCGCCGGGCCCACTGCTGCAGCCTGTGGGGGAGGGGACGGGCACAGGTGACCCCCCCCCCCCCCACACACACACACACCTTTGGGGACAGCCCAACCCCCCCGCCAGGTGTGCAAATCCCTCCCTCCTCCAGGGCTCAGGTGTCCCTGGAGCCCCCAACCCCCCGTAAATTCTCCCCCACCCCCTGTGAGCTCCTAAAGACCCCCCCAGAAATGCCAAGGACCCTGCAGACCCCAAAACCCTCACAAAATTTGGAGAAACCCCCATAAGCCGCACGGGGAGAGCCCCAAATTCCCTCAGCAGCTCTTACAGCGCCCCCAAAAACGCAGCTGAAGCCACCCCAAAAGCTCCCCTCGGGGTTGCCCCCCTCCCCTTTACCCTGGGGGGGTTTCTCAGGTGAGACCCCCCCCCTCACAGACCCGTAGTCGGGCAGGTAATGCACGAAGACGGAGCCCAGGATGAGGGAGATGGAGACGCCGGCCAGGAAGACGGCGCGCATGTTCAGCACGTCGGCCTCGGGGTCGGCCGAGAAGCCGTGGTAGTCGGGGTTCTGGGGGGGGGGGGGGAAGGTGCTGCTGAGCCCCCAGGTGTGTCCCACCCCTCCTCGGGACCCCTAGGTGGTGTCCCACCCCCTTTTCAGCAACCCCAAGTGTGTCCCACCCCCTTTTCAGCAACCCCAGGTGTGTCCCACCCCCTTTCAGGACCCCAGGTGTGTCCCACCCCTTCCTCAGGGTCCCCAGGTCTGTCCCACCCCCCTCCTCAGGTGTGTCCCCTCCCTTTTTAAGGACCCCCCAGGTGTGTCCCACCCCATCCTCTGCACCCCAGGTGTATCTTACCCCCTTTTCCAGCACCCCCAGGTGTGTCCCACCCCCTTTCCAGGAACCCCCGGTGTGTCCCACCCCCTTTTCAGGACCCCAGGTGTGTCCACCCCCTTCAGACCCCAGGTGTGTCTCACCCCCTCCTCAGCACCCCCAGGTGTGTCCCACCACTTTTCCAGGACCCCCAGGTGTGTCCCACCCCTTCCTCCAGCACCCCCAGGTGTGTCCCACCCCCTCCTCAGCACCCCCAGGTGTGCCCCACCCCTTCCTCCAGCTCCCCCAGGTGTGTCCCACCCCTTCCTCCAGCTCCCCCAGGTGTGTCCCACCCCTTTTCCAGGACCCCCAGGTGTACCCCCCCCCCCCCCCCCTCGGGACCCCCAGGTGTATCTTACCCCTTTTTCAGGACCCCCAGGTGGTCCCACCCCCCTCCTCAGGTGTGTCACCCCCTTTTCAGGACCCCCAGGTGTGTCCCACCCCCTCCTCAGCACCCCAGGTGTGTCCCCTCCCAAATAACGAGGCCACGCCCCCTCTAGGCCCCGCCCTCCGCCGCTTTACCGCCCCAAGGCCACGCCCACTCATCAGCCCCATACCCCGCCTACCCCAAACCACGCCCACTCCAAACAAACCACGTTCCAAGTCACGCCCACTCCAAACAAAACACGCCCACAAACCACGCCCCCTCCAATCAAACCACGCCCCCTCTCAGACCACGTCCCCCTCCCAGACCGCGCCCACCCCGTCCCTCCCGTGCCCTTGCCCGCTCCACCTTGCGCTGCGCCACCAACATCGGCTCCTCCTCGTGCGCCTCGGCCCCGAGCGGCCGCGGCAGCGCCACGGCCCCGGGGGTCCCCGCGGCGCGGCCCCGAGCCCCGGCGGGCAGCGCCCTCAGCGCCCGCAGCGCCCGCCACAGCGCCGCCATCTTCCCGCCGCGCTCCGCCTCGCCTCTTCCGCTCAGCCCGGCCAATCAACGCCCCGCCCTGGCGTTTTGTCCCGCCTCTCTTCACCGCACCGCTCAGCCAATCACAGCGCTGCGTTTGCTTCGGCCCCGCCCGCTTTGGCGCCGCAGCCAATCATAGTTCAGCCGTGAAAGTGCACCGCCCCTTCTCTGCAGGGCGGACCAATAGAAACGCGGAGATTTTGGACTGGCGGGAATTTTGACCAATAGGAGCGCGGCGAGGGCGGGCGCGCGGGACCGGCAGCTCTGAGGGGGGAGCGGCGCCGCCATTTTCCCGCTCGGTAGCGGCGGCGGCGGCGCCCGGGAAGGTCGGAACGACCGTGAGGGGCGGGCAGGGACTCACCGGGATGGGAGAGCTCTGCGGGGGACGGTAGGAGGGACTCACCGGAAGGGGAGACCTCTGCGGGGAGGGAGAGACTCACCGGATGGGAGAGTCGGTGGACGGGAGGGACTCACCGGGACGGGAAGGGACTCACCGGGGATCGGGGAGGGACTCACCGGGATGGGACTCACCGGGATGGGGAGAGCTCTGCGGGGACGGGAGGGACTCACCGGGATGAGGAGGGACTCACCGGGATGGGATTCACCGGATGGGGAGGGACGGGAGGGACTCACCGGGGAGGGATCACCGGGATGGGATCACCGGGATGGCTCACGGGACGGGATGGACTCACCGGGATGGGATTCACCGGGAGGGAGGGACTCACCGGGATGGATCACCGGGAGGGGACTCACCGGGATCCGGGAGGGACTCACCGGGACCGGAGGGATCACCGGGAGGGAGGACTCACCGGGATCGGGAGGGATTCACCGGGATGGAGCGGGGCTGCCCGGAACTCCGGGTCAAGCTCGTGAGGGAGGGGGTCTGACAGAGGGACCCGGGTCTGAAAGGTTGATGCTAATTAAGGGGTGGGCGTGTTAATTAGAAGGTGTAAACTTGTATGCTAATTAGGGGCGTGGACTTGCATGCTAATTAGGGAGGGATGAGGGGTGGCTCGGCTGCTTTTCCTCCCCCTCACAGGGCCCAACGGGCCCCAGTTCATCCCAGCTCTGCATTTCGTTTCTCACTTTATTCTTTCTGCTTTACCAATTTTGCATAAAATTTCCGAGTTGTTTATTGTACTCTGTCCCAGCGCTTTCCGGTTCGTTCGCTTTTCCTCCTGTTAAACCCAGTAATCCCCCCAGTCCCTCCCAGTCTGACCAGTTGCTGCTCTCACAGGTGCCGGCACCATGGAGTACGAGCGCAGGTAAGGGGGGAACCTGGGGATCCCAAAATTCCAGACTTGGGATGGGGTGGGAGAACACCTGGGGAGCTCTTGAGGATCCCCACAAAAAAATAAATTTAATATTTGGGGTATGAGTCTGGGGAGTTTGGGGAGGGAGGGGACATTTGGGGACTCACTGAGGGCAGAGGGGACTTTGGAGGAAGGAGCCGGTTTGGGGGGGCCACACCTGACCCCCCTCCCCTCTCCAGGGGTGGCCGTGGGGACCGCACGGGGCGATATGGGGGTGCCCCACCCCCCTCCGAGGACGGCTCCCGCACCCAGCGCGACCACGACTATCGTGACATGGACTATCGTGGCTACGGGGGTCCTCCGGAGGGACCCCCCGCTGCCGGGACCCCCCCTCAGGTGGGTGTGGCGATGCTTGGGGAGGGGTCGCCCCGCAGCGGGTGGGCGCTGGGACCCCCCCCCCATCCCACGTGTCCCTCCCTCCCCCTGTCGCAGGCGTCCTATGAGAGCTCGGAGCCTCCCCGGAAACGGGAGCAGTCCCGGGACCCCCCGGCGCTGCCGTTCGGGGCCGACGGCGATTACCGGGACCAGGATTACCGGGAGGGAGCCGAGGAGGAGCCGCGGGCCAGCACCATCGTCATGCTGCGCATGCTGCCCCAGGCGGCCACCGAGAACGACGTGAGCCACGCCCCCTGCCTTTGTGGACACGCCCCTGCCTTGTGGACACCCAATCTGTGACGCGCCTATCTGTGGACACGCCCCTACCTTGTGAACGCCCACCCTGAATTCCTTGTGACACGCCCCCCACCTCTAATCCTGTGGACACGCCCCCTATCCTTGTGAACATGCCCCACTGTCCAGGTGGACATGCCCCCCTTTTCCTTGTGGACACGCCCCCTTTTCCTTGTGGACCCGTCCCCTGCCTTTGTGGACCCATCCCCTAATCTTGTGGATGCGCCCCCTAATCTTGTGGACACGCCCCCTGCCCGGGTGGACACGCCCCCTATCTTTGTGGACATGCCCCCTGGCCGGATGGACACGCCCCCTCTCCTGGTGGACACGCCCCCTAATCTTGTGGACATGTCCCCTGCCTTTGTGGACACGCCCCCTTTTCCTTGTGGATGCGTTCCCTGCCTTTGTGGTCCCATCCCCTAATCTTGTGGACGTGCCCCCTGCCCGGGTGGACACGCCCCCGTCCTTGTGGACACGCCCCCATGCCCAGTCCAGGTGGACACGCCCCCTATCCTTGGGGGCACGCCCCCTACCCTTGTGGACATGCCCCCAGTCTGGGTGGACCCACACCCCCCCTAATCTTGTGGACATGCCCCCTGATCTGGTGGAGACATGCCCCACCTGACCCCCGGTGGACCCCCCTATCCTTGTAGACACGCCCCCATGCCCAGTGGACATGCCCCCTGTCTTGTGGACACGCCCCCTATCCTTGTAGACACGCCCCCTGCCCAGGTGGACACGCCCCCTGCCGGGTGGACATCGCCCCCTGTTCTTGTAGACACACCTCTGTTCTTGTAGACACGCCTCCTCTCCTTGTGGACACACCCCCATGTCTGGGTGGACATGCCCCTTATTCTTGTGGACACACCCCCTATCCTGTGGACACGCCCCCATGTCTGGGTGGACATGCCCCCTAATCTTGTGGACACGCCCTCTATCCGCTTGGACATGCCCCTTACCTGGGATGACCACGCCCCACCTGGCATGGCCCCGCCCCTATTTGGAATGGCCACACCCCTCAGTTGAGATGGCCGCAACCCTACCTGTGATGACCACGCCCCGTCTGGGCTGGCCCCGCCCCTTCTCATGGCTCCGCCCCCTGCCACTATGGCCACACTGCCATCTGGAATGGCCACGCCCACTTCTTGGGTGGCCACGCCCCCCTCTTGGGTGGTCACGCCCTCACCAGGGATGGCCACGCCCCCAGCCGTGCTGTCCCTGTGTCCCCCCAGATCCGGGCGCAGCTGCAGGCGCAGGGGGTGCAGCCCCGGGAGGTGCGGCTGATGCGCAACAAATCCTCAGGTGAGCCTCACCTGGGCCCTTCCTACTCACCTGAGCCCCTTCCTAGCTCACCTGAGCACCCTTCCTGCTCACCTGAGCCCCTTCCTGCTCACCTGAGCCCCTTCCTGCTCAGCTTGGCCCTTCCTGCTCACCTGGCCCCTCCCTGCTCACCTGGGCCCTTCCTGCTCACCTGGGCCCTTCCTGCTCACCTGAGCCCCTTCCTGCTCACCTGAGCCCCTTCCTGCTCACCTGGGGCCCTTCCTGCTCACCTGAGCCCCTTCCTGCTCACCTGGGCCCTTCCTGCTCACCTGGCCCCTCCCTGCTCACCTGGGACCCTTCCTGCTCACCTGGGGCCCTTCCTGCTCACCTGGCCCTTCCTGCTCACCTGGGGCCCTTCCTGCTCACCTGGGCCCCTCCCCTGCTCACCTGGACCCTTCCTGCTCACCTGGCCCTTCCTGCTCACCTGACCCTTCTGTCCTGCCTCTCTCACCTGGGCCCTTCCTGCTCACCTGGACCCTTCCTGCTCACCTGGTGCCCTTCCTGCTCACCTGGGCCCTCTCCTGCTCACCTGGGCCCTTCCTCTGCTTACCTGGGCCCTTCCTGTTCACCTGACCCCTTCCTGTCACCTGGGCCCTTCCTGCTCACCTGGACCCTTCCTGCTCACCTGGACCCTTCCTGCTCACCTGGGCCCTTCCTGCTCACCTGGGGCCCTTCCTTCCTGCTTACCTGGGGCCCTTCCTGCTCACCTGGACCCTTCCTGCTCACCTGGACCCTTCCTGCTCACCTGGGGCCCTTCCTGCTCACCTGGACCCTTCCTGCTCACCTGGGGCCCTTCCTTCCTGCTCACCTGGGGCCCTTCCTTCCTGCTTACCTGGGGCCCTACCTGTTCACCTGGGCCCTTCCTGTTACACTGGGACCCTTCCTGCTCACCTGGACCCTTCCTGCTCACCTGGGCCCTTCCTGCTCACCTGGGCCCTTCCTTCCTGCTCACCTGGGGCCCTTCCTTCCTGCTCACCTGGGGCCCTTCCTGCTCACCTGGACCCTCCCTGTTTCCTGATCCCTTCCTGCTCACCTGACCCTTCTGTTCACCTGGACCCCTCCCTGCTCACCTGGACCCTCCTGCTCACCTGGGGCCCTTCCTGCTCACCTGGACCCTTCCTGCTCTCCTGACCCCTTCCTGCTCACCTGGACCCTTCCTGCTCACCTGGACCCTTCCTGCTCACCTGAGCCCTTCCTGCTCACTGAGCCCCTTCCTGCTCACCTGACCCCTTCCTGCTCACCTGGACCCTTCCTGCTCACCTGAGCCCCTTCCTGCTCACCTGAGCCCCTTCCTGCTCACCTGGACCCTTCCTGCTCACCTGAGCCCCTTCCTGCTCACCTGAGCCCCTTCCTGCTCACCTGGGCCCTTCCTGCTCACCTGGGGCCCTTCCTGCTCACCTGGACCCTTCCTGCTCACCTGACCCCTTCCTGCTCACCTGGACCCTTCCTGCTCACCTGGACCCTTCCTGCTCAACTGGGGCCCTTGAAGGGGGTGCGTCCTTGCCCTGCTCATGCTAGGGGGCACCCAAGGGTGTAGGTTCCATCTCCAGGGGGCACCCATGGGTGTAGGTTCCGTCACCAGGGGGCACCCAAGGGCGTTGATTCCGTCTCCAGGGGCAACCAGGGGTGCTGATGTCATATTTAGGGGCACCCAGGGGTGCCTGTTCCACCTTTAGGGGCACCCAGAAGTGCTGCACCAGGCTTGGGGGCACCCAGGGGTGCCTGTCCCACCTTAGGAGCACGCAGGACGCTGCACCAGCTTGGGGCGCACCCAGGGTGCTCATGCCTTCTCAGGAGCACCCAGGGTGCTGCTCCCATCTTTAGGAGCAACCAGAGGTACTGGTCCTGTTCCCCAGGGGCACCCAGGGGTGCCGATCCTGTTCCCCAGGGGCACCCAGGGGTGCCGATCCCACACATAGGAGAACCCCGAGGTGCCAGTCTCTTCTTTAGGGGCACCCAGGGGTGCTGGTCCTGTTCCCCAGGAGCACCCAGGGGTGCTGATATCATTTTTAGGGGCACCCAGGGGTGCCTGTTCCTTCTCCAGGAGCACCCAGAGGTGCCAGTCGTTTCCTTAGGAAGCACCCAGGGTGCTGGTCCTGTTCCCTAGGGGCACCCAGGGGTGCCTGTCCCTTCCGAGGAGCACCCAGGGGTGCTTGTTGCCTTTCTAGGAGTATCCAAGGGTATTTCTGCCAGACTTAGGGGCACCCAGGGGTGCCTGTCCCCTTCCCCAGGGGCACCCAGGGGTGCCTGTCCCATCTTTAGGAGCACTCAACTCTGCCTGTCCCTTCCTTTGGAGCACCCAGGGGTGCTGGTCCCACGCTCAGGGCACCCAGGGTGCCAATCCCACCTGTAGGAGAAGGCAGAGGTGCCAGTCTCTTTAGGGGGCACCCAGAGGTGCTGATCCTGTCCCTGTGGGCACCCAGTGGTGCCTGTCCCTTCCCAGGAGCACCCAGGGGTGCTGTTACCATTTTTAGAGGCACCCAGAGGTGCCAGTCATTTCCTTAGGAAGCACCCAGGGGTGCTGATCCTGTTCCCCAGGGGCACCCAGGGGTGCCTGTCCCATCTTTAGGAGCACCCAAGTCTACCTGTCCCTTCCCAGGAGCACCCAGAGGTGCTGATATTTTCAGGAGCACCCAGGGGTGCTGATCCCACCTTTAGGAGCAGCTATTCTTTCCCCAGGGGCACCCAGGGGTGCCTGTCCCTTTCCAGGAGCACCCAGAGGTGCTGCTATCATTTTCAGGAGCACCCAGGGGTGCTGGTCCCATGCTCAGGGGCACCCAGGGGTGCCTGTCCCATCTTTAGGAGCACTCAAGGCTACCTGTCCCTTCCCTAGGAGCACCCAGGGTGCTGGTCCCATGCCCAGGGGCACCCAGGGGTGCCTGTCCCCTCTTTAGGGGCACCCAGGGGTGCCTGTCCCTTCTCTAGGAGCACCCAGGGGTGCTGATGCCACCTTTAGGAGCAGCTATTCTTTCCCTAGGGGCACCCAGGGGTGCCTGTCCTTTCCGTGGAGCACCCAGAGGTGCTGCTATCATTTTTAGAGGCACCCAAGGTGCCAGTCGTTTCCTTAGGAAGCACCCAGGGTGCTGATCCTGTTCCCCAGGGGCACCCAGGGGTGCTTGTCGCATCTTTAGGAACACCCTAGTCTATCTGTCCCTTCCCAGGAGCACCCAGAGGTGCTGATATCATTTTCAGGAGCACCCAGGGGTGCTGATCCCATGCTCAGAGGCACCCAGGGGTGCCTGTCCCTTCTCTAGGAGCACCCAGGGGTGCTGATCCCACCTTTAGGAGCAGCTATTCTTTCTCTAGGAGCACCCAGGGGTGCCTGTCCCATCTTTAGGAACACCCTAGTCTACCTGTCCCTTCCCAGGAGCACCCAGAGGTGCTGATATCATTTTCAGGAGCACCCAGGGTGCTGATCCCATGCTCAGAGGCACCCAGGGGTGCCTATCTCCTCCTCAGGAGCACCACAGAGGTGCTGATATCATTTTCAGGGGCACCCAGGGGTGCCTGTCCCCTCCCGAGGAGCACCCAGGGGTGCTGGTCCCATGCTCAGGAGCACCCAGAGGTTCTGATATCATTTCTACGAGCACCCAGAGGTGCCTGTCCTTTCCCAGGAGCACCCAGGGGTGCCTGTTTCCTTTCTAGGAGTATCCAAGGATGTTTCTGCCAGACTTAGGGGGCACCCAGGGGTGCCTGTCCGTTCCCAGGAGCACCCAGAGGTGCTGATATTTTCAGGAGCACCCAGGGGTGCTGATCCCACCTTTAGGAGCAGCTACTCTTTCCCTAGGGGCACCCAGGGGTGCCTGTCTCATCTTTAGGAGCACCCAAGTCTACCTGTCCCTTCCTTTGGAGCACCCGGGGGTGCTGATCCCATGCTCAGGAGCACCCAGAGGTGCTGATATCATTTTCAGGAGCACCAGGGGTGCTGGTCCCATGCTCAGGGGCATCCAGGGGTGCCTGTCCCCTCTTTAGGGGCACCCAGGGGTGCCTGTCCCCTCCCAGGAGCACCCAGGGGTGCTGATGCCACCTTTAGGAGCAGCTATTCTTTCCCCAGGGGCACCCAGGGGTGCCTGTCCCCTTCCCCAGGGGCACCCAGGGGTGCCTGTCCCATCTTTAAGAGCACTCAAGTCTACCTGTCCCTTCCTTTGGAGCACCCAGGGGTGCTGGTCCCACGCTCAGGGGCACCCAGGGGTGCCAATCCCACCTGTAGGAGAAGCCAGAGGTGCCAGTCTCTTTAGGGGGCACCCAGAGGTGCTGATCCTGTCCCTGTGGGCACCCAGTGGTGCCTGTCCCTTCCCAGGAGCACCCAGGGGTGCTGTTACCATTTTTAGAGGCACCCAGAGGTGCCAGTCGTTTCCTTAGGAAGCACCCAGGGGTGCTGATCCTGTTCCCCAGGAGCACCCAGGGGTGCCTGTCCCATCTTTAGGAGCACCCAAGTCTACCTGTCCGTTCCCAGGAGCACCCAGAAGTGCTGATATTTTCAGGAGCACCCAGGGGTGCTGATCCACCTTTAGGAGCAGCTATTCTTTCCCTAGGGGCACCCAGGGGTGCCTGTCCCATCTAGACACCCAGTCTACCTTCCCTTTTAGGGCACCCAGGGTGCTGTCCTGCTAGGAGACCAAGGGTATTCATTTAGGGCACCCAGGGTGCTGTCCCATGCTAGGGGCACCAGGGGTGCCTTCCCTCCCCAGGAGCACCCAGGGTGCCTGTCCCTCTTTAGGGCACCCAGGTTGCCTGTCCCTTTCGGAGCACCCAGGGGTGCTGTCCCCCCCAGGGACACCCAGGGTGCCAGTCCCCTCAGGAGACCAGAGGTGCGTATCATTTAGGAGCACCCAGGGTGCTGTCCATGTCGGGGCACCCAGGGTGCCTGTCCCTTCCCGGAGCACCCAGAGGTGCTGTACTTCTCAGGGCACCAGGGTGCCTGTCCATCTTTAGGAGCACTCAAGGCTACCGTCCTTCCTAGGAGCACCCAGGGGTGCTGGTCCCATGCCCAGGGCACCCAGGGTGCCTGTCCCCTCTTTAGGGCACCAGGGTGCCTGTCCCTTCTCTAGGAGCACCAGGGGTGCTGATCCCACCTTTAGGAGCACTATTCTTTCCTAGGGCACCAGGGTGCCTGTCCTTTTGGACCACCCAGTCTACCTTTTAGAGCACCCAGAGTGCTATCTTTTCAGGAGCACCCAGGGTGCTGATCCGCCAGGGGACCCAGGGTGCCTATCCTCTTAGGACACCCAGAGGTCTGAATCATTTTCAGGGCACCCAGGGGTGCTGATCCCATGCTCAGAGGCACCAGGGTGCCTATCTCCTCCTCAGGAGCACCCAGAGGTGCTGATATCTTTTCAGGGCACCCAGGGTGCTGTCCCCCAGAGCACCCAGGGGTGCTGTCCTCTCAGAGCACCCAAGGTCTGATATCTTTTCGGGCACCAGGTGCCTTCCTTTCCCAGGAGCACCCAGGGGTGCTGTTCCTTTCTAGAGACCAGAGTTCTGAACTTAGGGCACCAGGGTGCTGTCCTTCCAGAGCACCAGGTGCTGTTTTTCTAGGGACCAGGGCCTGCCTTAGGGCACCAGGGTGCTGTCTTCAGGAGCACCCAGGGTATCTGATATCTTCTAGGGCACCCAGGGTGCCTGTCCTCCCAGGAGCACCCAGGGGTCTGTCCATTTAGAGCACCCAGGGTGCCAGTCGTTCCTAGGAACAACACCAGGGTGCTGATCCTGTTCCCAGGGGCACCCAGGGTGCCTGTCCCATCTTTAGGGCACCCAAGTCCTGTCCTTCAGGAGCACCCAGGGTGCTGTATTTCAGGAGCACCCAGGGTGCTGATCCACCTTTAGGAGCAGCTATTCTTTCCCTAGGGGCACCCAGGGGTGCCTGTCTCATCTTTAGGAGCACCCAAGTCTACCTGTCCCTTCCCTAGGAGCACCCAGGGGTGCTGATCCCATGCTCAGGAGCACCCAGAGGTGCTGATATCATTTTCAGGAGCACCAGGGGTGCTGGTCCCATGCTCAGGGGCACCCAGGGGTGCCTGTCCCATCTTTAGGGGCACCCAGGGGTGCCTGTCCCCTCTTTAGGGGCACCCAGGGGTGCCTGTCCCTTCTCTAGGAGCACCCAGGGGTGCTGATCCCACCTTTAGGAGCAGCTATTCTTTCCCTAGGGGCACCCAGGGGTGCCTGTCCCCTCCCAGGAGCACCCAGGGGTGCTGCTATCATTTCTAGGGGCACCCAGAGGTGCCTGTTTCCTTTCTAGGAGTATCCAAGGGTATTTCTGCCAGACTTAGGGGGCACCCAGGGGTGCCTGTCCCCTCTTTAGGGCACCCAGGGGTGCCTGTCCCCTTCCCAGGGGCACCCAGGGGTGCCTGTCCCATCTTTAGGAGCACTCAAGTCTACCTGTCCCTTCCTTTGGAGCACCCAGGGGTGCTGGTCCCACGCTCAGGGGCACCCAGGGGTGCCAATCCCACCTGTAGGAGAAGCCAGAGGTGCCAGTCTCTTTAGGGGGCACCCAGAGGTGCTGATCCTGTCCCTGTGGGCACCCAGTGGTGCCTGTCCCTTCCCAGGAGCACCCAGGGGTGCTGGTCCCTTCCCCAGGGGCACCCAGGGGTGCCTGACCCTTCCAGGAGCACCCAGGGGTGCTGAGCCCACCTTTAGGAGCAGCTATTCTTTCCCTAGGGGCACCCAGGGGTGCCTGTCCCTTTCCAGGAGCACCCAGAGGTGCTGTTATCATTTTCAGGAGCACCCAGGGGTGCTGGTCCCATGCTCAGAGGCACCCAGGGGTGCCTGTCCCTTCTCTAGGAGCACCCAGAGGTGCTGTTATCATTTTCAGGAGCACCCAGGGGTGCTGGTCCCATTCTCAGGGCACCCAGGGGTGCCTATCTCCTCCCCAGGGGCACCCAGGGGTGCCGATCCCACCTGTAGGAGAAGCCAGAGGTGCCAGTCTCTTTAGGGGGCACCCAGAGGTGCTGATCCTGTCCCTGCGGGCACCCGGGGGTGCCTGTCCCTTCCCAGGGGCACCAGGGGTGCCTGTCCCCTCTTTAGGGGCACCCAGGAGTGCCTGTCCCTTCCCAGGAGCACCCAGGGGTGCTGATGCCACCTTTAGGAGCAGCTATTCTTCCCCTAGGGGCACCCAGGGGTGCCTGTGCCCTCCCAGGAGCACCCAGGGGTGCTGAGCCCATCTCAAGGAGCACCCAGGGGTGCTAATCCTGTCCCTAGGGGCACCCAGAGGTGCTGGTTCTGTTCCCCAGGAGCACCCAGGGGTGCTGATCCCCTCTTTAGGAGCACCCAGTGGTGCTGTGCCAGATTTGGGGGGCACCCAGGGGTGCTAAATCCAAAGCCAGGGGCACCAGTCTCTTCCTCAGGAGCACCCAGGGGGGCTGATCCCATTCCCCAGCAGCACCCAGGGGTGCCAGACCCTTCCCTAGGAGCACCCAGGGGTGCCAGACCCCTCCCCAGGGGTGCCAGACCCCTCTCCAGCAGCACCCAGGGGTGCCAGACCCCTCCCCAGGAGCACCCAGGGGTGCCAGACCCCTCCCCAGGGGTGCCAGACCCCTCACCAGCAGCACCCAGGGGTGCCAGACCCCTCCCCAGCAGCCCCCCCCAGACTCAGGGGGCACCAGGGGCAGGGTCTCACTTTGAGGGTCCCCAAAGGGGTTCAGGACCCACCCATGGGTGCCCATCCCCCAGCCCGGGGTGGTGGTGGGGGGAGGGGTCCCGGCAGCACCCATGGGTGCCCCCCACCCCCTCCCCCCCCTCCCCACCCTGGGCCCGTTCCAGGTCAGAGCCGCGGCTTCGCCTTCGTGGAATTCCATCACGTGCAGGAGGCGGCCAGGTGGATGGAGGCCAACCAGGTGGGGGCGTGGCTAGTACATGGAGGAGGGGGCAACTAAAAGGGGGAGGGGGCAACTAAAAGGGGGAGGGACAGGTAACAGGTGGGGAGGGGCAATAAAAAGGGCAAGGGCCAGCCAAAAAGAGGAGGGGCAACTAGAAAGAGGAGGGGGCAACCAGAAGGGGGAAGGGGCAACTAAAAGGGGGAGGGGCAGGTAAGGGTGGGGGGTAACAGGTGGGGAGGGGCCAGCCAAAAGGAGGAGGGGGCAACAAAAAGGGGGAGGGGGCAACAGAAAGGGGGAGGGACAGGAAAAGGGGAGGGGGCAACAGAAAGGGGGAGGGGGCAACTAAAAGGGGGAGGGACAGGTAAGGGTGGGGGGCAACAGGTGGGGAGGGGCCAGGGAAAAGAAGGGGGCAAATAAAAAGGAGAGGGGGCAATTAAAATGGGGGGGGGGTAACAGGTGGGGAGGGGCCAGGGAAAAGGGGGCGTGGCAGGGTTTATGGGGGGGGTCCTGGTCTGTACTGGGGGCTCCAGGGGGAGCTGCTGGGGCCCCCCCTGGTGCCCCCCAGGTACCCCCCAGGTACCCCCCAGATTCACATCCAGGTGCCCCCCAGGCGCCCCTTGAGACAAGTCCTGGTGCCCCCCAACTCAAACCCTGGTGCCCCCCCAAGTTCCAGCCCTGGTGCCCCCCCAGATTTCTGTCCAGGTGCCCCCCATTTCCAGCCCTGGGACCCCCCGAATTCCAGCCCTGGTGCCCCCCAGGTGCCCCTTGACAAAAGTTCTGGTGCCCCTCAATTTCCAGCTCTGGTGCCCCCCAGGTTTCTGTCCAGGTGCCCCCCAATTCCAGCCCTGGTACCCCCAAGTTCCAGCTCTGGTGCCCCCCCAGGTGCCCCTTGAGACAGATCCTGGTGCCCCCCAACTCAAACCTTGGTGCCCCCCAATTCCAGCCCTGGTGCCCCCCCCAGGTTTCTCTCCTGGTGCCCCCCAATTCAGCCTGGTGCCCCCCCCAGGTTTCTCTCCTGGTGCCCCCCAATTCCAGCCCTGGTGCCCCCCCAGGTTTCTCTCCTGGTGCCCCCCCAATTCCAGCCTGGTGCCCCCATTTTGTTTTCTGGTGCCCCCCCAGGTTCCCTCCAATTACAGCCCTGGTGCCCCCCCAAATTCCAGCCCCGTGCCCCCCTGTGCCCCCTGACCCACCTGACCCACCGTGCCCCCCTGACCCCCCGTACCCCTCCTGTGCCCCCCCGTACCCCCCGTGCCCCCTGACCCCCCGTGCCCCCCCCGTGCCCCCCATGCCCCCCCTGACCCGCTGTGCCCCCCAGGCCGGGCTGACGCTGCTGGGGCACCGCGTGTCCCTGCACTACAGCGACCCCAAACCCAAAATCAACGAGGACTGGCTGTGTGCCAAGGTGGGCACGGGGGCATTGGGGGGCACTGGCTGTGTGCCAAGTGGCACGGGCATGGGGCACGGGCTGTGTGCCAAGGTGGGCACGGGGGATTGGGGGGCACTGGGGGGCACTGGAAAGGTGGGGGGCACTGGGTGGAATTGGGGGCACTGGGGGAACTGGGGGGCACTGGCTGTGTGCCAAGGTGGGCACGGGGGGCACGGGGGGGAACTGGGAAGGTTGGGGGGGCACTGGGGGGGGATTGGGGGGCACTGGGGGGCACCGGAGTGGAATTGGGGGTCACTGGGAAAGGTGGGGGGGCACTGGGAGGGGATTGGGGGGCACTGGGGGGGATTGGGGGGCACTGGGGGGGCAGGGGTGGGACTGGGAGAGCATTGGGGGCGTGGTGGGGGCACTGGGGGGAATTGGGGGGCACTGGGAGGGGATTGGGGGGCACTGGGGGGCCCTGGGGTGGAATTGGGGGTTTGGAGGGACCCGTGGCAGATTTGGGGTCTCACATTTTTGGGGTGTCTCATTTTTGGGGTCTCATTTTTGGGATCACATTTGGGGTGTCTCAATTTTAGGGTCTGATATTTTTGGGGTGTTTCATTTTTGGGGTATCTCAATTTCGGGGTCTCATTTTTGGGGTCTCATTTTTGGGGTTCCCAGTGTGGAGTGCAGAATTTCAAACGTCGGGAGAAATGCTTCAAGTGCGGCGTGCCCAAGGCTGGTGAGTGACCCCAAAATCCGGGGATTTGACCCCAAAATCGGGGGACCCCAAAATCGGGGGGACCCCAAAATCGGGGGGACCCCAAAATCCGGGGATTGGACCCCAAAATCGGGGGAACCCCAAAATCGGGGGGACCCCAAAATCCGGGAGGGACCCCAAAATCCCTCGGTTTTGGGGTTCGGTCCCAAAATTTGGGGGGAATTTTTTTGGGGGGGTTTGGGGTTCACTCCCTGATTTGGGATTTATTTGGGGATTTTTTGGGGATTTTTTGGGGTTCACTCTGATCTGGGATTTATTTGGGATTTTTGGGGGGTTTATTTGGGGATTTTTTGGGGTTCCCTCCCTGATTTGGGATTTGGGGATCTTTTGGGGATTTTTTGGGGTTATTTTGGGAATTTTTGGGGTTTATTTGGGATCTTTTGGGATTTTTTGGGGTTCACTCCCTGATTTTGGGGTTTATTTTGGGAATTTTGGGGATTTTTTTTTTTTATTTTTGGGATTTTTTGGGGTTCCCACACGAATTTGGGATTTATTTGGGATTTAATCTTTGAGTTTGGGTTGAATTTATTGGGTTTTGGGTTCAATCCCCAATTTCAAATTTTTGTCTTTCTTGCATCCAACCCCAAATTTTAAATTTATTTTGTTATTTTCTCCTCCCCAGCCCCAAATATTAAATTTATTCCATTATTTTCTTATATTCCACCCCTGATTTTAGTTTTTTTTGACATTCCCAACCGCAAATATTAAATTTATTTTGTTATTTCTCCCTCCCAACCCCAAATTTTAAGTTTATTCCATTTTCTTTTACCCTACCACCAAATTTTAATTTTATTTTGTTATTTTCTCGTCCCCAACCCCTAGTTTTACATTTATTTTATTATTTTCTTCTCCACAATCCCTGATTTTTGGGTTTTTTGACATTCCCAACCCCAAATTTTACATTTATTCCATTATTTCCTACATTCCACCCCTGATTTTGGACATTTTTGAGTTTCCCAATCCCAAATATTAAATTTATTTCATTATTTCCCATATTCCACCCCTGATTTTAGATTTTTTTTTGACATTCCCAACCCCAAACATTAAATTTATTCCATTATTTCCATATTCACCCTGATTTTAGTTTTTTTGACATTCCAACCCAACATTAAATTTATTCCGTATTTCTCTCTCCCCAACCCCAAATATTAAATTTATTCCATTATTTCCTGCATTCCACCCCTGATTTTGGTGATTTTTTTACATTCCCAACCCCAAATTTTACATTTATTCCATTATTTCCCATATTCCACCCCTGATTTTTGGGTTTTTTTTGACATTCCCAACCCCAAACATTAAATTTATTCCATTATTTCCTACATTCCACCCCTGATTTTGGACGTTTTTTGAGTTTCCCAACCCCAAACATTAAATTTATTCCATTATTTCCCCTCCCCCATTTTAATCCCCCCCTCCCCCCATTCCATCTCTAATATTTTAATATATTTTTTTTTTTGGGGGTGCAGAGGCCGAGCAGAGGGGCCCGGGGGGGCCCGGCCGGAGCTGCTGCCGGGGGGGGGTGGGGGTGGGGGGCTCCTGCCCCTCCCCCACTACGGGCCCACCCTGGGGGGTCCCCCCGGGGGGGCTCCGGGGGGCTGCGAGCCCGGAGCCGACAACGCCAACGACAGTGAGTGCGACCGGGGGGGTCAGGGGGTTATTGGGGGGTTTATTGGGGGGTTATTGGGGGTTTATTGGGGGTTTATTTGGGAATTTTATTGGGGGTTTTATTGGATTTTATTGGATTTTATTGGGGGTTTATTGGGGGTTTATTGGGGGTTTTATTGGGGGTTTTATTGGATTTTATTGGGGGGTTTTATTGGATTTTATTGGGGGTTTATTTGGGGATTTTATTGGGGGTTTTATTGGATTTTATTGGGGGTTTATTTGGGGATTTTATTTGGATTTTATTTGGGATTTTATTGGGGGTTTATTTGGGGATTTTATTTGGATTTTATTGGGGGTTTATTTGGGGTTTATTTGGGGTTTATTGGGATTTTATTGGATTTTATTGGGGGTTTATTGGGGGTTTTATTGGATTTTATTGGATTTTATTGGGGGTTTATTGGGGATTTTATTGGGGGTTTTATTGGATTTTATTGGGGGTTTATTTGGGGATTTTATTGGGGGTTTTATTGGATTTTATTGGGGGTTTATTTGGATTTTATTGGGGATTTTATTGGATTTTATTGGGGGTTTATGGGATTTTATTGGGGTTTTATTGGATTTTATTGGGGGTTTTATTGGGGGTTTTATTGGATTTTATTGGATTTTATTGGGGGTTTATTGGGGGTTTGTTTGTTTTTATTGGGGGTTTATTTGGGATTTTATTGGGGTTTTATTGGATTTTATTGGGGGTTTATTTGGATTTTATTGGGGATTTTATTGGATTTTATTGGGGTTTTATTGGATTTTATTGGGGGTTTATTTGGGGATTTTATTGGGGATTTTATTGGATTTTATTGGGGGTTTATTTGGGGATTTTATTGGGGTTTTATTGGATTTTATTGGGGGTTTTATTGGGGATTTTATTGGGGGTTTTATTGGATTTTATTGGGGGTTTTATTGGGGGTTTTATTGGATTTTATTGGATTTTATTGGGGGTTTATTGGGTTTTATTGGGGGTTTATTTGGGATTTTATTGGGGTTTTATTGGATTTTATTGGGGTTTATTGGATTTTATTGGGGATTTTATTGGATTTTATTGGGGTTTTATTGGATTTTATTGGGGGTTTATTTGGGGATTTTATTGGGGATTTTATTGGATTTATTGGGGGTTTATTTGGGGATTTTATTGGGGATTTTATTGGATTTTATTGGGGGTTTATTTGGGGATTTTATTGGGGTTTTATTGGATTTTATTGGGTTTATTTGGGATTTTATTGGGATTTTATTGGATTTTATTTGGGATTTTATTGGATTTTATTTGGGATTTTATTGGATTTTATTGGGATTTTATTGGATTTTATTGGATTTTTTTGGATTTTATTTGGGATTTTATTGGATTTTATTTGGATTTTATTGGGTTTTGTTTGGGTTTTATTGGGGTTTTATTTGGGGTTTTTTGGGGATTTTATTTGGATTTTATTGGGGTTTTATTTGGGTTTATTTGGGGTTTATTGGGTTTTATTTGGGTTTTATTTGGGTTTTATTTGGATTTTATTTGGGTTTTATTGGGGTTTATTTGGTTTTATTTGGGGTTTATTTGGATTTTTTGGGATTTTATTTGAGATTTTTTTGGGGTTTATTTGAATTTTATTTGGATTTTATTTGGGGATTTATTTGGTTTTGTTTGGGTTTTATTTGGGTTTTATTTGGATTTTATTTGGGATTTTATTGGGGTTTATTTGGATTTTATTTGGGTTTTATTGTATTTTTGGGGTTTATTTGGATTTATTTGGGTTTATTTGGATTTATTTGGGGTTTTTGGATTTTGTTTGGGTTTTACTTGATTTTTTTGGGGTGGGGTTCCTGAGGTCTGGAGGGGTCCTGCATGGATTTGGGCGGGACTGGAGGGACCCAGTTGTGCCCAGGTGTGCTCAGTGTCCCCCCAGGTGTGCCCCCAGATCCCCCCAGGTAACCCCAGGTGTGCCCAGGTGCCCCCTCAGGTGTGCCCAGGTGTGCCCAGGTGCCCCCTCAGGTGTGCGCAGTTATATCCAGGTGTGCCCAGGTGTGCCCAGGTGTGCTCTGTGCCCCCCCAGCCATCATCCTGTGGAACCTGCACCCCCAGAGCAGCCTGGAGTCCATCCTGGTGCCCCCAATCCCCCCCAGGTGCCCCCAGCTGTACCCCCAGGTGTGCCCAGGTGTGCCCAGGTGTGCCCTGCTCTCCCCCCAGCCATCATCCTGCGGAACCTGCACCCCCAGAGCAGTCTCGAGTCCATCCTGGTGCCCCCAATCCCCCCCAGGTGCCCCCAGCTGTACCCCCAGGTGTGCCCAGGTGTGCTCAGGTGTGCCCAGGTGCGCCCTGCTCTCCCCCCAGCCATCATCCTGCGGAACCTGCACCCCCAGAGCAGTCTCGAGTCCATCCTGGTGCCCCCCAATCCCCCCCAGGTGTCCCCAGGTGTGCCCAGGTGCCCCCTCAGGTGTGCTCAGGTGTGCCCAGGTGTGCTCAGGTGTGCCCAGGTGCCCCCTCAGGTGTGCCCAGGTGTGCTCAGGTGTGCCCAGGTGCCCCCTGCTCTCCCCCCAGCCATCATCCTGCGGAGCCTGCACCCCCAGAGCAGTCTCGAGTCCATCCTGGTGCCCCCCAATCCCCCCCAGGTGCCCCCAGGTGCCCCCTCAGGTGTGCCCAGGTGTGCTCAGGTGTGCCCAGGTGCGCCCTGCTCTCCCCCCAGCCATCATCCTGCGGAACCTGCACCCCCAGAGCAGTCTCGAGTCCATCCTGGCCGCCCTCGCCCCCTTCGCCGCCCTCTCTGCCGCCAACGTGCGCGTGATCAAGGACCGGCAGACGCAGCTGAACAGGGGCTTCGCCTTCGTGCAGCTCAGCACCATCGTGGTGGGCATTGGGGGGGATTGGGGGGATTGGGGGGCTCTGGGGGGGATTGGGGGGGATTGGGGGGGCACTGGGGGGCACTGGGGGGATTGGGGGCACTGGGGGGGCACTGGGATCAAGGACCGGCAGACGCAGCTGAACAGGGCTTCGCCTTCGTGCAGCTCAGCACCATCGTGGTGGGCATGGGGGGATTGGGGGGATTGGGGGGATTGGGGGCACTGGGGGGATTGGGGGGATTGGGGGGGATTGGGGGCACTGGGGGGGATTGGGGGGCACTGGGGGGGATTGGGGGGGACTGGGGGGACTGGGGGGCTCTGGAGGGGATTGGGGGGCACTGGGGGGGATTGGGGGGCACTGGGGGGCTCTGGAGGGGATTGGGGGCTCTGGGGGCACTGGGTGTCACTGGGAGGGCTCTGGGTGTCACTGGGAGCCCCTGCCCCCCCTGACCCCCCCCGCAGGAGGCGGCACAGCTGCTGCAGATGCTGCAGGCGCTGCACCCCCCCCTGCACATCGACGGCAAGAGCATCAACGTGGAGTTCGCCAAGGGCTCCAAGAGGTGAGAGCACCTGGGCACTGCGCACCTGGGTACCTCACCTGGGCACCACACCTGGGCATGGGCACTGCCCCTGGGCACCATACCTGGGCATGGGCACCTCACATGGGCATGGGCACCACACCTGGGTATGGGCACCACACCTGGGCATGGGCACCTGGGCTCTGTACACCTGGGCTCTGCACACCTGGGCATGGGCACTGCCCCTGGGTTCCACACCTGGGCATGGGCAGCACACCTGGCGCAAACCCCACCCCCACCCTGGTGCCTTTGTACACCTGGCACAGGCACCGCCCACAGCCCCGCCCCACAACGAGCCACGCCCCCTCCACAAAGCCACGCCCTCATTGCCTTTGGCCTCGCCCACCCAGCCCCCACCCAAGCCCCGCCCCACATTAAGCCCCGCCCTCGCCACAAAGCCCCGCCCCCGCTGCCCTTTGGCCCCGCCCCTGAGTCCAGGCTCCGCCCCCAGGGACGTGCAGGGGGCGGGCCAGGGGAGGGCCCCCCCGCGCCAGCGCCGCCTCCGTCGCCTCCACGGCCATCGCTGCTGCCCAGTGGGCGCTGTCACAGGTGAGCACACCTGGGCAGGTGAGAGCACTGTCACAGGGGAGGGCACACCTGGGCAGGGCATGGCACAGGGGAGGGCACTGTCACAGGGGAGGGCACTGTCACAGGTGAGGGCACACCTGGGCAGGTGGGAATGGCACAGGGGAGGGCACTGTCACAGGTGAGGGCACTGTCACAGGTGAGGGCACTGTCATAGGTGAGGGCACACCTGGGCAGGGCATGGCACAGGGAGGGCACTGTCACAGGGGAGGGCACTGTCACAGGTGAGGGCACTGTCATAGGTGAGGCACACCTGGGCAGGTGGGAATGGCACAGGGAGGGCATGGCACAGGTGATGGCACACCTGGACAGGGGAGGGCATGGCACAGGTGAGGGTACTGTCACAGGTGAGCACACCTGGGCAGGTGGGTGGGCACTAACACAGATGGGCGTGGTCACGGGTTGTGTCCTGGGCGTGGCCAACGAGTGGGAGGAGCCTGCTGAGCCGTGGGCGTGGCTTTAACAAATGGGGGCGTGGCTCTGCTGAGTGGGCTCGGCCTGACCACCAATGAGCCGGGGAGGGGGCGTGGCTTAACCCGAAGGGGGCGTGTCCTGATGTGTCCCCGCCCCCAGGCGGCGCCGGGCGCGGACTCGCCCTGGGCGGGGGGGGAGGAGCCAAGCGCCGACTTCAGCGGCTTCTACCAATCAGAGGAGCCCTTCCCGGGGCCCGGCCCCGCCCTCTACGGCCCCGCCTACCTGAAAGGCGCCTCGGCCACGCCCCCGGCCCCGCCCTGCCTGGCCCCGCCCCCGCCAAGGCCGACGGCCCCGCCCCCGGTGAGTGCTGGCAGCGGAACGGGGGAGACCCCGCCCCCCTTCCAGGTGGGACCCCGCCCCTTTCCAGGTGTGACCCCGCCCTATTTAGGTGTGACCCACCCACTGGTGTGACCCACCCCTTCAGGTGTTACCCACGCCCTTTCCAGGTGTGACCCCGCCCCCTTTAGGTGTGACCCCTCCCCCAATGACGTCACCCGTGTCCCCTCCCCCCGCAGTTCCGGAGGAGCCGCCCCAGGACCCCGCGGGGGGAGGGGCGGGGGCCGGAGGGGGAGGGGCGCCCTTCCCCCCCCGCGCCCCCCCCGGCCCCACCCCCTACCCCTCCCCCACCGCTGAGACCCCCGCGGCGACAGCGCCGGGACCCCCCGGGCAGGTGGGACCCCGAAATTGGGGAGGGGGAGGGGGAGACCCCGAAATTGGGGAGGGGGCTTCAAATTGGGGGGGGAGGGGAAATCCCAAAATTCGGGGGGGAGGGGGAACCCGGAAATTGGGGGGAGGGGTCCTCAAAGTGAGAGGGGGGACCCCAAAAATTGGGGGGAGGGGTCCTAAAATTGGGGGGGGGGAAATAACAAAAATTGGGGGAGGACCCCAAAAATTGGGGGTAGGGGTCCCAAAATTGGGGGAAGGGACCCTAAAAATTGGAGGGGAGGGGTCTCCAAAGAGGGGGGGAACCCCAAAAATTGGAGGGGAGGGTCCCTAACAATTGGAGGGGAGGGGTCGTTAAAATTAGGGGGGAGGGGTCCCAATATTGGGGGAGGGGTCCCAAAAATTTGGTTGGGGGAGGGGTCCCAAAAATTGAGAGGGGGGGGGGAACCCCAAAAATTTGGGAAAATGAGGGGGGGGGCTAAAAAAAAGGGGGGGGCACCAAAAAAAAGGGGGGGAGGGGATTTGGGGGGATTTTGGGGGGGGCTTTGGGGCTGGGGGATAATTTTGGGGTCTCCCCCCTCCCCCCCCCAGTCCTACCCGGGACCCCTCAAGGCTGAGCCCCCAAATTCGGCCCCCGCGGGGGGGGCGCCCCCCGCCCCTCCCCCCAGCAGCGACGGCTACGGGCAGTACCGTGAGTGGGGGAGGGGCGGGGGGGATTTGGGGGTCCTGGGGCGGATTTTGGGGGGGATTCAGGGGGGTTTGGGGGTCCTGGGGGGATTTGGGGGATTTTGGGGGGATTTGGGGGTCCTGGGGGGGATTTGGGGGGATTTGGGGGGGGTTTGGGGGTCCTGGGAGGGATTTGGGGGGGATTTTGGGGGGTCCTGAGGGGGATTTGGGGGGTCCTGAGGGGGATTTGGGGGGATTTTGGGGGGGCTTGGGGGTCTGGGAGAGATTTGGGGGGGATTCAGGGGGATTTGGGGGTCTGGGGGGGATTTGGGGGGGATTTTGGGGGGTCCTAGGGGAGTTTGGGGGGGACTTGGGCGGGATTTAGGGGGGTTTGGGGGTCCAAGGGGGGGTCTTGGGGGGTTTGGGGGTCCTGGGGGGGATTTGGGGGGGATTTTGTGGGGTCCTGGGGGGATTTGGGAAGTCTTGGGGGGGATTTGGGGGGTCCTGAGGGGGATTTGGGGGGGATTGGGGGGCAGTTGGGGAGGTTTGGGGCGTTCTGGGGGGGATTTTGGGGGTCCTAGGTGGGGTCTTGGGGGGTTTGGGGGTCTTGGGGGGGGATTTAGGGGGGATTTGGGGGGTCTTGAGGGGGATTTTGGGGGGTCCTGGGGGGGGGGGTTGAGATTTGGGGGGGGGATTTTGGGGGGGATTTGGGGTTCCTTGGGGGATTTTGGGCATTTGGGGGGATTTTGGAGGGTCCCAGGTGGTATTTTGGGGGTCCCAAGTCCAATTTGGGGAATTTTTGGGGGTCCCAGTCCAATTTTGGGGAATTTTCGGGGGTCCCAGTCCAATTTGGGGAATTTTCGGGGGTCCCAGTCCAATTTGGGGGAATTTTCGGGGGTCCCAACCCCCCAAACATTTTCCGCACAAACCCAAAAAAAATCCAAAAAAAATTCAACCCCCCCCCCAAAAAACCCCGCAAATCCACCTCTGTTTATTCTGGGGTGTCTAACGACTTGGGGAGACCCCCAAAATGGGGGTGAGACCCCAAAATTGGGGAGAGACCCCCAAAATTGGGGTGAGACCCCCAAAATCCCCGCGTGCCCCCAGCCGTGCCCGACGTCTCCACGTACCAGTACGACGAGAGCTCCGGCTACTACTACGACCCCTGACCGGGCTCTACTACGACCCCCACTCGCAGGTTTGGGGGATTTTGGGGGGCGGGAGAGGATTGGGGGACCCCCAAAACCCTAAATCCCGAATTTGGGGTGAAAAAAGCGAAATTTGGGGTGAAAAATTCAAAATTTTCGGCATAAAAATGTGATTTTTGGGATGCGGTTTGCCATAAAAAACGTGGGTTTAAAGAGAGATTTGGGGTTTGGGATTTGGGATTTTGGGGGGCAGGGGAGGATTTGGGGACCCCCAAAACCCCAAAGCTGAAATTTGGGGTGAAAAAAGTGAAATTTTGGGTGGAAAAATGGGGATTTTGGGGCTGAAAATGGTGATTTTTGGCATAAAAATGGGGATTTTATATGGGTTAAAAAGTGGATTTGGGGTTCGGGATTTGGGATTTTGGGGGGCGGGAGAGGATTGGGGGACCCCCAAAACCCTGAATCCCGAATTTGGGGTGAAAAAAGCGAAATTTGGGGTGAAAAATTCAAAATTTTTGGCATAAAAATGGCGATTTTTGGCGTAAAAATGGTGATTTTTAAATGGGTTAAAAAGTGAATTTTGGGTTTAGCATTTTGGGTTTTGGGGTGCAGGGAGGATTTGGGGACCCCCAAAACCCTAAAGCCGAAATTTGGGGTGAAAAAAGCAAAATTTTGGGTGAGAAAATGGGGATTTTGGGGCTGAAAATGGCGATTTTTGGTAGAAAAATGGGGGGTTTGGGGTGCGGTTTTGGGGGTAAAAAGGGGATTTGGGGTTTGAAATTTGGGATTTTTGGGGTGCAGAGAGGATTTGGGGACCCCCAAAACCCTAAATTCCGAATTTGGGGTGAAAAAAGCGAAATTTTGGGTGGAAAAATGGGGATTTTAGGGCTGAAAATGGCTATTTTTGGTACAAAAATGCAATTTTTGGGGTGAATTTTCGGGATTTTGGGGGTTTTTGGGGGTGAATTTTCGGTTTTTGGGGGTGAATTTTCGGTTTTTTTGGGGTTTTTGGGGTGATTTGGGGATGAATTTTACGTTTTTGGGGGTGATTTTGGGTTTTTTGGGGGTGGTTTTGGGGGTTTTTTGGGGTGATTTTTACGTTTCTGGGGGCGATCTTTCTGTTTCTGGGGGTGCTGACCCCCCCCGCGCCCCCCCAGTACTATTACGACGCGGGGGCGGGGCAGTACCTGTACTGGGACGGCGACAGACGCACCTACGTGGCCGCCCCCCCCGCCGAGCCCCCCCGGGACCCCCGGGCGGCGCCGGGACCCCAAAGAGCCCAAGGACAAAAAGGAGAAACACAAAACCAAAACGGCCCAGCAGGTGAGGGGAAAAATGGGGAGGGGGGCTGGAAATTGGGGGGGGGGGCATGAAAATGGGGAGGGGGGTTCCTAAAAATCGGGGGGTCCTGGAAATGGGGAGGGGGGAGGTTAAAAATGGGGAGGGGGGCTGGAAATTGGGGGGGGGGCATGAAAATGGGGAGGGGGGTTCCTAAAAAGGGGGGGTCCTGGAAATGGGGAAGGGGTGGATGGGAGGGGGTGGAAATGGGGAGGGGGAGGCTGGAAATGGGGAGGGGGTCTTGAA
The DNA here is from genome assembly GCA_032173965.1 of Sitta carolinensis. Taxonomy (NCBI): domain Eukaryota; kingdom Metazoa; phylum Chordata; class Aves; order Passeriformes; family Sittidae; genus Sitta; species Sitta carolinensis. Next base: position 590,728 of record CM063310.1, read on the forward strand.
AATTTGGGGGGGGGTCCTGAGATTGGGGAGGGGTCCTGAAAATGGGGAGGGGGGTTCCTAAAAATGGGGGGGTCCTGGAAATAAGGAGGGGTCTTGGAAATCTGGGGGGGGGGGGGGGTCCTGAGATTGGGGAGGGGGGGGTGGAAATGGGGAGGGGGTCTTGAAAATTTGGGGGGGGGGGCATGAAAATGGGGAGGGGGGGTGGAAATGGGGAGGGGGGTTGGAAATGGGGAGGGGGTCTTGAAAATTTGGGGGGGGGCATGAAAATGGGGAAGGGGGTTCCTAAAAATGGGGGGGGGTCCTGGAAATGGGGAGGGGGGTGGAAATGGGGAGGGGGAGGCTGGAAATGGGGAGGGGGTCTTGAAAATTTTGGGGGGGGTCCTGAGATTGGGGAGGGGTCCTGAAAATGGGGAGGGGGGTTCCTAAAAATGGGGGAGTCTGGAAATAAGGAGGGGTCTTGGAAATTGGGGGGGGGGGTCCTGAGAATTGGGGAGGGGGGGGTGGAAATGGGGAGGGGGTCTTGAAAATTTGGGGGGGGGGCATGAAAATGGGGAGGGGGGTGTGAAATGGGGAGGGGGGTTGGAAATGGGGAGGGGGTCTTGAAAATTGGGGGGGAGGCATGAAAATGGGGAAGGGGGTTCCTAAAATGGGGGGGTCCTGGAAATGGGGAGGGGGGTGGAAATGTGGAGGGGAGGCTGGAAATGGGGAGGGGGTCTTGAAATTTGGGGGGGTCCTGAGATTGGGGAGGGTCCTGAAAATGGGGAAGGGGGGTTCCTAAAAATGGGGGGGGTCCTGGAAATGGGGAGGGGGGTGGAAATGTGGAGGGGGAGGCTGGAAATGGGGAGGGGGTCTTGAAAATTTGGGGGGGGGTCCTGAGATTGGGGAGGGGTCCTGAAAATGGGGAGGGGGGTGGAAATGGGAGGGGGGGTGGAAAATGGGGAGGGGGGATGTAAATGGGGAGGTTGAAAATGGGGAGGGGGGTTGGGAAATGGGGAGGGGGTCCTGAAAATGGGGGTCTGGGGGTCCCTGGAGATGCTCTGGGCGTTCCTGGGGGGGTCCCTGGTGAGATCTGGGGGTGCTCTGGGGGTCCCTGGGTGTTTCTGGGGGTCCCTGAGCGCCCCCCGTGCCCCCCAGATCGCCAAGGACATGGAGCGCTGGGGATGCTCTGGGTGCTCTGGGGGTCCCTGGGGATGCTCTGGGTGCTGTGGGGGTCTTGGGTGTTCTTGGGGATGCTCTGGGGGTCTCTGGTCAGGTCTGGGTGCTCTGGGGGTCCCTGTGTGTTTCTGGGGGTCCTGGGCAGTTCTGGGGGGTCCCTGGGGATGCTCTGGGTGCTCTGGGGTCCCTGGGGATGCTCTGGGTGTTCTTGGGGATGCTCTGGGTGTCCCTGGGGGTCCCTGGGGGTCCCTGAGCGCCCCCCGTGCCCCCCAGATCGCCAAGGACATGGAGCACTGCGGATGCTCTGGGTGTTTCTGGGGGGTCCCTGGGGATGCTCTGGGGGTCTCTGGTCAGGTCTGGGTGCTCTGGGGGTCCCTGTGTGTTTCTGGGGGTCCCTGGGCAGTTCTGGGGGGTCCCTGGGGATGCTCTGAGTGCTTGTGGGGGTCTCTGGGTGTCCCTGGGGGTCCTGGGGGTCCCTGAGCGCCCCCGTGCCCCCAGATCGCCAAGGACATGGAGCGCTGGGCGCGCAGCCTCAACAAGCAGCGCTGTGAGAGCGGGCCGCAGCGCGGGGCCCCCCCGGCCCCCGGGAGGTACGAGCGGCGCGAGGCGGCGGCGGCGGACGCGGGCTACGCCATCCTCGAGAAAAAGGTGAGGGGTGGGGGGGCTTTGGGGGGTCCTGGAGGGTCCTGGGAGGGGTTTGAGGGGGGGTATTGGGGGTCTGGGGGGGTTATTGGGGGGCTCAGGCGGCGGCAGACGCGGGCTACGCCATCCTGGAGAAAAAGGTGAGGGGTGGGGGGGCTTTGGGGGGTCCTGGGAGGGGTTTTGGAGGGGTTTGAGGGGGTTTGGAGCGGTTATTGGGGGTTTTGGGGGGTCCTGGGGGGTTTGGGGGGGTTATTGGGGGGCTCAGGCAGCGGTGGTTGATGTTGGCTACGCCATCCTGGAGAAAAAGGTGAGGGGTTTGGGGGGGCTTTGGGGGGCTTTGGGGGGTCTGGGAGGGGTTTGAGGGGGGTTATTGGGGGGTTTGGGGGGTTATTGGGGGTTTGGGGGGGTTATTGGGGGCTCTGGTGAGGTTTGGTGGCACAGCAATGCTGGCTACGCCATCCTGGAGAAAAAGGTGAGGGGTTTGGGGGGGCTTTGGGGGGTCCTGGAGGGGTTTTGGGGGGGATTTGAGGGGGGGTTGGGGGGTCCTGGAGGGGTTATTGGAGGGGTTATTGGGGGTTCGAGGGGTTTGTGGGGGGATTTGGGGGGCTGTGGCTGACGCGGGGTACGCCATCCTGGAGAAAAAGGTGAGGGGTGGGGGCTTTGGGGGGCTTTGGGGGGTCCTGGGAGGGGTTTGGGGGATTTGAGGGGGTTTTGGGGGGGTTATTGGGGTTTTGGGGGGGTTATTGGGGGCTTAGGCAGCGGTGGCTGATGTTGGGTACGCCATCCTGGAGAAAAAGGTGAGGGTTGGGGGGGCTTTGGGGGTCCTGGAGGGGTTTTGGGGGTCCTGGAGGGGTTTGGGGGGTCCTGGAGGGTTTTGGGGGGTCCTGGAGGGTCCTGGGAGGGGTTTGAGGGGGGTTATTGGGGAGTTTGGGGAGTCCTGGGGGGCTTGGAGGGGATTTGGGGGGTCCTGGGGGAATTTGGGGGGTCCTGGGGGGGGATCTGGGGGAGTCTGAGGGATCTTTGGGAGGATTTGGGGGGTCCTGGGGGGGTTTGGGGGGTCCTGGGGGGAATTTGGGGGGTCTTGGGGGGGGGATTGGAGGAGGATTTGAAGGGATTTGTTTTTTTTTTGGGGGGGGGTCAGAGTGGGATAAGGGGGGGGATTGTGGGGAGGGGTCTGGGGATGTAGCAGGGGGCTTTGGGGGGCTTTGGGGCACCCCCGTGACCCCCCTGCCCCCCCAGGGCGCGCTGGTCCGAGCGGCAGCACCTGAGCCTGGAGCTGCCCCGGCTGGGGGGCGACGACAGGCTGGTGAGACCCCCCCCAAAATACCCCGGGGGACCCCCAAAATAACCCCCACTATGCCCCTGAGACCCCCCCAAAATACCCCCCCCCAAAATATACCCCAAGACCCCCCCAAAAATACCCCAATACCGGAGCAACCCCCCAAAATACCCCCACTATACCCCTGAGACCCCCAAAATACCCATCCCTGAGACCCCCAAATACTGCCCCCCAAAATCCCTGAGACCCCCAAAATACCCCAAGAACCACCCTCAAAACCCCTGAGACCCCCCCCCCCCAAAATACCCTCCAAAATACCCTGGAGACCCCAAAATACCCCCAAATACCAAGACCCCCCCCAAAATACCCCTGAGACCCCCCCAAAATACCCCCCAAATTTCTGAGACCCCCATTTCCCCCCAAGCCCCCCTTTAACCCTTTCCTGCCCCCCTTAACCCTTTCTCTCCCCCAAACCCCCCTTTAACCCTTTCCTGCCCCCTTTAACCCTTTCCTGCCCCCCAAACCCCCTTTAACCCTTTCCTGCCCCCTTTAACCCTTTCCTGCCCCCCTTTAACCCTTTCTCTCCCCCTTTAACCCTTTCCTGCCCCCCTTTAACCCTTTCTCTCCCCCATTAACCCTTTCCTTCCCCCTTTAACCCTTTCTCTCCCCCCCCAGAGCCCCCCCCGCGGCTTGGTCGCCGCCTACAGCGGGGAGAGAGCGAGAGTGAGGAGGAGGGGGAGCGCGGGGGGGCCCCGGGGGTCCCCGAGGAGCCCCTCACAGACTGGGCCAAGCTGGCGTGCCTGCTGTGCCGCCGGCAGTTCCCCAGCAGGGAGGCTCTGCTGCGCCACCAGCAGCTCTCGGGGCTGCACAAGGTACCCGAAAACACCCCAAAAACTGCCCTGAAAGTGTGCTTGAAACACCCCAAAAACTGCCCTGAAAGTGTGCCTGAGATATCCCAAAAACTGTCCTGAAAGTGTGCCTGAAATACCCCAAAAACTGCCCTGAAAGTGTGCCTGAAATACCCCAAAAACTGTCCTGAAAGTGTGCCTGAAATACCCAAAAACTGTCCTGAAAGTGTGCTTGAGATATCCAGAACTGCCCTGAAAGTGTGCTTGAAATACCCAAAAACTGCCCTGAAAGTGTGCTTGAGATATCCCAAAACTGTCCTGAAAGTGTGCTTGAGATATCCCAAAAACTGTCCTGAAAGTGTGCTTGAAACACCCAAAAACTGCCCTGAAAGTGTGCCTGAAATACCCCAAAAACTGTCCTGAAAGTGTGCTTGAGATATCCCAAAAACTGCCCTGAAAGTGTGCCTGAAATACCCAAAAACTGCCCTGAAAGTGTGCTTGAAATACCCCAAAAACTGCCCTGAAAGTGTGCTTGAGATATCCCAAAAACTGTCCTGAAAGTGTGCTTGAGATATCCCAAAAACTGTCCTGAAAGTGTGCCTGAGATATCCCAAAAACTGCCCTGAAAGTGTGCTTGAAATACCCAAAAACTGCCCTGAAAGTGTGCTTGAAATACCCCAAAAACTGTCCTGAAAGTGTGCTTGAGATATCCCAAAAACTGCCCTGAAAGTGTGCTTGAAATACCCCAAAAACTGCCTGAAAGTGTGCTTGAGATATCCCAAACTGCCTGAAAGTGTGCTGGAAATACCCAAAAACTGCCCTGAAAGTGTGCTTGAGAAATCCCAAAAACTGTCCTGAAAGTGTGCTTGAGATATCCCAAAAACTGTCCTGAAAGTGTGCTTGAGATATCCCAAAAACTGTCCTGAAAGTGTGCTTGAGATATCCCAGAACTGCCCTGAAAGTGTGCTTGAAACACCCCAAAAACTGCCTGAAAGTGTGCTTGAATATCCCAAAGACTGCCTGAAAGTGTGCTGAGATACCCAAAAACTGCCTGAAGAGTGTGCCTGAAATACCCCAAAAAACTGCCCTGAAAGTGTGCCTGAAATATCCCAAAAAACTGCCCTGAAAGTGTGCCTGAAATATCCCAAACTGTCCTGAAGTGTGCCTGAAATACCCCAAAAACTGCCTGAAAGTGTGCCTGAAATCCCAAAACTGTCTGAAGTGTGCTGAAATACCCAAAACTGTCCTGAAAGTGTGCCTGAAATATCCCAGAATGCCTGAGATTGTGCCTGAGATATCCAAAACTGTCCTGAGATTGTGCTGAGAGATCCCAAAATTGTCCTGAAAGTGTGCTTGAATACCCCAAAAACTTTTCCTGAAAGTGCTTGAGTACCCAAAATTGTCCTGAAATCATGCCAAAAATCATAACACCCCCAAAACTGCCCTGAAATTATCAGAGAAATGTCCCAAAACTGCCCTGAGATTGTGCCTGAAATATCCCAAAATTGTCCTGAAATTGTGACAAAAATATCCCAAAAATTGGTACAGAAATGTCCCGAAACTGCCCCGAAATTGGTCCAAAATCCCCAAAAACTGCCCGAAACCAGCACGGAAATCCCCCCAAATCCCCCTGGAAACCCCCCCAAAAATCAAAAAGAAATCCCAAAAATTCCTGAAAAATCTCCCAAATCCAAACCAAAAGAATCCCAAAAATCCTGAACCTCCCAAAACTCTCAAAATTTTTTTTAAAAAATGCAAAAAAAAAAAATTAATTTTTTAAAAAAAATTCAAAAACAAAATTTTCCAAAAAAAAAAAAAATTTAAAAAATTAAAACAAAAAAAATCCCCAAATTCCCCCCAACCTCCCCCACTATTGGGCCCCTCCCCTCCCAAATTTGGGGGTTTGGGGTCCCCAAAAATCCCCAAAAATCCCCAAATCCTCCCCGTCCCCTCCCCCCCAGCAAAACCTGGAGCTGCAGCGCCGGAGCCACCTGGGCCCCCCCGAGGGCCCCGAGCGGGGGGACAGCGAGGTGAGGGCACACCTGGGGGGCACACCTGGGCACACCTGGGGATACACCTGGGCACAGCTGGGGGCACCTGGGATTACACCTGGGCACAGCTGGGCGGCACCTGGGGACACCTGGGCACAGCTGGGCACACCTGGGGATACACCTGGGCACACCTGGGATTACACCTGGGCACACCTGGGATTACACCTGGGCACACCTGGGGATACACCTGGGCACACCTGGGATTACACCTGGGCACACCTGGGGATACACCTGGGCACACCTGGGCACAGCTGGGGATACCTGGGGATACCTGGGCACACCTGGGGATACACCTGGGCACACCTGGGGGCACCTGGGCACACCTGGGATTACACCTGGGCACACCTGGGGATACCTGGGCACACCTGGGATTACACCTGGGCACACCTGGGGATACCTGGGCACACCTGGGATTACACCTGGGCACACCTGGGGATACCTGGGCACACTGGGCACAGCTGGGATTACACCTGGGCACACCTGGGCACACCTGGGATTACACCTGGGCACACCTGGGGATACCTGGGGGGCATTGGGGGCACCTGGGGACAGCTGGGGATACACCTGGGCGCACCTTGGGGGCACCTGGGGGCACCTGGGCATAGCTGGGCACATCTGGGGATACCTGGGGGGCACCTGGGGACAGCTGGGCACAGCTGGCGATACACCTGGGCACACCTGGGGATACCTGGGCAACCTGGGGATACCTGGGCGGCATTGGGCACACCTGGGGATACACCTGGGGGGCAATGGGGGCACCTGGGGATACACCTGGCCACACCTGGGGGGCACACCTGGAGATATCTGGGACACACCTGGGCACACCTGGGGGGGCGTTTCTGGGGAGGGGGAGGGGCGTTCCCAGTGTTGGGGAGGGGTCCCTGAGGTGGGGGGGGGTCCCGGTCCCGGGAGTCACTCCTAGCTGCTGGGCGGGTTTTGGGGGTCAGGGGTTTTTTTGGGGGGGGGGTCCCGGTCCGGGGTCACCCTGGGTGCTGGGGGAGGGTTTTGGGGGTCAGGTTTTTTTTTTGGGGGGGGGTCCCGGTCCGGGAGTCACCCCTGGGTGCTGGGGGGGTGTTTTGGGGTCAGGTTTTTTTTTGGGGGGGGGTCCCGGTCCGGGGCTGACCCTTGGGTGATTGGGGTGGGGGTTTGGGGTTTTTTCGGGGGGGGGGCTTTGGGGGGGTCAGGGCTTTTTTTTTTGGGGGGGGTCCCGGGCGGGAGTCACCCCTGGGTGCTGGGGGGGTGTTTTGGGGTCAGGTTTTTTTTTGGGGGGGGTTTGGGGTTTGTTGAGTACGGGGGGGGGCGCTGCTGGAGGGGGGTCAGCCGGGTTTTTTTTTTTTGGGGGGGGGGTCCCGGTCCGGGGTCACCCCTGGGTGCTGGGGGAGGGTTTTGGGGTCAGGTTTTTTTTTTGGGGGGGGGGTCCCGGTCCGGGGCTGACCCTTGGGTGATTGGGGTGGGGGTTTGGGGTTTTTTCGGGGGGGGGGCTTTGGGGGGGTCAGGGTTTTTTTTTTGGGGGGGTCCCGGGCTGGAGTCCCCCTGGGTGCTGGGGGGGGGTTTTGGGGTCAGGTTTTTTTTTTGGGGGGGGGTCCCGGCCCCGGGGGTGACCCCCCCGCGCCCCTCCCCCCCAGCTGAAGTACCGGGACCGCGCCGCCGAGCGCCGCGAGAAGCAGGGGGGGCCCGAGACCCCGACCCCAAACGGCGCATTCGGGGGACCCCCGCGACCCCGGGTGAGCCCCCCGGGAATGGGCAGGGGGCACCCCAAAAATGGGGGGGAGGGGGCTAAAAATGGGGGGTGGGGTCTTGAAAATGGGGTGGGGTCTTAAAATTGGGGGTGGGGGTCTTAAAATTGGGGTGGGGTCTTAAAAGGTGGGGTGGGCACCCCAAAATTGGGGTGGTGGATCCCAGAAATAGGGGTGGGGTCCTAAAAAGGGGAGTGGGATCCCAATAATGGGGGTGGGCACCCCAATAATGGGGGGGGTGAAGACCCCAAAAGGAGGGGGGTGGGATCAAGGGGGGGACCCAAAAGGGGGGTGAGATCCTAAAGGGGGAGTGGGACCCCAATAATGGGGGGAGGTGGGACCCCAAAAATGGGAGTGGGACCCCAAAAATGGTGACGGGACCCCAATAATGAGGGTGGGATCCCCAAAAAAATGGGATGGGATCCCAGAAATGGGGGTGGGACCCCAATAATGGAGGGGTGGAGACCCCAAAAGGTGGAGTGGGATCCCAAAAAGGGGAGCAGGACCCCAAAAATGGAGGGGTGGGACCCCAAATGGGGGCTGGGCAGGCAGCAATGGGGGTGTGACCCTCCCCCTCCCTCCCCCAGGGACCGAGTGCGCCCCCGGGAGCCCCCCTGGCTGCCGCTGCTGCGGCCTGCTGAAAGAGGGGAGCGCGCGCCAGGAGGAGGGGAGAGGTGAGCGGGTGGGATTGCGGGATTGGGGGTCGGGGGATTGGGGGGATTGGGGGGGACTGGGGTACGGGGGGATTGGGGGGACGGGGGGACTGGGGGGTTGGGGGACTGATGGTGGGGTACGGTGGGAGGGGGATCTGGGGGGACGGGGATTGGGGGGATTGGGGGGATTGGGGGGATCGGGGGGATGGGGGGATCGGGGGGATTGGGGGATGGGGATTGGGGGACTGGGGGGATCGGGGGGATTGGGGGGATTGGGGGGTCGGGTTGGGGATTGGGGGATTGGGGGTTGGGGGATTGGGTGGGGGGATTGGGGGGATCGGGGATGGGGGGATTGGGGGTAGGGGGGGATTGGGGGACTGGGGGGGATCGGGGGGATTGGGGGGATTGGGGGAAGGGGATCGGGGGATTGGGGGGGATCGGGGGGATTGGGGGATTGGGGGGATTGGGGGGATGGGGGGATTGGGGGGATTGGGGGGATGGGGGGATGGGGGATTGGGGGATTGGGGGATCTGGGGGGATCGGGGGGGATTGGGGGGATCGGGGTGGGGGATTTGGGGGATTGGGGGGGATCGGGGGGATTGGGGGATGGGGATCGGGGATTTGGGGACACTGGGGGGCACGGGGGGATCGGGGACAGTGGGGACATTGGGGGATTGGGGGATTTGGGACATTGGGGGATTGGGGGGATTGGGGACATTGGGGGGATTGGGGGGGACACGGAGGGGGTCACAGTGCTGGGGGCCCGGGGGGGTGGGGGGGACCTTGGGGACCCCGAGTGCCCCCCTTTGGTGACGTCACTGTGCCCCTCCCCAGCCCCCGCCCGGCCCCGCCCCGGGGGCGTGACGCGCTTCAGCGAAGGACCCTGAGGCCACGCCTACATCGAGACCACGCCTACATCGAGGCCACGCCCATGTCATCCGGGACACGCCCCTTCCCCCCCCCCCCCGTCGGTTTTGGTGTCGGGATTTCGGTTTTTTAATAAATGGTTGAAAAAAGCGGAATTTGGGGATCGGTGGAGGAGGGGGGAGGGGGGGAGGGGTCTTCCTGTGGGCGGGACCCCCGGGCCGCCCTCCCCCCACACACACCGCCCCTCCCCCACTTCTCCCCATGGCGCCCCCGGGGCTGCTGCTGGGGCTGGGGCTCGCCCTGCTCGGCACTGGGATGGGCGCCGGCGGTAACTGGGAGCACTGGGAGAGGGGGAACTGGGATACACTGGGAGGGACTGGGGGGAACTGGGAACACTGGGAGGAGGGGACTGGGAACACTGGGAGGGACTGGGGGGAACTGGGAACACTGGGAGGGGGGACTGGGAACACTGGGAGGGACTGGGGGGAACTGGGAACACTGGGAGGGGGGACTGGGAACACTGGGAGCACTGGGAGAGGGGACTGGGGGGGGACTGGGGGAACTGGGAGAGGGAACTGGGAACACTGAGAGAGACTGGGGGGACTGGGAGGGGGAACTGGGAACACTGGGAGCACTGGGAGGGACTGGGGGGGGACTGGGAACACTGGGAGCACTGGGGGGAACTGGGGGGGAACTGGGAACACTGAGAGGGGGGAACTGGGAACACCGGGAGCGCCGGGAGGGACTGGGAGCACTGGGAGCACTGGGAGAGGGGACTGGGAGAGGGAATTGGGAACACTGGGAGGGACTGGGGGGTGGAACTGGGAGCACTGGGAGGGGGAACTGGGAACACTGGGGATGGGAGGCTGGGAGAGGGGACTGGGAGCACTGTGAGCCCGGGAGGGGGAACTGGGAGGGACCGGGAGCACTGGGAGCACTGGGAGGGACTGGGGAGCACTGGGGGCACTGGGAGGGACTGGGGAGCACTGGGGGCACTGGGAGGGGAAACTGGGAGCACTGGGAGAGGTCAGAGAGGGGAACTGGTGGGAACTGGGCTTACTGGGAGGGCACTGGGGGGATACTGGGAGCACTGGGGGAGGGGGGGGAAGCGGAGGCTCAGGGGCCACTGGGAGGAACTGGGAGCACTGGGAGGAACTGGGAGGGGCTCAGGGGCCACTGGGAGGAACTGGGGGGGCTGGAGGTGACCGGGGGCACTGGGCCATACTGGGAGCGCTGGTGACCCCCCTGGCCACGCCCACCCAGAGGCCACGCCCGTCTGGTGCTTCAGCCGATTGGAGGAGAGTGAAGAGGGCGGGGCCTGCACAGAGCAGCTGGGGGAGGAGCCGCTCCCATTGGCCGACTGCTGCCTAAACCCCGCCTACGGCTACAGGCTCCGCCCACACGGCCACTGCCGCAGCTGCCGGTCAGTCACGCCCCTGGCCACGCCCACACGAAGCCACGCCCACTTAAAAACCACTTATGTGGCAGCCACGCCCATCCCTGGCCACGCCCATTGTCACCCACACCCGCCCAAGCCACGCCCACCCAGTCACACCCACCTGCCTTGAGGCCGCACCCCAAAAAGCCCACCTGTGTTAAGCCACGCCCACGATGAGCCACGCCCACTGCAAGCCACGCCCACCCAGCCACACCCATTGTTGGCCACGCCCTAACATCCCGGCCACACCCATCACAAGCCCCCGCCCAAGTCACGCCCCTCACAAGCTCCTCCCACCTGTCCCTGGCCACGCCCTAAACCCCGGTCTCACCTGTGCTAAGCCCCGCCCACAACAGACCACACCCACCACAAGCCACACCCACGTTCTCCAACCAGGCTGCCACGCCCACATCCCAGCCCCGCCCATCCCAGCAAACCCAGCCCACTGCAGCCCCACCCTCTTTAGCCCCGCCCACCGCACCCCCCACACCTGGGGACCCTGTGGGGGGTGGGGGGAGTGAATGACCTCGGGTGACCCCAGTGACCCCTGGGTGACCTTAGTGACCCTGGTGACCCCCAGGTGACCCCAGTGACCCCTGAGAGACCCCAGAGGGCCCCCATTGACCCCGGTGACCCTCAATGACCCCCAAATGACCCCTGGGTGACCCTGGTGACCCCTGGGTGACTCCTGGGTGACCCCAGTGACCCCTGGGTGACCCCTGGGTGACCTGGGTGACCCCTGGGTGACCCGATGACCCCTGGGTGACTCCTGGGTGACCCTGCTGTCCCGTATCCCAGCTCTGGAGTTTGGGGTCCCTGGGAGCCCTGGAGCGGCTGCTCCGTGACCCAGTGACCCAGTGCCCCCTGGGTGACCCCCCTGTCCCTGTCCCTGTCCCAGCTCTGGAGTTTGGGGTCCCTGGGAGCCTGGAGCGGCTGCTCCGTGTCCTGCGGGGAGGGGACGCAGCTGCGGGGCCGGAGCCGCCGGCCCGGGGGGAGCGGGAGCGGGACCGGGACCGGGAACGGGAACGGGAACGGGAACGGGAGAACAGGAACGGGAACGGGACGGGAACGGGAACGGGAACGGGAACGGGACCGGGAACAACACCGAGTGGCAGCTGCGAGCCTGCGACACCGGCTGCTGTCGGGTGGGACACGGGGGGACACGGGGGGGACATGGGGACACTGGGACATGGGGGGAAAAACGGGGGGGACACCGGGATATGGGAGGGGACATTGGGGGGGACACAGGGGGGACACGGACAAGGAACATGGGGGGACATTGGGGGGACATGAGGACATGGGAGTGGGACACGGGCTGCTGTCCAGGGGGGACACGGGGGGACACGGGGGGGACACGGGGGGGACACCGGGATATGGGAGGGGACACAGGGATGTGACACAGGGGGGACATGGGAGGGACACGGGGGGACACAGGAACATGGGGGGGCATGGGGGGGACATTGGGGGGACATGGGGGGGAAAATGGGGGGGACACGGGGGGGGCCACTGGGACACGGGGGGGACACGGGGGGGATACGGGGGTGTGACACAGGGGGGGACATGGGGATGGGACACAGGGGATGTGGGGGGGGTCACGGGGACATGGGGGGGACACGGGAGGGGGACACGGGCTGCTGTCCGGGTGGGACACGGGGGGGACATGGGGGGGACACGAGGGGGTTTGGGGACGTGGGGGGGGGACACGCAGGGACATGGCGACACGGAGGTGACGTGTGCCCTGTCCCTGTCTCTGTCTCTCTGTCTCTGTCTCTGTCCCTATCTCCGCTGTCGCCACTGTCGCTGTCCCTATCGCCACTCTCGCTGTCCCTATCGCCACTATCGCTGTCCCTATCGCCACTCTCGCTGTCCCTATCGCCCTGTCGCCACTTCGCTGTCTTCCCTTCGCGTCCTATCGCCACTCTCGCTGTCCCTATCGCACTACGCTCCGCTGTCTATCGCCGCTGTCGCAGTGCCGGGCGGGTGGAGCCCGTGGTCGCCCTGGGGTCCCTGCTCGGTCACCTGTGGGGGGGAGGGGTCCCAGCGGCGCCACCGCAGCTGCTCCGCCCCCTCCCCCCTCTGCGGGGGCTCCTGCGGGCCCGGGGGGGGCGAGGAGAGCAGGGGCTGTGGGGGAGGGGCGGCCAAGTGTCCAGGTGAGGGGGAGGGGCGGGGGGGGGCTGGAGGAGGGGAGGGTGGAGGGGCTGGGAAAGGCTGTGGGGGAGGTGGGGTGGGGAGGGGCGGGAAGGTGTGAAGGTGGGGGGAGGGGTGTGGAGGTGGGGGATGGGTGTGAAGGGGTGGGGGAGGGGCGGGAAGGTGTGAAGGGGGGACGGTGTGAAGGGGGAGGGGTGGGAGGTGGAGGGTGGGGGGGGAGGGGCGGGAAGGTGTGACGGTGGGGGGAGGGGTGTGACGGTGGGGGAGGGGCACGGATTTCCCCCCCTCCCCCCTTCAAGACCCCCTGAGAGCTTTGGGGGGGGTTCTGAAGGTGGGGGGAGGGGTAGGGCAGGGTGGGGGAGGGGCTGCCCCTGAGCGCCGCCCCTCCCCCGCAGTGGCCGGAGCCTGGGGGCCCTGGGGGTCCTGGGGTCCCTGCTCGGGGTCGTGCCGGGGGGCGGGGCAGGGGGCGGGGCCGGGGCGGAGCCGCCGCCGTTTCTGCGACGCCCGGAGCCCTCGCGGGACCCCCCCGGGACCCCCTGCCCGGGCAGCGCCGCCCAGAGCCAGCCCTGCCCGGGGCTGCCGCCCTGCCCGGTGAGACCCCCGGGACCCCCTGAGACCCCCTGAGACCCCCGGGACCCCCTGAGACCCCTGAGACCCCTGAGACCCTGAGACCCCTGAGACCCCGGGACCCCCCCTGAGACCCCCTGAGACCCCTGAGACCCCCCCGAGACCCCCCCTGAACCCCCCTGAGACCCCCCCCCGGGACCCCCGAGATCACCGGGACCCCTGAGACCCCCTGAGACCCCCGGGACCCCTGAGACCATCGGGACCACCCTTGAGACCCCCGCGACCCCCCTGCGACCCCCAGGACCACCCTGAGACCCCTGAGACCCCCAGGACCCCCCCCCAAGACCCCCAGAAACCCCTGGGACTCTCCAGAACGCCCCCTCCCCCAAGACCCCCCAGGATTTTCCAGACCCTGGGACCCCCTGAGACCCCCAAACCCCCTGAGACCCCCGGGACCCCTGAGACCCCGGGACCCCCTCGTGAGACCCCCAAACCCCTTCAGTCCCTCCCCATCCTACAACCTCAAGAGGGGGGATGGGGGAGGGGGAGGGGGAGGGGTGACCTCGCTGACCCCTCCCCCTCCCCCCCAGAGGACGGCGCGTGGGGGGCGTGGTCTGCGGCCACGCCCTGCCGGTCACGTGCGGCCTGGGCGGGGTCGTCGAGCGCCGCGCCTGCGACGCCCCCTCCCCAAAATACGGGGGGAGGGGCTGCGAGGGCGCCTCGAGCCGGCGGGGGCTCTGCGGACCCCGCGACCCCTGCCCAGGTGAGCCCGGGGGGGCGTGGTCTAAGTGGGTGTGGCGTGGTGGTTGTGGGGGGTGGGGTTTGAATAATGAGGGAGTTGGTGGGCGGGGTTAAAAGGGGTGGGGGCGATGGGTGTGGTCGTGGGGGAGGGTTTAAGGGGGTGGGGGGTTGGGGGCGGGGTTTGAAGGGGTGGGGCGATGGGTGTGGTCTTTTGGGGCGGGGTTTAAAGAGGTGTGGTCATTTGGGGCAGGGTTTGAATAATGGAGGTTGGTGGGTGTGGTCGTTTTGGGCGGGGTTTAAAGGGGTGTGGCTGATGGGTGTGGTCGTGGGGGAGGGGTTTAAAGGGGTGTGGTCGTTTTGGGGCGGGGTTTAAAGGGGCGGGGGCTTTAAAAAAGAAATGGCTTTTCTATTTCTCACACCTGGGCTGTCCCCCGGCTCTCCCTGGTGTCCCCCTCCCCACTGACCCCCATCCCTGGGGTCTCCCCTGTTCTCCCCTCCCCATTAACCCTCTTTGCCCCCAGCGTGCCTCACTGGGGTCCTGTGCCCATCCCCGGGTATCCCCCTCCCCATTAACCCCTGTCCCCCCAGCCGTGCCTCAGTGGGCTCCCTGGACCTCCACAGTGTCCCCTCCCACTCCCACCCTGTCCCCGATCTCCCCCTCCCATTAACCCCTTGGCCCCCCAGCCGTGCCTCAGTGGGCTCCCTGGACCCTCCACAGTGTCCCCCTCCCCACTCCCACCCTGTCCCCGATCTCCCCCTCCCCATTAACCCCTTGGCCCCCCAGCCGTGCCTCAGTGGGCTCCCTGGACCCTCCCCGTATCCCCCTCCCCACTGACCCCCTGTCCCGCTCTCCCCCTCCCCATTAACCCTCTTTGCCCCCCAGCCGTGCCTCACTGGGGTCCCTGTGCCACACCCCGATCTCCCCCTCCCCATTAACCCCCTTGGCCCCCCCAGCCGTGCCTCAGTGGGGTCCCTGGGCCCCCTGGACCCCCTGCGTGTGGCCCTGGGGCTCCATCAGCTGCCGCCGCGCCGTGGGGCAGCAGCGCCGCACCCGAGCCTGCGTGGGGCTGAGCCCGGGGGGCAGCGCCTGCGCCAGCGCCCGCGGCAGCGGCACCATCGAGCTGCGCGCCTGCTACGACTGTGAACGGCTGTCCCGTGAGTGCCTATGGCACCCTATAGAGCCCTAGAGAACCCTATAGAACCTTAGAGATCCCTGGAGATCCTAGAGATCCCTATAGATCCTTATGGTACCCTAGAGATCCCTATAGTGCCCTATAGCGCCCTATAGGGACCCAGAGCTGCCCCTGCTACGACGTGAACGGCTGTCCCGTGAGTGCCTATGGCACCCTATAGATCCCTATAGAACCCTATAGAACCCTATAATGCCCTATGGTACCCTATAGATCCCTAGAGATCCCTATGGTACCCTAGAGATCCCTATAGGGACCCCAGAACTGCCCCTGCTACGACGTGAACGGCTGTCCCCGTGAGTGCCTATGGCACCCTATAGAGCCCTATAGGTCCCTTTGGTATCCTATAGAACCCTAGAGAGCCCTATAGATCCCTTTGGTACCCTAGAGATCCCTATAGCACCCCAGCGTACCCCAGGGCACCCCATAGATCCTGTTCAGGTCCCTATAGATCTGCCCTATAGATCTGTCCTATAGATCCTATTCAGATCCCTATAGATCTGCCCTATAGATCTGCCCCACAGCTGCCCCATAAACCCTCCTAGGGCCACCCCATAGCGCCCCCCCCGCCCCCCGCCCCATAAGCGCCACCCCACCCCCCTCCCTACAGGATGTGTAGGGTGGGAGGGGGCTGACCCGGAGCCCCTCCCCCTGCCCTATAGGATGTGTAGGGTGGGGGTGACCCTCCCCTGCCCTATAGGATGTGTAGGGTGGGTGGGAGTGACCCTGAGCCCTCCCCCTGCCCTATAGGATGTGTAGGGTGGGGGGGAGTGACCCTGAGCCCTCCCCTGCCCTATAGGATGTGTAGGGTGGGAGGGGGCTGACCCGGAGCCCTCCCCCTGCCCTATAGGATGTGTAGGGTGGGAGGGGGCTGACCCGGAGCCCCTCCCCCTGCCCTATAGGATGTGTAGGGTGGGGGTGACTCCGAGCCCCTCCCCCTGCCCTATAGGATGTGTAGGGTGGGGGTGACTCCGAGCCCCTCCCCCTGCCCTATAGGATGTGTAGGGTGGGTGGGGGGTGACCCCTCCCCTGCCCTATGGGATGTATAGGGTGGGTGGGGTCTGACCCCGCGCCCCTCCCCAGTGCGCGGGCAGTGGTCGCCCTGGAGCCCCTGGGGTCTCTGCGCCCCCCCCTGCGGGCCCGAGCCCAGCAGGAGCCGCAGCCGCGAGTGCAGCGCCGGCCTGCCCGACTACCCGTGAGGGGGGGGCGTCAGGGGGTGGGGGGCGTCAGGGGGGCGGGGGGCTTCTATGGGGTGAGGGGCTTTATGGGGGTGGGGAGCTTCATGGGGCTTCATGGGGCGGGGGGCGTCATGGGGCGGGGGGCGTCATTGGGGTGGGGGGCTTCATGGGGGCGGGGGGCGTCATTGGGGTGGGGGGCGTCATGGGGGTGGGGGGCGTTATGGGGGGGCGTCATTGGGTGGGGGGGCGTCGTGGGGCGAGGGGCGTTATGGGGCTTCTATGGGGCGGGGGGCGTCATGGGGTGGGGGGCATTGTGGGGCTTCATTGGGGTGGGGGGCGTCATGGGGTGGGGGGGCGTCGTGGGGGTGGGGAGCTTCATGGGACCTCTATGGGGTGGGGGGCTTCATGGGGGTGAGGAGCTTCATGGGGCGGGGGGCTTTATGGGGCTTTATGGGGCGGGAGGCGTCATTGGGGCGGGGGGCGTTATGGGGGTGGGGGGCTTCATGGGGCCTCTATGGGGCGGGGGGCTTCATGGGGCGGGGGATGTTCTATAGGATTTGGGGTCTCTGTGGGATTTTGGGGAGGGGTCTCTATAAGATTTGGGGTCTCCATAGGATTTGGGGTCTCTGTGGGATTTTGGGGAGGGGTCTCAGCCGCCCGCTCCCCTCCCCCCGCAGCCTCTCCGTGCCCACCGTGGGCTCCCCCGGCAGCTCCAACGTTTCCTTCTGGGGGGTCCCGCGCGCGCTCTGCGACCCCCCGGGGGGGGAGGGGCTGCACCAGAGGAGACCCTGCAGGAACGCGACCCCTGCCCCCCCCCGAGGGTAGGGGGGAGGGGAATCCCGGGGGGAATCCCGGGGGGGGGGAGGGGAATCCCGGGGGGGGAGGAGAATTACTGGGGGGGGGGGGGGGGAGGGGAATCCTTGGGGGGGAAGGGAATCCCGGGGGGGGAGGGGAATCCTTGGGGGGGAGGGGAAGGGAATCCCCCATGGGGGGGAGGGGCAGAGTGAGGTCCTGGGAGAGGGGGGGGAGGGGCAGGGGGGATTCCCGGGGTGTGGGAGGGGGGAGGGGCAGGGGGGGATTCCCGGGAGAGTGGTCTGGGGGGGGGGGGGAGGGGCAAGGTACCCCTCCCCCCACCCCGCTGAGCGCCCCTCCCCCCGCAGAGGAAGGAGACCCTCGGTGACGTCGCGGGACCCCCCGGGACCCCCGACCCCTCCCCCAATAAAAATCCCAGCATCGAGACGGCTCCGAGCGTGGGGGAGGGGCGGTCATGGGGGGGGGCGGGGGGAGGGGCCGGCCCAGATTGACGCCGTGCGCGATGACGTCACATACGCCCCCTTCAGGCCCCGCCCCTTTCTGCAGAGCCGAGGGCGGGGCTTCGACCGTGACGTCACGTGGGAAAACCGCGTCCTCCCCACCGCCAAGGGGGCGTGACCTGAGGGCGTGGCCGGAAGTGACGCGGGCGGGGGGGGGCGGGGCCGCCCGGGGAGGGGTTGGGGGGCGCAGCCCGCGGGTGCCGCAGCCCAGAGGGGACCCCAGGAACCCCCCCGCCCCCCGGGGCCGCCCCGAGAGACCCCGGCCCGAGAGACCCCGGCCCTATAGAGACAGCCCCTATAGACCCCTCTGTAGACCCCTCCCCTATAGCTCCATCCCTATAGCTCCATCCCCTATAGACCCCGCCCTATAGACCCAGACCCCGGCCCTATAGAGACAGCCCAAGACCCCGACCCTATAGCCCATCCCTATAGCCCTCCTATGCCCTTATAGACCCCCCGAGAGACCCCGACCCTATAGAAACATCCCCTATAGAACCCCCCTATAGACCCCCGATAGACCCCGGCCCGATAGAGACATCCGCCTATAGAACATCCCCGATCCTATAGACCCCGGCCCCTATAGATCCATCCTATAGATCCCTCCCCTATAGACCCCGGCCCATAGACCCCTCCCCTATAGCTCATCCCCTATAGACCCCGGCCCTATAGACCCCTCCCCTATAGCTCCATCCCCTATAGACCCGGCCCTATAGACCCCTCCCCTATAGCTCCATCCCCTATAGACCCGGCCCTATAGACCCCTCCCTATAGCCTCCATCCCCTATAGACCCCGGCCCTATAGAGACACCCCTATAGTACCATTCCCTATAGACCCCGGCCCTATAGCCCCCCTCCCTATAAGCTTCCCATCCCCTATAGGGCCCCCGGCCCGCCCCTATAGACGAGGTCCCGGCCCTTTCAGCCCCTATAAACACCTCCCCTATAGACCCGCCCTATAGACGGCCCCCTCCCCTATAGAGAGCCCCCTCCCCTATAGGCAGGGGCCCCCTCCCCTATAGGATGCGGCCTTTACCCGCGCCCTCCAGCCCCTAACCCCCCCCCAGGATGCTATAACAGAGTGACCCTTATAGGGGAATCCTATAGGGATCAGACGGGATCGATAGGATCGATAGGTGCCCCCCAGGAGATCTATAGGGAATAAGGTGAATCTATAGGGGAATCCATAGGGATCCGATAGGGATCACAGGTGATCTAAGGTGACCCCCGGGATCGATAGGTGATCGTATAGGGATCTGATAGGGGATCGATAGGGCGATCGATAGGTGGACCCATAGGTGATTAAGACTGGGGATCCATAGGTGATCGATAGGTGATCTATAGGGTGTGATCGATCGGCGATGATGGACGGATCGATAGGGATCGATACGGGATCCACAGGCGGGTCGTCTCTCCATGGATTTCCTGCGGCGCCGCCTCTCGGACGGGAATTTCCTGGCGGGGGGGATGGGCGGGGACCCCCCGCTGGGGGAGGGGCGGGGAGACCCCCCGGACCCCCCCCCCGGCGCCGCTGCTGCTCGTGATCGCCCCCCCCGGCACCGACTGGTACGTTCCGGGACCCCCCCCAAATTCCAGCGGTGGGACCCCCCCTAAAGCCCCCCCACCCTGGGACCCCCCCCAATTCCAGCGGTGGGACCCCTAAACCCCCCCATCCCGGGACCCCCCCCAAATTCCAGCAGTGGACCCCCCCCCCAATCCGTGCTGGATCCCCCTAAGCCCCCCCGTACGGGACCCCCCCAATTCCAGCGGTAGGACCCCCCCCAATTCCCCAGGGTGGGACCCCCCCAATTCCGAGGGTGGGACCCCCCCAGCCTGGGACCCCCCCAAATCCTAATTGATGGGACCCCCCCAATTCCCACTGGGACCCCCCCATCCCAGGGTGGGACCCCTAAAGCCCCCCACCTGGGACCCTCCCCAAATCCCAATGAGACCCCTAACCCCCCCAATTCTAGGACCCCCCCCCAAATTCCATTGATTGGGGACCCCCCCAACCCCCCCCCCCTTTCCCTGGAACCCCCAAATCTCCTTTGGGGCCCCCCGGATTTGGGGGGGGGGGGGGGGCTCAGACTTTTTTTTGGGGGGGGGGTTCAAATTTTGGGGGGGATTCAAATTTTGAGGTGGGGGTCTCAGATTTTTTTTGCGGGGGTTTCAAATTTTGGGGGGCTCAAATTTTGGGGGGGGGTGGGATTTTTGGGGGGGTGATTTTGGGGGGGTGGAATTTTGGGGGGTGGGATTTTGGGGGGGCTCAAATTTTGGGGGGCTCAAATTTTGGGGGGGCTCAAATTTTGGGGGGCTCAAATTTTGGGGGGTGGGATTTTGGGGGGGTGGGATTTTGGGGGGTGGGATTTTGGGGGGCTGTGATTTTGGGGGGCTCAAATTTTGGGGGGCTCAAATTTTGGGGGGTTGGGATTTTGGGGGGGTGGGATTTTGGGGGGGTGGGATTTTGGGGGGCTGTGATTTTGGGGGGCTCAAATTTTGGGGGCTGGGATTTTGGGGTCTCTCCAATTTTGGGGTCTCCAATATTTTGGGGTCTCTCCAATTTTGGGGTCTCCAATTTTGGGGTCTCTCCATAATTTTGGGGTCTCTCCAATTTTGGGGGGTGGGATTTTGGGGTCTCTCCAATTTTGGGGTCTCTCCAATTTTGGGGTCTCCAATTTTGGGGTTCCCCCCCCCAGGGTGAAACCCTTCAAAGGCAAATCCGTGCACGGGGACGTGGAGCTGCGGGTGGAGCAGGTGGGTTTTGGGGACCCCCCCTTAAATTTGGGGACCCCCCCCTTAATTTTTGAGGACCCCCCCCTTTAACTTTAGAGACCCCCGCCCATTAAGTTTTGGGGACCCCCCTTTAATTTTGGGACCCCCCCCCTTTTAATTTTAGGGTCCCTGCCTTTAATTTTTGGGCTCCCCCTTTAATTTTAGGGAACCCCCCCCTTTAATTTTTGGGGTTCCCCCCAAATTGGGGTCTGGGAGAGTTGGGGGTCCTGGGGAGGTTTGGGGTTTAAGGAGTTTTTGGGGGTCCTGGGTGGGTTTGGGGGTTCTGAGGAGGATTTTGGGGTCCAGGCGGTTTTTGGGGGGTCGGAGTTTTGGGGATCCGGGGCGATTTCGGGCCATAGGAGGATTTTGGGGGTCCCGGGGCGGTTTTTGGGGTTCTGGGGTTTGGGGGTCCTGGGGAGGAGTTTTGGGGGTCCCGGGGCGGTTTTTGGGGGCGGCGGATTTGGGGGCCTAGGAGGATTTTGGGGGTCCCGGGGCGGTTTTCGGGGGTCTCAGGGCAGTTTTTGGGGGTCCTGAGGAGGTTTTTGGGGGTCCCAGGCGTTTTTTTGGGGGTGCCGGGGGGGGTTTGGGGGGTCCTGAGGAGGATTTTGGGGGTCCCGGGTCGGTTTTCGGGGGCCATAGGAGGATTTTGGGGGTCCCGGGGGGTTTTTGGGGGTCCCGGGGGTTTTCGGGGATCCTGAGGAGGATTTTGGGGGTCCTGAGGAGGATTTCGGTGGTCCCGGGGCGGTTTTCGGGGCCATAGGAGGATTTTGGGGGTCCCGGGGTGGGTTTTGGGGGTCCTGGGGGATTTGGGGTCCGGAGGGGTTTTCGGGGGTTCCGGGGCGGTTTTTGGGGGGTCCCGGGAGAGTTTTGGGGGTCCCGGGGGGGTTTTGGGGGTCCTGAGGAGGATTTTGGGGGTCCCGGGGGGTTTTTGGGGGTCCGGGGTGGGTTTTGGGGGTCCTGAGGAGGTTTCGGGGGTCCCGGGGCGGTTTTTGGGGGTCCCAGGCGCAGTTCTCGGAGCTCTCCTTGGCCGCCTCCACCCACGGCGCCCTCAGCGTCAGCATCGAGACCCCCGGGGGGGCTCCAGGTACGGGCTGGGGACCCCTCCCCAAATTCGGGGTGTAGGATTTGGGGTCCCCTCCTGGATTTTGGGGGGGATCCTGCTTTAATTTCGGGGTGGGATTTGGGGTCCCCGTCCTTAATTTCGGGGCTGAATTTGGGGTTCTAATTTTAATTTCGGGGTTCCTGCTTTAATCTGGGGGCTGATTTTGGGGTCTCCCTTCCTTTTTGGGGTGGGATTTGGGGTCCCCTCTTTAATTTTGGGGTGGGATTTGGTGTCCCCCCTCAATTTTGGGGTACCTTTTTTTGGGGTTCTTTAATTTGGGGGTGATTTGGGGTCCCCTCTTTAATTTTGGGGGTTCAATTTGGGGTCCCCTCTTTAATTTTGGGGTGGGATTTGGGGTCCCCCCTCAATTTTTGGGGTCCATTCTCGGTTTTGGGGTTGAATTTGGGGTTCTGTTTAATTTTGGGGTTGAATTTGGGGTCTCCTCTCCTTTTTGGGGGGCTGATTTTGGGGTCCCCCCTCAATTTTGGGGTTGAATTTGGGGTCCCTCTTTAATTTTAGGGTCGATTTTGGGGTCCTGCCCTTGATGTTGGGGTCCCCTCTTTAATTTGGGGGCTGATTTTGGGGTCTCCCCTCCCTTTTTGGGGTTCAATTTGCGGTCTCCCTCAATTTATCAAAAAAACCAAATTGGTAAAAACCCTCAATTTTGGTGGTTTAATAATTTATTTTTTTACATCGCGGGTTTGAATTTCGAGGTGGGGGTGGATTGGACCCCTGAACCCCTCAAATTTTGGGTCACAAATCCAATTTTGGGGGGGTTGGTTGATTAACCAAAATCGAGGCAAAAAAGGAATTTTTGTGGTTTTGTATTATTAATTTTTTTACATCGCGGGTTTGAATTTCGGGTGGGGGTGGTGGGGATTTTGGGGGGCACAGAAAAATTTGGGGCTTTTTGGGTCACAAATCCAAATTTTGGGGGGGTTGGGATTGGATTCAACCCAAAAATCGAGGCAAAAAAAGGGAATTTTGGTCGGGTTTTGATATTTAATTTAAATTTTTTTACATCGCGGGTTTGAATTTCGGGGTGGGGGTGGGGATGGGGGGTCAGGGGGGGTCGGTGGGATTTGGGGTGTGTCCCCCCTGACCCCGCCCCTCCCCCCAGGAGGCTCCGCCCCGATTTCGTGCTGGTGCGGGAGGAGCCCGGGGGGGGCGCGGGGGGCGCCCCCGGCGGTTGCTGGTGGGGCTGCACCTGGGGGGGGTCCCGGGCAGCGCCCCCCTGCCCGCCCTGTACGGGCTGGCCACCCCCCCTGCCTGGTACGGGGGGACAGGGAGGGGATTGGGGGGGATTTGGGGGGCACTGGGAGGGACTGGGGGGGATTTGGGGGGCACTGGGAGGGGATTTGGGGGGATTCAGGGGGGGATGTGGCAGGGGCTGGGAGGGACTGGGGGGGATTTGGGGGGCACTGGGGGGACTGGGGGGGACTGGAGGGGGAGTGGTGGGCACTGGGGAGGATTTGGGGGGCACTGGGGGGGACTGGGAGGGACTGGGGGGACGAGGGGGGATTGAGAGGGGATTGGGGGGGAATTTGGGGGGGACTGGGGGGGATTTAGGGGGCACTGGGGGGCACCGGGGGGAGGAGTGGGAGGAGATTGGGGGGATTTGGGGGGCACTGGGGGGGAGTGGGAGGAACTGGGAAGGGTGTGGGAGGGATTTAGGGGGGGACTGGGGGGGATTTGGGGGGGACTGGGGGGCACTGTGGGGGATTGGGAGTGACTAGGAGGGAACTGGGTGGGACTGGGAGGGGATTTGGGGGGCACTGGGGGGGAGTGGGGGATACTGGGGGACCTGGGGGATATTGGGGGACCCTGGGCAGGGCCCTTGCCCCCCCCCCCCGACATTCCCAGTGCTCCCAGTTTGCGCAGCTGGCTCGGCTGCAGCGGGAACTGGGCCGGGAGGCGTTTCCAGTGCTGCCGCAGCGCTTCTGCAACCGGCCCCGGGGGCTGGTGAGACTGGGGGGGCTGGGGGGATTGGGGGGGATTGGGGGGGATTGGGGGGATTGGGGGGGATTGGGGGATTGGGGGATTGGGGGGATTGGGGGGATTGGGGGGATTGGGGGGGATTGGGGGGATTGGGGGGATTGGGGGATTGGGGGGATTGGGGGGGATTGGGGGGGATTGGGGGGGATTGGGGGGGATTGGGAGGGATTGGGGGGGATTGGGGGGATTGGGGGATGGGAGGGATTGGGGGGATTGGGGGGGATTGGGGGGGATGGGGGATTGGGGGGGATTGGGGGATTGGGGGGGATTGGGGGGGATTGGGGGATTGGGGGGGATTGAGGGGCACTGGGAGGGACTGGGGGGGACTGGGGGGGATTGAGGGGGATTGGTTGTGGGATTGGGGGGGTTGGGACTGGGTGGGTATTTTGGGGAACTGGTTTCACTGGTATCACTGTTACTGGTTTGACTGGTTTAACTGGTTTTCACTGGTGTGTTACTGGTTCTAACCTGTTCTAACCGGTTCTAACCGGTTCTAACCTGTTCTAACCGTTCCTAACCGGTTCTAACCTGTTCTAACCGTTTCTAACCGGTTCTAACCGGTTCTAACCTGTTCTAACCGTTTCTAACCGGTTCTAACCTGTTCTAACCGGTTCTAACCGGTTCTAACCGTAGTTCTAACCTTGTTCTAACGGTTTCTAACCGTTCTAACCGTTCTAACTTCTAACCGGTTCTAACCTGTTCTAACCGTTCTAACCGGTTCTAACCAGTTCTAACCTGTTCTAACCGTTTCTAACCGGTTCTAACCGTTCCTAACCGGTTCTGACCGGTTGTGTCACCGCTGCGTCCCCAGCTCTCCGCTCCCCCTTCCCCATGACGGTCTCGCTCAGCCCCGCCCCCGCCGGCGTGGGACAGGTGAGGGGGCGTGGCAGAGATGGGCGTGGCCTGGAAATGGGCGTGGCTCAGTGGGCGTGGCTCTGTGTGGCTGTGACCAATGGTCTCCTTATGGGTGTGGCCATGGGGGTGTGGTCAGAAGGGCGTGGTCCGGACTGGCTCTTCCTGCTGGGCGTGGCTTTGGCTCAGTGGGCGTGGCTCTGGGTGTGGTTCTCTGTGGGCGTGGTCCAGTGTAGGTGTGGTTCTGATGTGGGCGTGGCTCGGTGGAGCTGTTGCTGTGGGCGTGGCTCGTCACGGGTGTGGTTCTGGGTGGGCGTGTCTCAGTGGGTGTGTCCATGGGTGTGTCCATGGGTGTGTCCCTCTCACCTGTCCCTCCGGGTGGTGGTCAGGGTGGGCTCTCAGGGTGGTCTCCTGGGTGTGTCCCTCTCACCTGTCCTCTCACCTGTCCCTCCCCAGGTGCGGGTGGGCTCTCAGGGTGTGTCCCTCTCACCTGTCCCTCTCACCGTCCTAGGTGCGGGTGGGCTCTCGGGTGTTGTGTCCTCTCACTGTCCCGGGTGCTGGGTGGGCTCTCAGGGTGGGTCCATGGGTGTGTCCTCACTGTCCCTCTCACCTGTCCCTCCCCAGGTGCGGGTGGGCTCTCAGGGTGGGCTCAGGGTGTGTCCCTCTCACCTGTCCCTCCGCAGGTGCGGTGGGCTCTCAGGGTGTGTCCCTCACTGTCCCTCGCAGTGCTGGTGGGCTGGTGGGGTCTCAGGGTGTGTCCTGGGTGTGTCCTCTCACTGTCCTCCGCAGGTGCGGGTCGGCTCCCCCAGGTGCTCGGCGCGTCGCTGCCGCCATGGGCGGGGCCGCGCGCGGGGGCGCTGCTGAGCGGGGGGGCCCCGCGGGGGGGAGCGGCTGCGGGTGCAGCGGGATCGGGGACCAGTACAGGGGGCTGCGGTGAGGGGGGGGAGGGGAGCGGGGAGGGGGGATGGGGGGGGATGGGGGATGTGGGGGGATCGGGGGATTGGGGGATTGGGGATGGGGGGGGAGGGATGGGGGGATGGGGGATTGGGGGATTGGGGGGGATGGGGGGGATGGTGGGTGGGGATGGGGGGATTGGGGTGGGGATGGGGGATGGGGGGGATTGGGGGGATCGGGGTTGGGGGGGGATGTGGGGGGGATTGGGGGATGTGGGGGATTGGGGAATGTGGGGAGAGTGGGGGGGATGTGGTGGGGATTGGGGGGGATGGGGGGAGTGGGGGGGATTGGTGGAATGGGGGGAATGGGGGGGATTGGAGGGAGTGGGGGGAATGGGGGGGATGGGGATTGGGGGGATTGGGGGGGAATGGGGGGGAGGCGGATTTGGGGACACTGGGGGGATCTGGGGGGCACTGGGGGGCACTGGAGAGGATTTGGGGGGGAACTGGGGGAGGCTTTGTTCCAGGGGCGTGGCCTCATCCCCGGAGGGGGCGGGGCCTGTGTGGGTGTGGACCCCTGACCCCTCCCCTCCCCCACACAGGTGGTCGGTGGGGGGCGGGGACAGCGCGGGGGAGGGGCCGCAGGTGGAGCCGGTGGCGCTGAGCCCCAGGTGAGGGCGGGGCCGGGGGGCGGGGCTGTGGGAGGGGCTCAGGTGGGGCTGTGGGGAGGGGGCGGGGCTATGGGAAGGGGCGTGGGTATCCAAAAGGGGCGTGGCTTTCCCAGAAAGGGGTGTGGCTATACAGAAAGGTGTGTGGCTATGCCCGAATGGGCGTGGCTATACGAAAAGGGGCGTGACTGTTCAGGAAGGGGCGTGGTTGTGCAGAAATGGGCGTGGGTGGGGCGTGACCACCGGACGGGGCTACGAAAGGGGCGTGGCTTTTAAACGGGCGTGTCCGTTCAGAAAAGTGGGCGTGGCTTTCACACAGGGCGGGGCCGCTTTGGGGAGGGGGGGTGCTTAGGCGTGGGCGATGTGAGGGGGCGTGTCCCGGCGGGTGGGCGTGTCCCCGATCCAAGCCCCGCCCCCGCAGGCACCGGGCCTGGGTGGACGCCTGCGCCGGCCTCTTCGGGGGGCTCGACATCTGCGGGGTGGAGGCGCAGCGGGGACCCGACGGGCAGGAGCAGATCGTGCAGGTAACGCACACCTGGGCACACCTGGGGTACACCTGGGCACACCTGGGGGATACCTGGGGCACAGCTGGGCACACCTGGGGACAGCTGAGACACCTGAGACACACCTGACACACCTGAGACACACCTGACACACCTGGCACACATCTGTCCCCCTCCACCCATTCCCCTGAGCCCCTCCCCCTCCCTCCCAGGGCTCCATTGCACACCTGGCCCCTTTGCCCCTCACCTGAGCCCTCCTCACCTCCCCTCACACCTGAGCCCTCCCCTCCACCTGGCACCACCTGCCCCCTCCCTGGCCCCCCCCCTCCCAGGCTCCTGCACACCTGGCCCTTTGCCCCTCCTCCCCTCACCTGAGCCTCTACTGCGCCCCCCCCACTGAGCCCACCTCTACCTACTTGGCACCTGCCACTCACCTGAGCCCCCCCACCACACCTGGCACACCTGAGACCACTTGGCACACTGCCACCCTGGCACACACCTGGCACACACCTGGCATACTGGACCACTGAGCACCAGCACGCTGGCACACAGCTGGCACACCTGGCATACCTGAGACACTGGCACACACCTGTCCTTCCCTGAGCCCCTCCCCCCCTCACCTGATCCCCTCACCTGCCCCCCCCTCACCTGTCCCCCCGCAGGTGCTGGGCTCGTGGCTGCCGCTGCTGGGCCCGGGCGCTGCCGAGGATCAGGCGCGCATCGTGGAGTTGGTGCTGGAGCGGATGCGGGAGGAGCTGCCCGCCCCCGCAGCCCTCCCCGCCCGGCCACGCCCACAGGTAACGCCCCTCCCCCCCCTCCCTCCACCCATCCCCCACCCACCATCCAGGTGATTGAAACGGCCCTCCCCCCCCGCAGGTGTCGGTGACGTCAGGGCCCCCCGGGCGGGACCCCCCCCAGCAGAGACCCCAACGCAGGGTGAGTGAGAAATTCCCCAAAATATCCAAAAAAAAAAAAAAAAATTTTGGGAGATTTTATAAAAAAAAAATGAGATTTTAAAAAAAATTTGGGAGGTTTAAAAAAAAAAAAATTTGGGAGATTTTTTAGAAAAATTTGGGAGATTTTTTAAAAAAAAAATTGAGAGATTTAAAAAAAAAATTCGGGAATCTCCTCGCGGCTGAAAAATCCAAATTTGCCCTAAAAATGGGGAAAAATTTGGGAATTCCCCCCAAAATCCGGGAGTGCTCCCCAAAATTCCAGGACGCCCCCCCCAAAAAAAAAAACTTTGGGATGTTAAATTTGGGGAGAGGGGGGAGGGGCCCCCCAAATGTGGGGGGTTCCAGCAGACCCCGCCCCCTCTCAGGGGTTTCTCTCCCCTCGCAGGTGCCCCGCCCCCCGCCCAGCCACGCCCCCCGCCCCAGGGACAGCCACGCCCACAAATGGGCGGGGCATCGCCGCGCCCCGCCCAGCCGCGCCCACTGGCGGCGCAGCCCCGCCCCCCCGCGCCGGCGGCCACGCCCCAGCCACGTCCCGGCTCGCCGCAGCCACGCCCACAGGCCACGCCCACGCAGCAACCACGCCCGCAGACCCCGCCCACGCAGCAGCCACGCCCACAGACCCCGCCCACTTCCCAGCCACGCCCACATACCCCGCCTGGCTCGCCCCAGCCGCAAGCCACGCCCACTCCGCAGCCACGCCCACCCCTTGCTGCCGCGGCGCCGCAGCCACGCCCACCCACTCCGCAGCCACGCCCACAGGCCCCGCCCTCCGCCGAGCCACGCCCACCCACCCAGCAGCCACGCCCACAAGCTCCGCCCGCTTCTCAGCCACGCCCACCAGGTCCGATGACGTCACCCCAACCCCGACCTCAAACCCCTCCCACTTCCCAACCACGCCCACCAGGCCCAGTGACGTCACCTCAGCCCCGCCCTCAAGCTCCGCCCACTTCCCAGCCCCGCCAACCCGGGCCGGTGACGTCACCTCAGCCCCGCCCCCCAGGCCCGGAGACGTCACCCCAGCCCCGCCTCCAGCGCTCCCCCTCCTCCCCCCAGCCCCGCCCCCAGCCCCCGCAGGCCCCGCCCACCACGCGCCAGCCCCGCCCCCAGGCCCCGCCCATCGCCCCCAAACCCGCGCTGGCCCCGAAACCGGGCACGGCCCCGCCCCCAGGTGAGAGGGGCGGGGCTGGGGAAAAGGGGCGTGGTTTGGAGGAAAAGGGCGTGGTTTGACAGGGGGCGTGGATGGAAAAGTAGGGGAGTGGTGGGGCAAGGGGGCGTGGCTTGCATGGGGGAAAAGGGCGTGGTTGGGTGGGGCAGGGGGGCGTGGCTGGAGGAAATAGGCGTGGCTGTTTGGGATGGAGGCGTGGCTATGCAGGTGGGGGGCGTGGGTTTTGGTGTAGGGGGCGTGGCTGGAAAATAGGGGCGTGGCTGGGTGGGGTAGGGGGCGTGGCTTGGCAGGGGGCGTGGCTGGGAGGAAAGGGGCGGGGTTGTTTTGGGACCAGGGCGTGGCTATGCGGGCGGGGGCGTGTCTTGGTGATATAGGGGCGTGGTTATCTGGGGTAGGGGCGTGTCTGTGAGGAGGGGCGTGTCTTGGCGAGGGCGTGACTGGGCGGGACGGGGCGTGGCTGGTAAGAAAGGAGCGGGGTTATTTGGGTGGGGGGGCCTCTCTGTGAGAAAGGGGGCGTGTCTTGGCGGGCAGGGGGCGTGTCCTGCCCCCCCTGACCCCTCCCCACTTGGGCAGCGCCCCCGAGCAAGGTCCCCCGAGAGCCTGCGGGCGCTGCGGCAGAGCTTCGCCAGCCTCTTCACGGACTGAGGGACCCCCAAAAACCCACCCGGGATCCGCCCAAAACCCCACCCGGGATCCCCCAAAAATCCCACCCGGGATCCCCCAAAATCCCACCCGGGAGCCCCCAAAATCCCACCGGATCCCCAAAAACCCACCCCGGGATCCGCCCAAAACCACCGGATCCCCAAAATCCCACCGGAGCCCCAAAATCCATCCGGATCCCCAAAACCCCCGGGATCCGCCAAAAACCACCGGGCTCCCCAAAATCACCGGATCCCCAAAATCCCACCGGGATCCGCCCAAAACCCACCGGGATCCCCAAACCCCCCCGGATCCCCAAAAATCCCTCCAAATCCACCGGGATCACCTCAAATCCACCCGGGATCGCCCAAATCTCCAGGACCCCCAAACCCCTGGAGCAACCAACACCTCCCCGGGACCACCCCCCAAAACCCACCCGGGATCCCCCAAAAACCCACCCGGGATCCCCCCAAACCACCCGGGATCCCCTCAAAAACCCACCCAAAACCCACCCGGGATCCCCCAAAAACCCACCCGGGATCCCCCAAAAACCCACCCGGGATCGCCCCCAAACCAACCCGGGATCCCCTCAAAAACCCACCCAAAACCCACCCGGGATCCCCCAGAATTTTCCCCGAAATCCACCCGGGATCCCCTCCAAAATCCACCCGGGATCCTCCAAAATCCCCCCAAACCCACCCGTGATCCCCCCAAAACCCACCTGCGACCACCTCAAAATCCCACCTGGGATCGCCCCCGAAACCACCCCGGGACCGCCCCGAATTCCCCCCCAAATTCCCCCGGGACCCCCCAAAATCCCCCCGGGACCCCCCAAATCCACTCCAGACCCCCCAAAACCCACCCGCGTCCCCCGCAATCCAACTTGGGGGGGTTCCAGGTGTCGGGATCCCCCAAAATCCCCCCGGATCCCCTCAAAATTCCCCCAGGACCCCTCAAAACCCACCCGCGTCCCCCCCCAAATCCAACCTGGAGGAGTCTCAGGTGTTCGGGAACCCCAAAATCCCCCCAGCATCCCCCAAAACCCACCCAGGACCCTCCAAAATCCACACGGGATCCCCCAAATCCAACCCGGGGCGTTCTCAGGTGTTCGGGACCCCCCCAAATCTCCCCAGGACTCCCCAAAATCCACCCGGGACGCCCCAAATCCAACCTGGGGGGGAGTCCCAGGTGTTCGGGACCCCCCAAAATCCCCTCGGGACCCCCCAAATCCACTCCAGACCCCCCAAAACCCACCCGCGTCCCCCCCAAATCCAACCTGGAGGAGTCTCAGGTGTTCGGGACCCCCCAAACCCCCCTCTGGTACCCCCCCAAATCCCCCAGGACCCCTCAAAACCCACCCGCGTCCCCCCAAATCCAACTTGGGGGGGTTCCAGGTGTTCGAGACCCCCCAAAATCCACCCGGGATCCCCAAAACTCAACCGAGACCCCCCCCCCAAATCCCCCCAGGACCCCCTCCCCCCCCGCTCTGTGCTCGCCAAGCCCCCCCCTCCCCCTCCCCCCCCAATTTGGGTGGGGGTCTCCCCGCGCGCGCTCGTGTCTGTGTAAGCCCCGCCCCCCGGCCACGCCCTGCTAAGAAGCCACGCCCCTCAATAAATCCTTGCGCTGCTTCCTTTGTGTCGCTTTTTTTTTGGGGGGGGGGAGGGAGGAGACCCCCAAAATTTGGGGTGGGGGAGGGGAAAGAGAGCGGTGACGCGCTTCCGGTGATGACGTAATTCCGGTGGTGACGCGGTTCCGGCGGTGACGTCAGAGGCGGCATGGCGGCGGCGGAGAAGGCGCAGCGCTACGAGGCGTTCGTCAGCGACGTGCTGCAGCGCGACCTGAGGTACGTGACGTCATGTCGCGACAAAGAGCCCGACCCCGGGGTGTCCTCTCCGCGAGGACACGCCCCCTCGAGGTTTGGGGTCACGCCCCCTCGAGGTTCGGGGCCACGCCCCCCTCGAGGTTTGGGGCCACGCCCCCTGAGGTTTGTGGTCACGCCCATTCACCCCTGAGGCCACGCCCCTTAACTGACCCCGCCCTCTCAATGAGCCCCGCCCATTCATAAGGCCACGCCCCCGGACCGCCTGACCGCTTAGGCCACGCCCCTGCTCTGATAGACACGTGTTGTGACCACGTCCAGTCACTGTGAGCCACGCCCACACCTGGCCACACCCACACCTGTATCTGCCCACCCCTGGCCATGCCCACACCTGTCCCCACCCACACCTGGCCACACCCACACCTGCACAACCCACACCTGGTACAGACCATACCTGGTTACCCAACTGGCAGCCTCACCTTCCTCACGTCCACCACCCTGGCACGCCACACCGTCCTCTCTCGCCTCCCCTCACCTGTCCCACACCTGTCCTAACTGTCCCTCTCTCACCTGTCCCTGTCCCCCTGCCCTGCCACGTCCCTCTCCCTGTCCCTCTCACTGTCCCTCCCTGTCCCCTCCACTGTCCCCTCCCTGTCCCTGTCCCCTCACCTGTCCCCTCTCTGTCCCTCTCCCCTGTCCCCTTCCCCTGTCCCTCACCTGTCCCCTCCCTGTCCTCTCACCTGTCCCTCTCCCTGTCCCTCTCCCTGTCCCTCTCCCTGTCCCTCTCACCTGTCCCTCTCACCTGTCCCTCTTCACCTGTCCCTCTCCCTGTCCCTCTCTCACCTGTCCCTCTCCTGTCCCTCTCACCTGTCCCTCTCCCTGTCCCTCCCTGTCCCTCTTCTCCTACTGTCCCTATCCCTGTCTCTCCCACTGTCCCTCTCACCTGTCCCTCTCACCTGTCCCTCACCTGTCCCTCCTTCTCACCTGTCCACTCCCCTCCCTGTCCTCTCCTGTCCCTGTCCCCTCACCTGTCCCTCATCTCACCTGTCCCCTGTCCCTCACTGTCCTCCACTTCCCCCTGTCCCCCACTGTCCCCACCTGTCCCTCACTGTCCCACCTGTCCCTCACTGTCCCTCACCTGTCCGTCTCTCACCTGCCTCCCCCCTCACGCCTGTCCCCCTCACCTGTCCCCTCACCTGTCCCCTGTCCCCTCTCACCTGTCCCCTCACCTGTCCGCAGGCGGGTGCAGGCGCAGCGCCAGGCCGTGTGCCAGCAGCAGGCTCAGGTGTTGCAGCTCCGCTCCGCCCTCACCCGCCTGCAGGTGAGCGGGGGGCGTGGCCTGAGGGGGGGCGTGACACGGGGCGTGGCCTGTGGGGCGTGGCCTGCGGTGGGCGTGGCCTGCGGAGGGGATTTGGGGGCGCTTGGGGGAGGGGAATGGGGATTTTGGGGGGTCTTGGGGGGGATTTGGGGGGGTTTGGGAGGATTTGGGGGGATTGGGGGGATTTGGGGGCGGATTTGGGGGGGGTCTTGGGGGATTTGGGGAGGATTTTGGGGGGGTTGAGAGGATTTAGGGGGTCTTGAGGGGTTTTGGGGGGTCTTGGGGGGGAATTGGCAGGGATTGGGATTTTGGGGGGATTTGGGGGGGTTTGGAGGGGAATTGGGGGGGTTTGGGGGGTCTTGGGGCGTCTTGGGGGTGAATTGGGGGGATGTGGGGGGATTTTAGGGGGTCTTGGGGGAATTTTGGGGGGTCTTCGGGGGGGTTGGGGATAAATTGGGGGGATTTTTGGGGGGTCTTGGGATTTGGGGAGGATTTTGGGGAGTCTTGAGGGTTTTGGGGGGCTTTGGGGAGGATTTTGGGGGGTCTTGGGGGGAATTGGGATTTCGGGGGGATTTGGGGGTGTTTGGAGGGGACTTGGGGGGATTTTGGGGGGTCTTGGGGTCTCTGAGGAACTGGAGGAAATTTGAGGAGATTTTTGGGGGGATTTTGGGGGGATTTGGGATTCGGGGGTCTCGTAGGGAGGCTGGCTGGAAATTGAGGAGATTTTGGGGGTCCCTGGGTGATCTCAGGGGTCCCTGAGGGGATTTTGGGGGTCCCTGGGTGATCTCAGGGGGATTTTGGGGTCTTTTTTTTGGGGGGGGTCCCCAGGACAGCGACGCCCCCCTGCACACCCAGGTGGATCTGGGCTGCAACTTCTTCGTCAGCGCCGAAGTGTGAGTGGGGCTGGGACCCCAAAAACCTCCTGAGACCCCCAAAAAATACCCCAAACTCTCAGGGACCCAAAAACCTCTGAGACCCCAAAAAACCCAAAAACCTCAGTGACCCAAAAAGCTCTGAGACCCCTAAAAAAAACACCCAAAAATTCAGGACCCAAAAAGCTCCTGAGACCCCAAAACACCCCAAAACCTCTCAGGGGCCCAAAAACCTCCTGAGACCCCCCAAAAAAATCCACCCCAAACCTCCAGGGACCCCAAAAAGTTCCTGAGACCCCCAAAATACCCAGGACCCAA
The DNA here is from genome assembly GCA_032173965.1 of Sitta carolinensis. Taxonomy (NCBI): domain Eukaryota; kingdom Metazoa; phylum Chordata; class Aves; order Passeriformes; family Sittidae; genus Sitta; species Sitta carolinensis. Next base: position 624,403 of record CM063310.1, read on the forward strand.
AAACCTCAACCCCCAAAAATTAACCCAGGGACCCCAAAACCTCGACACCCCCAAATTAAACCAACCCCTCCTGAGACCCCCCAAAAAACCCCAAACCCCTAGCCCCCAAAACCCCCTAGGACCCCCCAAGAACTCCCTCAACGAAACCCATCAGACCCCTAAAACCCCCATGACCCCCCCCAAAAAATCCCAAATTTTCCCCAAGACCTCCCCAGAAAAACCCCAAATTATCCCCCAGACCCCCCAGGACCTTCCAGACCCCCTCAGGACCCCCCCAATCACCTCCAAATCCCCCTCAGAACCCCGCTAAGGATCCCCAGGACCCCCCAAACGCCCTCAAGACCCCCCCAGTCCCCCCAAATTAAACCTCAAACCCCCTCAGGACCCCCCCAAAATCCCCCTCAGAACCCCCTAGGCCCCCCCAATCCCTCCTCAGGACCCCCCAGGACCACCCAAACTCCCTCATGACCCCCCAGGACGCCCCAAACCCCCTCAGGACCCCCCAAACCCCTTGGGACCCCCCAATCCCCCAAAATCCCCTCAGGACCTCACCCCCCAGAACACCTCCAGGCCCCCCCAAATCCCCTCAGGACCCCCCCAGTCCCCTCCAAAAAAACCCCAAACCCCCTCAGGAGCTCCCCAATCCCCCCCAAATAAAACCCCAAACGCCCTCAAGAACCCCCAGGACCCCCCAAACCCCCTCAAGACCCACCCAAAATCCCCCTCAGAACCCCCCCAGGCCCCCCCAAACCCCCTCAGGACCCCCTAAAACCCCCTCAGGACCCCCCCAGGACCCCCCAAACCCCATCAAGACCCCCCCCAATCCCCCCCCAAAAAACCCAATCCCCCTCAGGACTCCCCAGGACCCCCCCAAATCCCCTCGGGACCCCTCCAATCCCCCCAAAATCCCCTTCAGAACCCCCCAGGCCCCCCCAAACTCCCTCAGGACCCCCCAGGACCCTGTCACGACCCCCCCAGAACCCACCCAGGACCCCCAAACCCCCTCAGACCCCCCAGCCCCCCCAGAACCCCCCAGACCCCCTAAAACCCCCCCAGGACCCCCTAAACCCCCTCAGACCCCCAGACCCCCCCAAACCCCCTCAATACCCCCCAGGCCCCCCCACAAATCCCCCCAGGCCCTCCCAAGCCCCCCCAGGACCCCCCCCCGTCCCGTCCCCTCCCCCAGGCCGGACCCCCGGCGCGTGTTCCTGGCTCTGGGCTTCGGGTTCTTCGCGGAGCTGACGCTGCCCGAGGCCCTGCGGCACCTGGAGCGCCAGAGCGGCCACCTGCAGAGGTGAGCACACCTGGGCACGCCCACGGGCACGCCCATAGCACCTGGACACGCCCACTGTCCGTGGATACACCCGCTACGCTTGGACACACCCCCATGGACACGCCCATTTACCCTGGACACGCCCTCTTGACACGCCCATTTACCCTGGCACGTCCCCTGCCCCTGGACAAACCCTGGCCACACCCACAGATCCTGGCCACGCCCACCCCAATGGGCACGTCCTCTGGCCACGCCCACTTCATAAAAGGAACTCACAGCCCACCCTGTGCCCAAAACAGGCGTGGCCTCACCTGGCCACACCCCCAAAGGAACCCCCGCCCATCATAAGCCACGCCCACCAAAACCACACCCACCTAATCCCCGCCCCTTTTCCAGGCTCAGCGATTCCCTGACCCGCGACGGCGCCAAGATCCGCGCCCACATCCGGCTGGTCCTGGAGGTAACCCCGCCCCCTCCCTGCCGGCCACGCCCCCTCCCCTGCAGGCCACGCCCCCTCCCCTGCAGGCCACACCCCTTTTCCCCTGCCAGCCACGCCCCCTCCTCTACCGGCCACGCCCCCTCCCCTGCCGACCACGCCCCCTTCACCTGCTGGCCACGCCCCTTCTCCCCTGCCAGCCACGCCCCCTCCCATGTTGGCCATGCCCCCTTCCCCTGCCAGCCACGCCCTCTCCTGCCGGCCACGCCCCCTCTCCCATGCCGGCCACGCCCCCTTCCCTGCCAGCCACGCCCTCTCCTGCTGACCACGCCCCCTCTCCCCTGCCGCCCACGCCCCTTTTCCCTTGCTGGCCACACCCCCTCCCCTCTGGCCCCGCCCCCAAGGTTGTGCCCCTCCCCCAGGGCCTGCGGGAGCTGCAGGGGCTGCAGGAGCCGCCCCCGGAGCACTGAGGGGCGGACACGCCCTCACCTGAGCACACCTGGAGGGAGGGCGGGGAAACCGGAGAGGAGAGCGGGAAAATCCGGAGTGGAGAGCGGGAAAATCTGGAGTGGAGTGGGGGAAAATCCGGAGTGGAGGGTGGGGAAAATTGGAATGGAGTTTGGGAAAATCTGGAGTGGAGCATGGGAGAATATGGAGTGGAATGTGGGAAAACCTGGAGTGAACCTGGAGTGGAGGGTGGGAAAATCCGGAGTGGAATTTGAGAAAATCCGTAGTGGAGTGGGGGAAAATCTGGAGTGGAGTTTGGGAAAAGCTGGCGTGTGTGCAAACCCGGAGTGGAGTGTGTGCGAACCCGGAGTGGAGTCGGTTTTTATAAAACCTGCGAGTATTTTGTGTGTAAAGCCGGAGTAAAACTTTGGAATTTTGTAAATACTGGAGCGAGCTCTGTGTGTGAAGCTGGAGCAAAATGGAATTTTTTAACCCTTGCAATAATCCGTGTCTAAACCTGGAGTGGATTTTTCTACCCCTGGGCGTGGTCGGGTTTGGGGGCGGGGCTTAAACGAGGGGTGGGGCAGCTGTAGTGGGGGGGAGGGGTCTCCAAGCCAGCTATGACGTCATCCCTCCCCCCCCCCCCAATTTAATTTCCTTGCTGTGGATTTAGGGGGTGGTCCCAGATCCAGAGGGTCCCCCGCCCCACCCCTTAAGGGGCGTGTCCTCATAACCCCCGCCCCCTTTTCGCCCCCTCCACCCCTCTCCTTTCTTTACCCTTTGTGCTGACGTCACGCAGGGTTTGGTCACGCCCATCACGCTGACGTCACGCAGTGTGTGACGCCCCTCCAGCGCCTTGCCACACCCCTCTCAATGACGTCATCCTCCTTATGACCCCGCCTCTTAAGCGGCGCTCCGCCCCTCGCGCTGACGTCACTCTCCTAGTAACTCCGCCTCCTTTAGCGGCGCCCCGCCCCTCGCGTCACATCATCACGTAACTCCCGCCTCCTTCAGCGTCGCTCCGCCCCTCGCGCTGACATCATCACGTAACTCCCGCCTCCTTCAGCGTCGCCCCGCCCCTCGCGTGACGTCACGCAGCCCCGCCGCCATCTTGCCCGCCGCCGCCGCCGCCGCCGCTCCCGCCCGGCCCGGCCCGGCCCGGCCCCCCCGGAGCCGCCCGCGGGGTCGGGCCCGGCCCCGCCATGGCCGAGGATTTCTGGGAGGCCCCGCGCCGCTGAGCCGGTAACGGCCGAGAGCCCGGGAGAACCCCGGGGACCGCGGGGAGAACCGGAACAGCGGGGAACAGCGGGGAGCCCGGAACAGCGGGGAGAGCCCCGGGAAAGGCGGGGAGAGCGGAGAGCCCGGGAAAGGCGGGGAGAACGAACCGGGGAGAGCCCCGGGAAAGGCGGGGAGAACCCGGGAAAGGCGGGACCGGAACAGGGGAGAGCCCCGGGAACAGCGGGGAGAGCCCCGGGAAAGGCGGGGAGAAACCCGGGAACAGCGGAGAGCCCGGGAAGCGGGAGACCCGGAAGCGGGAAACCGGAACAGCGGGAGAGCCGGAACACGGAGAGCCCGGGAAAGGCGGGGAGAACCCGGGAACAGCGGGGAGAGCCCCGGGAACAGCGGGGAGAGCCCCGGGAAAGGCGGGGAGAACCCGGGAGCCCCTCGGGAGAGGCCGGGAGAGCCCCGGGAACTGTCAGGGACCGCGGGGAGCCCTTGGGAGAGCCCCGGGAAACGCTGGGAGCCCCCGGGAACCGCCCGGAGCGGCGGGGAGAGCCCGGGAGAGCCTCGGGAGTTGTCGGGAATTGTCGGGAACCCTCAGGAAGCGCCGGGAGCCCCTCAGGAGCCCCTCGGGAATTGTCGGGAGCCCCTCGGGAATTGTCGGGAACCCTCGGGAAGCGCCGGGAACCCCCGGGAGCCCCTCGGACCCCGTCGGGAATTGTCGGGAGCCCCTCGCGAATTGTCGGGAATTGTCGGGAACCCTCGGAGCCCCTCGGGAATTGTCGGGAACCCTCGGAGCCCCCCGGGCCCCGCGGCGGCTCCGCCTCTGTGAGGGCACAAGGGGGAGGGGGGGTGTGTCGGGATTTGGGGGAGGGTCTCAGGTGTGCCCAGGTGTGCAGGAGAGGCCCAGGTGTTCATGGGGAGCCCAGGTGTGCCCAGGTGCACAGGGTGAGCCCAGGTGTGCCCAGGTGTGCAAGAGGTCCCCAGGTGTGCAGAGTGGGCCCAGGTGTTCAGGGTGAATCCAGGTGTGCAGGGTGGGCCCAGGTGTGCCCAGGTGTGCAGAGTGAGCCCAGCTGTGCAGGAGAGGCCCAGGTGTGTCCAGCTGTGCAGGGTTGCTCAGGTGTGCAGGGTGACCCCAGGTGAGCAGAGGATGCTCAGGTGTGCCCAGGTGAGCAGAGGATGCTCAGGGCTGCAGGGTGACCCCAGTTGACCCCGGCTGACTCCAGCTGACCCCAAGTGAGCCGAGGTGAACTCAGGTGACCCCAGGTGTGCCCAGGTGAGCTCAGGCGTGCAAGGGGTGCTCAGATGTTCAGTGAGCCCAGGGCTGCAGGGTGACCCCGGCTGACCCCAGGTGAGCCCAGGTGAGCCCAGGTGAGCCCAGGTGTGCCCGCAGGGCTCGGCCATGGACCGGATGAAGAAGATCAAGCGGCAGCTCTCCATGACGCTGCGGGGGGGCCGCGCCCCGAGCGGGGCCTGGGGGAGCCCCGCGAGGGCCCCGCCAGCGACAGCGGTGAGCGTTGCCCCTTTAAGGGAGGCCCCGCCCCCCTGGGCACAGCCACGCCCCCTGCCGGTGGCGGACGGAATTGGGGTGGGTCTTAGGGGCACGCCCCCTGGCACAGTCACGCCTGCGTGGGGGCCTGATGGGGCGTCTTTTAAGGGAGGCCACGCCCTCTTGGGCACAGCCACGCCCCCTGCCGGGTGGGCGGGGCTTTTAAGGGGGGGTGGGGAATTGGGGGGTCTGGCCCTTTAAGGAGGAGGGGTTGGGGTTGGGGGGGGGCTGTCCCTTTAAGAGCACACCTGTCCCTTTAAGACACTGTCTTAAGGCACCTGTCCTTAGATCACTGTCTTTTAAGAGCACACCTGTCCCCATACCTGTCCCTTTAAGAACACACTGTACTCATACCTGTCCCTTTAAGGACTCACCTGTCCCCATACCTGTCCCTTTCAGAGGGCACCTGTCCCTTTAAGAACTTACCTGTCCCTTTAAGGACTCACCTGTCCCGTTTAGAACTCACCTGTTCTCACACCTGTCTCTTTTACTGGTACCTGTCCCTTTAAGAAGCCACCTGTCCCTTTTACTGGTACCTGTCCCTTTAAGAGCTCACCTGTCCCCACACCTGTCCCTTTTACCGGTCCCTGTCCCTTTAAGAGCTCACCTGTCCCCACACCTGTCTCTTTTACCAGTACCTGTCCCGTTAAGGACTCACCTGTCCCCACACCTGTCCCTTTAAGGACTCACCTGTCCCTTTAAGGACTCACCTGTCCCCATACCTTTCCCTTTTACCGGTCCCTGTCCCTTTAAGGACTCACCTGTCCCGTTTAGAACTCACCTGTCCCCACACCTGTCCCTTTTACCGGTACCTGTCCCTTTAAGAAGCCACCTGCGCGCTCTAAGGGCTCCTGTCCCTTTAAGAGCCCCTCCCCCCGTGCCCCCCCCCGGTGTCCCCATCTGTCCCCCTGCCCCTCCCCCCCCGTGTCCATCTGTCCCCAAATCCCGTCCCCTCCCCCCCCTGCGGTGCCACCACCTGTCCCCCCCCTCCCCCCACATCAGGTGTCCCCAAATCCTCTGTGACCCCCCCACACACCTGTCCCCTCCCCCTCTCACCTGTCCCCTCCCCCCCCAGGTACCAATTTCTGTGTACCCCAAACACTGTCCCGTCCCCCTCACTGTCCCTCCCCCAGGTCCAATCCCTCCCTTTCCCCCCCCCAGGTGTCCTCACCTGTCCCCCTCACCTGTCCCTCCCCCCTCCTGTCCCCCCCCAATGCCTCACCTGTCCCCTCCCCCCTCCAGGTGTCCTCACCTGTCCCCTCCTCCCCCAGGTGTCCCCAAATCCCGCCCCTTTCCCCCCATCCCCCCCCAGGTGTCCTCACCTGTCCCCCTCCCCCTCACCTGTCCCCTCCCCCACCCCCCAAGTGTCCCCAGGGACAGGTGAGGGCACTGGGGGGGTCCCTGGAGTTTGGGGGGTGTTTTTGGGGGGGGGGTTCCCCAAATCCGGGATTTTTTTTGGGGAATTTTTTTGGGGTCCCCCAAATCCGGGAATTTTTTGGGGGGTCTCTGGAATCCGGGTTTTTTTTTGGGGGGGAGTTTTTTGGGATCTCTGGAATCCGGGATTTTTTGGGGGGGGTTTTGGGGGTCCCCCAAATCCGGGATTTTTTTGGGGTCCTTGGAATCCAGGATTTTTTTGGGGTTTTTTTTGGGGAGGGGTTTGGAATCCAGGATTTTTTTAGGGGGGGGGATCCCTGGAATCCTGGATTGTTTTTGAGGGGGGTCCCTGGAATCCGCGATTTTTTTTGGGGGGGGGGGTTTTTTGGGGGTCCCCCAAATCCAGGAATTTTTTGGGGGAGGTTTTAAGGTCTTTGGAATCCGCGATTTTTTAGGGGGGGGGGGGGGGGAATCCCTGGAATCCTGGATTTTTTGGGGGAGTTTTTTGGGATCTCTGGGATCCGTGTTTTTTTCGGGGGGTCCCTGACGCCCCCCCGTGCCCCCCCAGAGGCGGGGGGGGACGAGGGGCGCATGGGGTCGGACGGGGAGAGCGACCCCCCCTCGGGCACCAGCTCCGAGGAGGTGGCGTCACCCGTGAGGCTGCGGCAGCACCCGCGGAACGGCGCCGGAGAGGTGGGGACGGGAAAACTGGGAATGGGGAAACTGGGAACGGGGGAACTGGGAATGGGGGAACTGGGAATGGGAATGGGGAAACTGGGAATGGGAATGGGGATGGGGAAACTGGGAATGGGATTGGGGGAACTGGGAATGGGAATGGGGATGGGGAAACTGGAATGGGATTGGGGAAAGTGGAATGGGGAAAGTGGGAATGGGGAAACTGGGAATGGGGGAACTGGGAATGGGAATGGGGAAACTGGGAATGGGGGAACTGGGAATGGGAATGGGAAACTGGGAATGGGAAACTGGGAATGGAATGGGGGAACTGGATGGGAAACTGGGAATGGGAATGGGGGAACTGGGAATGGGAATGGGGAAACTGGGAATGGGGAAACTGGGAATGGGATTGGGGAAAGTGGGAATGGGGAAACTGGGAATGGGAATGGGGAAAGTGGGAATGGGAATGGGGAAACTGGATGGGGAAACTGGGAATGGGAATGGGGAAACTGGGAAGGGAAACTGGGAATGGGATTGGGGAACTGGGAGAGGGAAACTGGGAAGGGAATGGGGAAAGTGGGAATGGGAATGGGGAAACTGGAACGGGGAACTGGGAATGGGAATGGGGAACTGGGAATGGGGAAACTGGGAATGGGAATGGGAATGGGAATGGGAATGGGGAAACTGGGAATGGGGAAACTGGGAATGGGATTGGGGAAATGGGAATGGGGAAACTGGGAATGGGATGGGGAAAGTGGGAATGGGAGGGAAATGGGAATGGGGAAACTGGGAATGGGAATGGGGAAAGTGGGAATGGGAATGGGGAAACTGGGAATGGGGAAACTGGAAGGGGAAAGTGGGAATGGGAATGGGGGAACTGGGAATGGGAATGGGGAAATGGGAATGGGGAAACTGGGAATGGGAATGGGGATGGGGAAACTGGGAATGGGATTGGGGAAAGTGGGAATGGGGAAAGGGGAATGGGGAAACTGGGAACGGGGGAACTGGGAATGGGAATGGGGAATGGGAATGGGAATGGGAATGGGATGGATTGGGAATGGGAAATGGGATGGGGAAACTGGGAATGGGAATGGGGAAATTTGGGATGGGAATGGGAAAAGGGAATGGGATGGGGAATTTGGGAATGGGAATGGGGAAACTGGGAATGGGGAAACTGGGACTGGGGGGATTGGGACTGGGGGCACTGGGGGGATTGGGGGACTGGGAATGGGGAAACTGGGGGGGACTGGGGGGAATGGGAGCACACTGGGAATGGGGAAACTGGGGGCACTGGGAAGGGATTGGGGGGAGTGGGAAACTGGGGGGAACTGGGGGGACTGGGGGGATGGGGGGAATGTGGAACTGGGGGGATTGGGGGGACTGGGGGAAATGGGGCTGGGGAAACTGGGGGGCACTGGGAGCACTGGGAGGAACTGGGGGGACTGGGAGGGGATTGGGGGGAAATGGGAGGGACTGGGAGGGCACTGGGAGCACTGGGATTGTCACTAGTGTCACCGGTGTCACTGGGAGGGCACTGGGATCACTGGGATTGTCACTGGTGTCACCGGTGTCACTGGGAGGGCACTGGGATCACTGGGATTGTCACTGGTGTCACCGGTGTCACTGGGAGGGCACTGGGATCACTGGGATTGTCACTGGTGTCCCTGGTGTCCCTGGTGTCCCGGTGTCCCGGTGTCACCGGTGTCCGTGGTTGTCCCCGGTGTCCCGGTGTCACTGGTGTCCCTGGGTGTCCCGGTGTCCCCGGTGTCCCGGTGGTCACTGGTGTCCCGGTGTCCCGGTGTCACGGTGTCCCGGTGTCCTCGGTGTCACTGGTGTCCGTGGTTGTCCTGGTGTCCCGGTGTCCCCGGTGTCCCTGGTTGTCACTGGTGTCCGTGGTGTCCCCGGTGTCCCGGGTCCGGTGTCACTGGTGTCCTGGTGTCCCGGTGTCCCTGGTGTCCCCGGTGTCACTGGTGTCCCGGTGTCCCGGTGTCCCCGGTGTCTCTGGGATCGTCACCGATGTCCCCGGTGTCCCCAGGATGTCACCAAGCGCCTCTCCCTGCCCGCTGACACCCGCCTGCCCGAGGGGGGGCTGGGGCTGCCCGGCCCCCTCAGCCGCCGCCTGCGCCGCGTCTCCCTGGTACGGACCAGTGCGGACCAGTATGAACCAGTATAGACCAGTACAGACCAGTATAAACCAGTGCAGACCAGTACAGACCAGTATAAACCAGTACAGACCAGTATAAACCAGTACAGACCAGTACAGACCAGTACAGACCAGTATGAACCAGTGCAGACCAGTACAGACCAGTATAAACCAGTACAGACGAGTATGGAGTGGTATAAACCAGCATAGAGTGGTATAAACCAGTGTAGACCAGTATAAACCAGTACAGACCAGTACAGACCAGTATAAACCAGTACAGACCAGTAGAGAGTGGTATAAACCAGTATAGACCAGTATAAACCAGTATAAACCAATATATTTTTGTCCCAGCATAGACCAGTTTGGCCCAGTATGGAGTGGGAGGGCCGTGAGTCACCCCCATGGTGGCTCCCAGTTCCCCCAGTCAGCACCCCCAGTTTCCCCCAGTCAGCACCCCAGTTTCCCACACCCAGTTCCATAGCACCCCAGTTCTCCCAGTCAGCACCCCCAGTTCCCCAGTCAGCACCCCCAGTTCTCCCAGTCAGCACCCCCAGTTCATAGCACCCCCAGTTCCGCAGTCAGCACCCCCAGTTCCCCAGTTCTCCCAGTCAGCACCCCCAGTTCCCGCAGTCAGCACCCCCAGTTCCCCCAGTCAGCACCCCCAGTTCCTCAGCACCAGTCAGCACCCCAGTTCCCCCAGTTCTCCCAGTCAGCACCCCCAGTTCCCGCAGTCAGCACCCCCAGTTCCTGCAGTCAGCACCCCAGTTCCCCAGTCAGCACCCCCAGTTCCCCAGTCAGCACCCCAGTTCCCCCAGTCAGCACCCCCAGTTCCCCCAGTCAGCACCCCCAGTTCCCGCAGTCAGCACCCCCAGTTCCCCAGTCAGCACCCCCAGTCAGCACCCCCAGTTCTCCCAGTCAGCCACCCCCCAGTCAGCACCCCAGTTCCCCCATCCCAGTCAGCACCCCCAGTTCCCCAGTCAGCACCCCCAGTTCCCCAGTGCTCCCAGTAACCGCCTCCCCTCCCGGCAGTCGGAGATCGGCTTCGGCAAACTGGAGACGTACGTGAAACTGGACAAACTGGGAGAGGTGAGTGACCCGGGGGGACCCGGGGGGACCCCAGAGTGACCCCAAAGTGTCCCCAGAGTGTCCCCAGGGTGACCCAGATGTCCGGGTGACCAGAGTGACCCTAAAGTGACCCAGAGTGCCCTAAGTGAGCAGAGTGACCCCAGAGTGACCTCAGAGTGACCCCAAAGTGTCCCCAGAGTGTCCCCAGGGTGACCCCAGAGTGACCCTAAAGTGACCCCAGAGTGACCCAGAGTGACCTCAGAGTGACCCAGGTGACCCTAAAGTGACCCAGAGTGACCCAGAGTGACCCAGAGTGACCTAAAGTGACGCCAGAGTGACCCCAGAGTGACCCAGGTGACCCAGTGACCCAGGTGACCTCAGAGTGACCCTAAAGTGTCCCCATGGTGTCCCCAATGTCCCCAATGTCCCAGGGCACGTACGCCACGGTGTACAAGGGCTGTCCCCAGTGTCCCCAGTGTCCCCAGTGTCCCCAGTGTCCCCATGGTGTCCCCAATGTCCCAGTGTCCCCAGTGTCCCCATGGTGTCCCCAATGTCCCCAATGTCCCAGGGCACGTACGCCACGGTGTACAAGGGCTGTTCCCAGTGTCCCCAATGTCCCCATGATGTCCTGATGTCCCCCCAGTGTCCCCCCAATGTCCCCAATGTCCCCATGATGTCCTGATGTCCCCATGGTGTCCCCAGTGTCCCAGTGCCGTGTCCCCATGGTGTCCCCAATGTCCCCAATGTCCCAGGGCACGTACGCCACGGTGTACAAGGGCCGCAGCAAGCTCACCGAGAACCTGGTGGCGCTGAAGGAAATCCGGCTGGAGCACGAGGAGGGCGCGCCCTGCACGGCCATCCGGGAAGGTGGGCACACCTGGGCACACCTGGGCACACCTGGGCACACCTGGGCACACCTGGGCACACCTGGGCGCACCTGGGCACACCTGGGCACCACCTGGGGACATGGGCAGTGCCCTGCACGGCCATCCGGGAAGGTGGGGACACCTGGGCGCACCTGGGGGCACCTGGGCACACCTGGGGACACCTGGGGGGGCACTGGGGACGCTGTGGTGGGGTTGGGGTCAGGGGGGTCTCGGGGCGGCTCCCAGGGGGGGCTGAGGACACTGAGCTGCCCTGAGCCCTCCAGAGCCCCCCGTGTGCCAAATGCCCCAAATGTCCCAAATGTCCCCAATCCCCCAATCCATGCATCCCCCATCCCCCAATCCCCATCCAATCCCCAATCCAATCCCCCCAATCCCCCCATCCTCAATCCCCATCCCCCAATCCCATCAATCCACCAATCCCCCTATTCCCAATCCCCCCAATCCCCCCAATCCCCCATCCCCATCCCCCCCCCCAATCCCCCAATCCCCACCCAATCCAATCCCCCTCCCATCCCCCCAATCCCCAATCCCCATCCCCCAATCCCCCAATCCCCCACCCTCCCCCATCCCCAATCCCCCCAATCCCAATCCCCCAATCCCCCACCCCATCCCCCCAACCCAACCCCATCCCCCCAATCCCCCCAATCCCCTCCCCCAATCCCCCTTTCCCCCAACCCCAATCCCCCTTTTCCCCCAATCCCCCCAATCCCCCCAATCCCCCCAATCCCCCTTTCCCCCCATCCCCCCGAATCCCTCAACCCCCCAATCCCGTCCACCGTACCCCATCCAATCGCACCATCGTGCCCCCCAATCCCCCATCCCCTTCCCAACCCCTCATCTTTCCCCCATACCCCTTAATCCCCCAATCACCCCCATCCCACAATCCCACGAACACCCTTTCAACCCATATCCTGTAATTAATCCCCCAATCCCACAAGTTCCCCGCAACATTCCCCAACACAGCCCCTAATCCCTCCCTATAAATACCTGTGCGACTCAAACCCAACGTGATGACGCCAAAATCGTGCACTGCTAAATCGTCTCGAAACTGGGCCCAGAAACAATCACCAGGACAGAATTGAATACCCTGAGAAAATCCAGGAAGCCTGAATCCCTAAAATACCTGAATATCTGAAACCTAAAATATCCTGAAAATATCCAGAAACAGCCCTAAAATATCCTGAAAATATCCGAACTGCCTAAAATATCTATACAATTTCCAACAGCCTAAAATATCCTGAAAATATCCCAGAATACTCAGAAGTACCCTGAAAATATCCCAGGAACAGCCCTAGAATATCCCTAAAATACCCTGAAAATATCCCAGAAATAGCCCAGAAATATCCTGAAAATATCCCAGAAACTGCCCTAAAATATCCCTAAAATACCCTGAAAATATCCAGAAACAGCTCTAAAATACCCTGAAAATATCCCAGAAACATCCCTAAAATATCCTGAAAATATCCCAGAAACTGCCCTAAAATATCCTGAAAATATCCCAGAAATATCCCAGGAAAATCCCAAAACACATCACAAATATCCCAAAATTTGTGCCAAAAAACCCCCAAAAACATCCCAAAAATACCCCAGAAACATCCCAAAATTCTCCCCTGGGATCCCAAAATCCCCCCAGAATTCCCAAATTCCCCCCTGGGACCCCAAAATCCCCCTGGGACCCCAAATTCCCCCCAGAATTCCCAAAATTCCCCCCAGGGAACCCCCAATCAAATTTCCCCCCCGGACATTCCCAAAATCCCCCCCCAGGGACCCCAAAATTCCCCCCAGAACCCAAAATCCCCCCGGGACCCCAAAATTCCTCCCTTGGGATCCCAAAATCCCCACCCAAATTCCCCTGAACCAAAATTCCTCCCTGGGATCCCAAAATCCCCCCCAGAATTCCCAAAAATTCCCCCTGGATCCCAAAATCCCCCCCAGAATTCCCAAAAATTCCCCCCTGGACCCCAAAATTCCCCCCTGGGACCCCAAAATCCCCCCTGGGACCCCCAAATTCCCCCCAGAATTCCCAAAATTCCCCTAGGATCCCAAATTCCCCCCCAAATTCCCCAAAATTTGGGAATTTTGGTTTTTTTTTCCCCCAGGACCGGGACCTGAAGCAGTACCTGGACGATTGTGGGAATGTCATCAGCATGCACAACGTCAGGGTGAGGGGATTTGGGGGGAAATCTGGGAATTTTGGGAATTTTTGGGAATTTTGGGGGGGATTTTAGGGGATTTTTGGGGTTTTTTTGTGATTTTTTTTTTATTTTTGCGGGGATTTTTGAGGAGTTTTTTTTTATTTTTGGGAATTTCTTGGGGATTTTTTTTTGGGTTTTTTATTTTTAGGGATTTTTGGGGATTTGGGGAGATTTTTGGGGGATTTTGGGAGGAATTTTGGCAGGAATCTTGGAGGAATTTTGTGGGAATTTTTGGGAGGAATGTTGAAGGAATTTTGTGGGAGGAATTTTGGGAGAATTTGGGCAGATTTTGGGGGGAATTTGGGGATTTTGGGAGGAATTTGGGGGGAATTTTTGGGGGATTTTGGGAGGAATTTTGGGGGGAATCTTGGAGGAATTTTGTGGGAATTTGTGGGAATTTGGGCAGATTTGGGGGGAATTTTGGGGGGATTTTGGCAGGAATTTTATAGGAATTTGTGGGAATTTTGTGGGAATTTGTGGGGGAATTTTATGGGAATTTGTGGGAATTTTGTGGGAATTTTGGCAGATTTTGGGGGAATTTTGCAGGAATTTCATGGGGGTTTTTGCAGGAATTTTATGGGAATTTGTGGGAATTTTGTGGGGATTTTGGGAGGAATTTTGGCAGATTTTGGGGAATTTTGCAGGAATTTTATCAGATTTTTGCAGGAATTTTGTGGGGATTTTTGTGGGAATTTTATGGGGGATTTGTGGGAATTTTGTGGGGATTTGTGGGAATTTTGTGGGGAATTTTGGCAGATTTTGGGAGGAATTTGGGAGGAATTTTGGCAGATTTTGGGGGATTTTTCGGGAATTTTATGGGATTTTGGCAGGAATTTCATGGGGATTTTGGCAGGAATTTTATGGGAATTTGTGGGAATTTTGTGGGGAATTTGTGGGAATTTGTGGAATTTTGTGGGAATTTTGTAGGGAATTTTGACAGATTTTGGTAAGAATTCGGGGGAATTTTGCAGGAATTTTGTGGGGATTTTGGCAGGAATTTTTTGGGATATTTTTTTGGAATTTGGTGGGGCTGTGGGGTGGCTTTTGGGGGTGCCAATTTTGGGGTGGGGGCAGCTGTTCCTGTTCCAGCTGCTGCGGGGTCTCGCCTTCTGCCACCGCCACAAGGTTCTGCACCGCGACCTCAAACCCCAGAACCTCCTGCTCAGCCGCCGGGGCGACCTCAAGCTGGCGGATTTCGGTCAGGACACCCCCAAAAACGGCATCAGCACCCCGAAAAAACCCAAAAAACACCCCAGAAAATGGCATCAGCACCCCGAAAAAACCCAAAAAACACCCCAGAAAATGGCATCAGCACCCCGAAAAACCCCAAAAACACCCCAGAAAATGGCATCAGCACCCCGAAAAACCAAAAAAAACGGCATCAGCACCCCAAAATCCCCCCAAAAAACAGCATCAGCACCCCAAAAAACCCAAAAAACACCCAGAAAATGGCATCAGCACCCCTAAAAATGGCATCAGCACCCCGAAAAACCCCAAAAACACCCCAGAAAATGGCATCAGCACCCCAAAAAAAACCCAAAAACACCCAAAAAAACCCCAAAAAACGGCATCAGCACCCAAAAAAAACCCAAATCACCCCATGAACCCCCAAACTTCCATAAAAAACCCCAAAATTCCATATAACCCCCCCAAAAACCCAAAATTCCATAAAAAACCCCAACATTCCATTAAAAAAATCCCAAAATTCCATTTAAAAAAACCCCAACCCCCCCTAAAAAAACCCCCAAAATTCCATTAAAAAACCCCAAAATTCCATATAAAAAGCCCCCTGAAATTCCATTAAAAAACCCCAAAAATTCCATAAAAAACCCCTCAAAATTCCATAAAAAAACCCCCAAAAATTCCATAAAAAACCCCCAAAATTCCATGAAATTCCTTATTGCTCCCCATAAAACCAATTCACCCCAACCCCCCCTTGCCCCATTTTTCCCCCAATTTTTTCCCCCTCCCCATTTCCCCCCCATTCCCATTTTCCCCATTCCCATTCCCACATTTTTCCCATTCCCATTTCCATTCCCATTATTTTCTCCCATCCCCATTCCCATATTTCCCTCCCCCATTCCCACATTTTCCCCCATTCCCATTCCCTTTCCCATTTTTCCCCCATTCCCTTTTTCCCATTCCCATTTTCCCATCCCCATTCCCATTATTTTTCCCATTCCCATTCCCATTCCCATCTGCATTCCCATTTTCCCCATTCCCATTCCCATTCCCATATTTTTTCCCATTCCTATTTTCTCCATTCCCATTCCCATTTTCCCCCATTCCCATTATTTTCCCCCATTCCCATTCCCATATTTCCCCCCTTCCCATTTTTCCATTCCCATTATTTTTCCCATTCCCATTTTCCCGATTCCCATTCCCATTTTCCCCATTCCCATTCCCATTTTTTCCCCCATTCCTTTTTTCCCATTCCCATTTTCCCATCCCCATTCCCATTTTCCCCATTCCCATCCCCATTTTCCCATCCCCATTTCCCCATTCCCATTATTTTTCCCATTTCCCCATTCCCATTTTCCCCCATTCCCATTCCCATTCCCATTTCCCCATTCCCATTATTTTTCCCATTTTCCCCCCCCATTCCCATTTTCCCATTTTCCCATTTTCCCATTTTCCCATCCCCATTTTCCCATCCCCATTTCCCCATTCCCATCCCCATTTTCCCATTTTCCCATTTCCCCATTCCCATTATTTTTCCCATTTTCCCATCCCCATTTTCCCATTTTCCCATCCCCATTTTCCCATTTTCCCATTCCCATTTTCCCATTCCCATTATTTCCCCCATCCCCATTTTCCCATTATTTCCCCCATCCCCATTTTCCCATTTTCCCATTTCCCCATTCCCATTATTTTTCCCATTTCCCCATCCCCTTTTTCCCATCCCCATTTCCCCATTCCCATTATTTTTCCCATTTTCCCATCTCCTTTTTCCCATCCCCATTTCCCCATTCCCATTATTTTTCCCATTTCCCCATCCCCATTTTCCCATTTCCCCATTCCCATTATTTTTCCCATTATTTTCCCCATTCCCAGGCCTGGCCCGGGCCAAGTCCATCCCCACCAAGACGTACTCGAGCGAGGTGGTGACGCTGTGGTACCGCCCGCCCGACATCCTGCTGGGCTCCACCGAGTACAGCACCCAGCTCGACATGTGGTATGGAAAAATGGGAATGCCGGGAATGCCGGGAGTGCTGGGAGTGCTGGGAGTGCTGGGAGAGTCACTGGGAATCACTGGGATAGACTGGGATAAACTGGGATAAACTGGGATAAACTGGGAGCAGGGCTCGTCCTGCTGGGCTCCACCGAGTACAGCACCCAGCTCGACATGTGGTATGGAAAAATGGGAATGCCGGGAATGCCGGGAGTGCTGGGAGTGCTGGGAGAGTCACTGGGAATCACTGGGATAGACTGGGATAAACTGGGATAAACTGGGATAAACTGGGAGCAGGGCTCGTCCTGCTGGGCTCCACCGAGTACAGCACCCAGCTCGACATGTGGTATGGAAAAATGGGAATGCCGGGAATGCCGGGAGTGCTGGGAATGCTGGGAATCACTGTGGGGTCACTGGGATAAACTGGGATAGACTGGGATAAACTGGGATAAACTGGGATGGACTGGGATAAACTGGGAGCAGGGCTCGTCCTGCTGGGCTCCACCGAGTGCAGCACCCAGCTCGACATGTGGTATGGAAAAATGGGAATGCCGGGAATGCTGGGAGTGCTGGGAGTGCTGGGAGAGTCACTGGGAATCACTGGGATAGACTGGGATAAACTGGGATAAACTGGGAGCAGGGCTCGTCCTGCTGGGCTCCACCGAGTGCAGCACCCAGCTCGACATGTGGTACATGGGAAAAATGGGAATGCCAGGAATGCCGGGAGTGCTGGGAATGCTGGGAGAGTCACTGGGAATCACTGGGATAGACTGGGATAAACTGGGATAAACTGGGATAAACTGGGAGCAGGGCTCGTCCTGCTGGGCTCCACCGAGTACAGCACCCAGCTCGACATGTGGTATGGAAAAATGGGAATTCTGGGAATGCCGGGAGTGCTGGGAATGCTGGGAATCACTGTGGGGTCACTGGGATAAACTGGGATAGACTGGGATAAACTGGGATAAACTGGGAGCAGGGCTCGTCCTGCTGGGCTCCACCGAGTACAGCACCCAGCTCGACATGTGGTATGGAAAAATGGGAATGCCGGGAATGCCGGGAGTGCTGGGAGTGCTGGGAGAGTCACTGGGAATCACTGGGATAGACTGGGATAAACTGGGATAAAACTGGGAGCAGGGCTCGTCCTGCTGGGCTCCACCGAGTACAGCACCCAGCTCGACATGTGGTACAGGAAAAATGGGAATGCCGGGAATGCTGGGAATGCTGGGAGTGCTGGGAATCACTGTGGGGTCACTGGGATAAACTGGGATGGACTGGGATAAACTGGGAGTCCCTGGGAGTCCCTGGGATTTTGGGCTCATTTTTGGGATAATTTTGTGATGGTTTTGGGCTGAATCCGGGTGGGTTTTGTGATCATTTTGGGGGGGATTTTGGGCTAATTCCGGGTGTTTTTGGGCTAATTCCGGGTGTTTTTGGGCTAATTCCGGGTGTTTTTGGGCTAATTCCGGGTGTTTTTGGGCTAATTCCGGGTGTTTTTGGAATAATTCCAGGTGTTTTTGGGCTAATTCCGGGTGTTTTTGGGATAATTCCGGGTGTTTTTGGGCTAATTCCGGGTGTTTTTGGGCTAATTCCGGGTGTTTTTGGGCTAATTCCAGGTGTTTTTGGGATAATTCCGGGTGTTTTTGGGCTAATTCCAGGTGTTTTTGGGCTAATTCCGGGTGTTTTTGGGCTAATTCCAGGTGTTTTTGGGGTGATTTTGGGGTGTTTTTTTTGGGGTGTATTCCGTGCTCATTCCGAGTGTTTTTGGGGTGATTTTTGGGGTGTTTTTGGGGTGTTTTTTGGGGTGTTTTTGGGGTGATTCCGGGTGTTTTTTGGGGTGTTTTTTGGGGTGATTTTTGGGCTGATTTTGGAGTGTTTTTGGGGTGATTTTGGGGTGTTTTTGGGGTGATTTTTGGGGTGTTTTTGGGGTGATTTTGGGGTGATTTTGGGGTGATTTTTGGGGTGATTCCGTGCTCATTCCGGGTGTTTTTTGGGGCTCTCCCTGCCCAGGGGCGTGGGCTGCATTTTCTCCGAGATGGTCACGGGGCGGCCGCTGTTCCCCGGAGCCACCGTGGAGGAGCAGCTGCATTTCATCTTCCGTCTGCTGGGTGAGAGCGGGAAAAACAGCGGGAAAATGGGGAAAAACAGCGGGAAAAGAGCGGGAAAATGGGGAAAAAGAGCGGGAAAAATCGGGGGGAAAAATGGGGAAAAAGAGCGGGAAAAATCGGGGGGAAAATGGGGAAAAACTGCGGGAAAAATCGGGGGGAAAAATGGGGAAAAAGAGCGGGAAAAATCGGGGGGAAAAATGGGGAAAAAGAGCGGGAAAAATCGGGGGGAAAATGGGGAAAAACTGCGGGAAAAATGGGAAAAACAGCGGGAAAAACAGCGGGAAAAATGGGAAAAATCGGGGGGGAAAATGGGGAAAAACAGTGGGAAAAATGGGGGGAAAATGGGGAAAAAACAGCGGGAAAAATGGGGAAAAACAGCGGGAAAAATCGGGGGGAAAATGGGGGAAAACTGCGGGAAAAATGGGGGAAAACAGCGGGAAAAAATGGGGAAAATGGGAAAAATTGGGGGGAAAAACAGCAGGGATTGGGGAAAAATCGGGGAAAAATGGGAATAAAGGGATTTTGGGTTAAATTGAAGCAATTTTGGGTCAATTTAAAGGATTTTAGGGTAAATTTTAAGGACTCTGGGTTCAATTTAAAGGATTTTGGGTTCAATTTTGGGGATTTTGGGTTCAATTAGAGGCATTTTTGGGTTAAATTTAAAGGATTTTGGGTTCTATTTTCAGGATTTTGGGTCAATTTTCAGGATTTTGGGTTCAATTTTGGGGATTTTGGGGTCGCTCAAGGGGGTTCGGGGTTTCAGGGACCCCCACGGAGGAGACCTGGCCGGGCATCGGCGCCAACGCCGAATTCCGAGCGCATCGGTACCCGCGGTACCTGGGGGAGGGCTGCGGCAGCACGCGCCCAGGTGAGGGGGGGCACACCTGGGCACACCTGGGGGGCACCTGGGGACACCTGTGGGGGGCACCTGGGGACACCTGGGCACACCTGGGCACACCTGGGGGCACCTGGGCACACCTGGGCACACCTGGGGGCACCTGGGCACACCTGGGGGACACCTGGGGACACCTGGGCACACCTGGGCACACCTGGGCACACCTGGGGGGGGCACCTGGGGGCAGCTGGGCACACCCGGGCACACCTGGGGGACACCTGGGCACACCTGGAGGTACCTGGCTACACGTGGGGGCACCTGGGGGGCACACCTGGAGACACCTGGGAACACCTGTGGGGTATCTGGGGGGGCTTGGGGGGCACCTGGGCACACCTGGGGGACACCTGGGGGGGACACCTGGGGGGCAGCTGGGCACACCTGGGCACACCTGGGGGTACCTGGCTACACATGGGAGCACCTGGGGGCACACCTGGGAAGACCTGGCAACACCTGTGGGGTATCTGGGGGGGCTTGGGGGGCACCTGGGGGGAGCTGGGGGCACCTGGGCACACCTGGGGGTACCTGGGCACACCTAGGGAAACCTGGGAGGTGCCTGGGGGTACCCAGGCACACCTGGGCACACCTGGGAAGCAGCTGGGGGCACCTGGGGGCACCTGGGGCACCTGGGGGTACCTGGGGGGCACTTGGCACCAGAGGGGGCACCTGCGGGGCATCTGGGCACACCTGGGGGCACCTGAGGGGGGGCTGGAGGCACCTGAGGACACCTGGGAGGCACCTGGGGGGTACCTGGGCACACCTTGGGGGCACCTGGGGGGGTTGGGGGTACCTGGGAACACCTGGGGGCACCTGGGGGTCACCAGGATGGGGTGGCACTTGGAGGGGGGGGTCACCTGTCCTGTCAGGGGTCACCTGAGCTGCCCCCTGTGCCTCTCAGGGGTCACCTGTCCCCTCAAGGGTCACCTGTCCTGTCAGGGGTCACCTGTCCTGTCAGGGGTCACCTGAGCTCCCCCCCCACCCCGGGTTTGACCCCTCCCCTCCCCCCCTTTGTGCCCCCCCAGGTTGGACCAGGACGGCGCCGACCTGCTGGGGCAGCTGCTGCAGGTGAGAGGGGTGGGGCTTAGCCTGGCCACGCCCCCTTTGGCCACACCCCCTAAAACTGGGCGTGGTCTCAGCCCCGCCCCACCGCGGGCGTGGCTCGCGGGGGGGGGGAAACAAAGCCACGCCCCCTTTAGGGGTTGAGGTGAGGCCACGCCCCTTTGTGGGCGTGTGTCTACATGGTGGGTGGGGCAAAACCGAAGCCACTCCCCTTTGGGGGGAGAGCTTGTGAGGCCACGCCCCTTTGTGGGCATGTCCCTATATGGTGGGTGGGGTAGAAACAAAGCCACGCCCCTTTAAAGGATGGAATGAGGCCACGCCCTTTGTGGGCATGTCCCTACAGGGTGGGTTGGACAAAACAAAGCCACGCCCCTTTTTAGGGGGTGGGGTGAGGCCACGCCCCTTTGTGGGCAGGTCCCTACAGGGTGGGTGGGGGAAAATGAAGCCACGCCCCCTTTAAGGGGTGGTTGAGAGGCCACACCCATTTTATGGGCGTGTCCCTGCATGGCGAATGGGACCAAAAGCCACGCCCCTTTTTAGGGGGTGGTGTGAGGCCGCGCCCTTTGTGGCAGGTCCCTACAGGGGGTGGGGCAAAGTGAAGCCACGCCCCTTAAAGGGTTGGTTGAGAGGCACGCCCTTTGTGGGCAGGTCCCTACAGGGCGGGTGGGGCAAAGTGAAGCCACGCCCCCTTAAAGGGGTTGGTTGAGAGGCCACGCCCCTTTGTGGGCATCTCCTGTGGGGGAGGGGTATAAACAAAGCCACTCCCCTTTAAGGGGGGGTGGTGGTGGTGGTGTCTGTGAGGCCACGCCCCTTTGTGGGCGTGTCCCCACGCGGTGGGCGTGTCCCTGGGGGCGGGGCAGTTCGAGGGGCGGCGGCGGCTGCCGGCGGCGGAGGCGATGGGACACGCCTTCTTCGGGGGGCTGGGCCCCCGCGTGAGCGCCCTGCCCGACAGTGAGTGGGCGGGGCCTGGGGGGAGGGGCCTGGGGGCGGGGCCTGGGGGTGGGGCTTAGGGTGGGAGGGGCTTGGGTGGGTGCGGTTTGGGGTGGGCGGGGCGATGGGGTGGGTTTAGGGGGTGGGGCTTGGGGTTGGCCGGGTGATGGGGTGGGGCTTTAGGGGAGGGGCTTAAGGTGGGTGGGGGTTTGGGTGGGAGGGGCTTTGGGTGGGAGGGGCTTTGGGATGGGGATTGGGGTGGGGCTTAAGGTGGGCAGGGATTTGGGGTGGGGTTTGGGGTGGTGGGTGGGGCTTAGGGTGGTGGGGCTTGGGTGGGAGGGGCTTTGGGCAATAGGGGTGGGTTTGGGGGCGGGGTTTAGGGGGAGGGGCTTGGGTGGGTAGGGATTCGTGGGCGGGGCTTGTGGTGGGTGGGACCTGGGGGCGGGGTTTGTGATGGGAGGGTCTCGGGGGGGGGACTTGGGGTGGGCGGAGCAATGGGCGGGGCTTTATAAGGGTGAGGATTGAGATGGGTGGGGCAATGGGGATGTGGCTTTGGGGTGGGGCAAAGGGGGCGGGGCTTTGCATGGGTGTGGCTTGAGTGGGTGGGGCCATTGTGGTGACCACGCCCCCTCTGGCCCCACCCCCAGCCACATCCATCTTCGCGCTGAAGGAAATTCAGCTGCAGAAGGAGCCGGGGCTGCGCCCGCCCGCCCTGCCCCCCACAGGTCAGCCCCAAAAAACCCCCAAAATCCTGAACCCCAAAAACCCCAAATCCTGAACCCCAAACCAAAAACCCCAAATCCGAACCCAAAAACCCAAATCCTGAACCCAAAAACCCCAAAATCCAAAATCCCAAATCCTGAACCCCCAAAAACCCCAAATCCTGAACCCAAAAACCCCAAATCTGAACCCAAACCTGACACCCAAATCCTGAACCCCAAAAACCCCCAAAATCCCAAAAACCCCAAATCCTGAACCCCCAAAACGCCAAAAAAACCCCAAATCCTGAACCCAAAAACCCCCAAATCCCAAAACCCCAAATCCTGAACCCCCAACCCCCCCAAACCCAAAAATCCCAAATCCTGAACCCCCAAAACCCCAAATCCTGAACCAAAAAACCCCAAATCCTGAACCCAAAACCCCGAACACCCAAATCCTGAACCCCAAAAACCCCCAAAATCCCAAAAACCCCAAATCCTGAACCCCAAAAATCCCAAACCCCAAATCCTGAACCCTAAAAACCTCAAAAACCCAGAACCCCAAAAATCCCAAACCCCAAAAACCCCAAGGTTTTGGAGGTGATTTTGGGATTTTTGGGAGACATTTTTGAGGGAATTTTGGGATTTTTTGGGGGAGGTTTTTAAGGTAATTTTGGGATTTTTGGGGGATTTTTTTTGAGGCAATTTTGGGATTTTTTTGGGATTTTTTTTTTGAGGCAATTTTGGGATTTTTTGGGGATTTTTTTTTGAGGCAATTTTGGGATTTTTTGGGGTCTATTTTTGAGGTAATTTAGGGTTTTTTTTAATATATTTTTGAGGGAATTTGGGGTTTTTTTGGGGGTATTTTTGAGACCATTTTGGGTTTTTTGAGGGGATATTTTGAGGATATTTTTGAGGCAATTTTGGGATTTTTTTGGGGGTATTTTGAGGCAATTTTGGGGTTTTTGGGGTTTTTTTTAGGTAATTTTGGGATTTTTTTTTTAAGCAATTTTGGGATTTTTTGGGGATTTTTTTGAGGCAAGTTTTGGGATTTTTTGGGGTCTATTTTTGAGGCAATTCAGGGGTCTTTTTAATATATTTTTGAGGCAGTTTTGGGGTTTTTTTGGGGGGTATTTTGAGGATATATTTGAGGGAATTTGGGGTTTTTTGGGGTTATTTTTGAGGCAATTTTGGTTTTTTTTGGGGGGGTGTTTAGATAATTTTGGGAATTTTTTTAGGCAATTTGGGGGTTTGGGGTGGATATTTTTTTGAGGGAATTTTGGGGTTTTTTGGGATATTTTGGAGGTTTTTTTGGGTTTCCTGACCCCTTTTTTATTTTTCCCTGCAGGTTCTTCCGCCTTCCGGGTGCTCGACACCGAATTCTGATGTTGAGCAGGTGAGACCCCCCTAAATTTGGGGTTCAGGTTTTAAATTTGGGGTTCAGACCCAAAATTCCTGAACACTAAAAAATTCCCTGGACCCCAAGAATCTCCTAAATCCCACAAACCCACCCCATGAACCCCAAAAAAACCCCAAACCCCCCAAAAATCCCATTAAACCCCAAAAATCCAACCATGAACCCCAAAAATATCAACCCCCCAAATCCCCCGACCCCCAAAAATCCCCAAAATCCCCTGAACCCCAAAAATTATCAAAACCCCAAAAATCCTGAACCCCAAAACCCCTTAAAACCCCCAAAATTCCCAAAATCATAAGAATTCCTGAACCCAAAAATCCCAAAATTCCTGAAACCCCAAATCCCCTGAACCCAAAACCCCCAAAATTCCCAGAACCCCCAAAATTCCCAGAACCCCAAAAACCCCAAACCCCAAAACCCCCCAAAAATTCCAAAATTCCCAAAACCCCTTAAACTTCAAAACGCCAAAAATCCCCAAAACCCCAAAAATTCCTGAAACCCCAAATCCCCTGAACCGAAAAATTCCCTGAAACCCAAAAATTCCCAAAAATCCCCAAAACCCCAAAAATCCCAAAACCCCAAAATCCACAAAACCCCAAAATTCCTGAAACCCCAAAATTCCCCTGAACCCAAAAACCCCCAAAATTCCCAAAACACCAAAAACCCTGAACCCCAAAAACCCCAAACCCCCCAAATTTCCCCCAACCCCCCCAAAAAAATCCCAAAATCTTGTGGGATTTGGGGGTGGGGGGAGGGATTTCCCCTTTTTTGGGGTCCCCCTTTAACCCCTTCCTCTCCCCACAGCCCCCGGAGCTGCTGCTGCCCCAGGACCCCCCCAAAATTCGGGGACCCCCAAAACTTCGGGGGGGAACCCCAAAATTCTGTTGTGTTTTTTTTTTTTTGAGGGGGGGAGGGTCCCTGCACCCTAAATCCCCTCCCCCACCTTCTGAGGAACTGCTGCTGGATTTTGGGGGGAGGGGGAAAATTTGGGGTTACCCCCCCACCTGTTTTTGGGGTCCTCAAATTTTGGGGTCTCCCCATTTTGGGGTCTCCCAATTTTGGGGTCTCCCAATTTTGGATTCCCCAAATTTTTGGGATCCCCAAATTTTTGGGATCTCCCCCTTTTTTTTGGGGTCCCCGTCCCCTTTTTTTTTTTTTTTTTTGTCTCCCCAATTTTTTGGGGTCCCCCAGATTTTTTTAGGGTTCCCCTCCCCCCATTATTTTTTGATCCCCCCCAATTTTTGGGGTCTCCCCTGTTTTTTTTTTGGGGTCTCCCCCATTTTTTGGGGGGGTCCCCCCCCCATTTCCGTCGAGTTTTATTTTTTCAAGGCAATATTATAAAGCAGAGTTTATATCGGCCCCTCCCCCACCCCCGGGGGGGCGGGGCTTGGAGGGGGTGGGGCCTGAGGGGGCGGGGTCAAAAAGGGGCGTGGCTGTTCGGGGGAGGGGGAGGGGAGGGCGAGCCCCCCCCCCATTTGTTTTTGGAGCTTCCTCAGGGGGGGTGTTACTCCTGATTTACTCCTGATTTACTCCAAGGTTACTCTGGGGTTACTCCGAGGTTACTCACACTTTACTCCAAGGTTACTCTGGGTTTACTCCAGAGTTACTCACACTTTACTCCAGGGTTACACCGGGGTTACTCCAGGGTGACGCTCACTTTACACCAAGGCTACTCCAGCGTTACTCCGAGGTTACGCTTCCTTTACTCCAATGTTACTCTGGGGTTACTCTCACTTTGCACCAGGGTTACGCATACTTTACTCCTAGGTTACTCTGGAGTTACTCCCGGGTTACTCTGAGGTTACTCACACTTTACTCCAGGGTTACTCTCACTTTACACCAAGGTTGGTCTCGTTTCACTCCAGAGTTCCTCTGGGGTTACTCCAGGGTTGCTCAGCCTTTACTCCAGGGTTACTCTGGGGTTACTCTCACTTTACTCCAAGGTTGGTCCCGTTTCCCTCCAGGGTTACTCCAGAGTTGCTCAGACTTTACTCCAGGGTTACTCTTGCTTTACTCTGGGGTTACTCTCACTTTACTCCAAGGTTGGTCCCACAACACTCCAGGGTTACTCCAAGGTTACTCTGAGGTTCCTCCGAGGTTCCTCACCCTTTACTCCAAGGCAGCTCGGGTCCCCCTGCCCTACTCCAGCCTTACTCCAGCTCTACTCAGCCTCTCCTCACGGCTCCTGCTCGGGCTTTACTCCGGATTTACTCACGGCCAGGGCGGGGTTTGTACTCGGCCCTTCCTCGGACCTTGCTCGGCCTCGGTTTGGAACTTCCTGGAGCTCCTTACTCCGGCTTTACTCCGACTTCACTCCACGTTTGACTCTGACTTCACGCCAAGTTTAACTCCGACTTTACTCCAGGTTTACTCCAAGTTCAACTCTGAATTTACTCCAAGCTGAACTCCGAGTTTCCTCCGGGTTTACTCTGCGTTTGCTCCGCCTTTGAGTTACTCGGGGTTTACTCCAGACTTACTCCACCCTTTGTTGCTACTCCCACTTTACTCTGCCCAGGCCCAGCCCCTTCACTCTGGGGTTACTCAGCCTCTACTCACAGGTTACTCGGCCTCTACTCACAGGTTACTCAGCCTTTACTCGGTGGTTACTCAGCCTTTACTCACAGGTTACTCGGCCTCTACTCACAGTTACTCAGCCTTACAGGTTACTCAGCCTCTACTCACAGCTTACTCAGCCTTTACTCTGAGTTTGCTCAGCCTCTGCTCGGATGTTCCTCCAGCCTTACTCACACCTTACTCACACCTTACTCCGGCCTTCCAAAGCCCCTCCCCCGCTGGCTCAGCCTCTCCCCCTGCCGCTCCCCGCATCCTCCCCAGCTCCTTTCTCCCCTTTACTCCCCCCCCCAGCTCTTACTCCGAGGTTACTCAGCCCTTACTCCGAGCCTGGCCTTGCTCTGCACTTACTCAGCCTTTACTCCCAGGTGACGCTTTACTCCAGAGTTACTCAGCCTTTACTCCAGGGTTGTGTTTTATGCTGGGGTTGCTCACACTTTGAGGTGACTTTTCCCCCCCCCGAGTTACTCATGGTTTACTCCAGGGTGGTTTTACTCTGGGGTTACTCCGGGGTTACTCTGGGGTTGCTCACGCTTTACTCGGAGGTGACGCTTTACTCTGGGGTTACTCACAGGTTACTCCAAGGTTACTCACACTTTACATGAAGGTGACACTTTACTGTGGGCTACTCCAGGGTTACACACAGGTTACTCACGGGTTACTCACAGGTTATGCCCACTTTCCTCTGGGATTACTCATGGTTTACTCCAGGGTCACTCCCACTTTACTCACAGGTTACTCCAAGGTCATTTTGGGGTCACTCCGAGGTTACTCTGGGTTCGTCCCCCTTTACTCCAGGGTTACTCCAGGGTTACTCACACTTTACTCTGAGGTTACTCCGGGGTCACTCTGGGGTTCCTCCCTTTACTCTGGGTTACTCATAGGTTACTCTGGGTTACTCACACTTTACTCCGAGGTTACTCTGGGGTTACTCACACTTTACTCTGAGGTTACTCTGGGTTACTCACAGGTTACTCCAGGGTTACTCACACTTTACTCCAAGGTTACTCTGGGTTTGTCCCCTTTTCTCTGGGGTCATTTCGGGGTCACTCCCCCTTTACTCCGAGGTTACTCCAAGGTTACTCCGAGGTTACTCCGGGGGTTCCTCCCCTCCCCCCCCCAGCCTCACTCAGGATCGCCCCTCCCCCCTCCTCGCCCCTCCCCCCACCCTCCCCGTCCCTGGGGGGGGGGGCGGGGCTGGCACAGGAGGGGGAGGGGTCACTGCGGGGGGGGGGGGAGGGGCAGGGGACCCCCCCGCTGTTTATGACGTCATGGGGTGGGCGGGGAAAGGGGCGTGGCCGCGGCGTTTCGGCTGTGACGGGATTGGAGCATTAAAGACTCCCAGGAATCGAGCGGGGACCCCAAAATTCCATCGGGGACCCCAAAAAATCACCCGGGGACCCCAAAATATCAACTGGGAACCCCCAAATCCACCGGGAAACCCCAAAAAATCACCCGGGACCCCAAAAAGTCCACGAGGGACCCCAAAATCCACCGGGAAACCCCAAAAAATCACCCGGGAAACCCCAAAAATCACCTGGGAACCCCCAAATATCAACTGGGACACCCAAAAAAATCCACGAGGGACCCCAAAAAATCAACCGGGGACCCCAAAAATCAACCGGGGACCCCAAAAAACTCCCGGGACCCCAAAAATCAACCGCAAAACCCCCTGGGGATCCCCAAAAATCCACCCGGGACCCCCAAACATCAACCAGGGACCCCCAAAACCCCCCGGGACCCCCAAAATCCCCTGCGACCCCTCCCAAAATCCACCAGAACCCCCCAAAATCCGCCAGGATCCCCCCAAAAATGACCGGGACCCCCAAAACCCCCTTACCCCCCCTCCCCCCGTTTTTGCGCCTTCCCCCGTCCCCCCCCCCTTCCCCAATGGTTTCTCCCACCGGCGGTGGGCGTGGCCTGAGCGCGCGGCCAATGGCGGGGCGCGGCGGCGCGGTCACGTGTTGTGGGCGGAGCTGTATAAAAGGCGCGGGGCGGGGCGGGCGCGCCCTCACTCGGGCCCCGCTCGGCTCCGCTCGGGTGAGTCCCGGCCCAGGCCCGGCCGCTCCAGCGCCGCTTTTTTTTGGTTTTCTTTCTTTCCCCTACCCCCCTCGCTTTATTCCCAACCTCTCCTATCGCGATAATCGCGTTCTGTCGCTGCTGCCCGTCCGCTTTTTATTTTTTTTTTTTTTTTTTTTTGCCTTTTTTCTTCGCTCTCCTTTTCCCGCCTCGGCGCGCTGAGGGCCGCGCGGGGTTCTGCGCATGCGCGGGTGGACCGGAAATGGGAGGAGGGGGAAGAGCGGCACTTCCGGGCGGCGCGCACGTGGCGGGGGGTGACGTCATAAAGGAGCGTCGGGGGGGGGGCGTGACGTCAGCGGGAAGCGACGCGGGGCGGGAATCGCCGAAATTTCGGGGGGATGACGTCATAAAGGGCGAGGGTGACGTCATGAGGGAAAAGCGGGTAATTCGTGGGGTGGGGGGAGGGGTTTTTGGCGTCCTAACGGCGGCGTCCCCGCGTTATTACGTCACCGCCAGGCTATTACGTCACCGCCGGGGCAGTGCCCCGCCCTATGACGTCAGGCGCGGCCCCGCCCCCCCACGCATGGCGGCGGAGGAGGGGAAGTTGTTCGTGGGGGGTCTCAACTACGACACGGACGAGCAGGGGCTGGAGCAGCACTTCAGCTCCTTCGGGCCCATCGCCGAGGGTGAGCACACCTGGGGCAGGAAACGCACCTGGGATACACCTGGGGGGGAGAAAACACACCTGGGATACACCTGAGACACACCTGGGGGGGAGAACACACACCTGGGATACAGCTGGGGGGGAGAAAACACACCTGAGACACACCTGGGGGGAGAGAACACACACCTGGGGGCACCTGGGGGGAGAAAACACACCTGGGATATACCTGAGACACACCTGGGGGGGAGAAAACACACCTGGGATACACCTGAGACACACCTGGGGGGGAGAACACACACCTGGGGGCACCTGGGGGGGAGAAAACACACCTGGGATATACCTGGGGGGAGAAAACACACCTGGGATATACCTGGGGGGATGCAAACACACCTGGGCACACCTGGGATACACCTGGGGGGATGCAAACACACCTGGGATACAGCTGGGATACACCTGGGGGGGAGAAAACACACCTGGGCACAGCTGGGATACACCTGAGACACACCTGGGGGGGAGAACACACACCTGGGATGCACCTGGGGGGATGAAAACACACCTGGGTGCACCTGGGGGGAGAACACACACCTGGGGGCACCTGGGATACACCTGGGCACACCTGGGCACACCTGACCCCTGCTCACACCTGGGCACACCTGATCCCCCCTGTCCCTGCTCACACCTGTCCCTGAGCACACCTGACCCCTGTGCACACCTGACCCCACCGTGGCACACCTTACACCTGGGCACGCCTGTGCACACCTGTCCTTGATCCCACCTGTGCACACCTGTCCTTGATCCCACTTGTGCACACCTGTCCTGACCCACTGTCACACTGTCCCCGATCCCACCTGTGCACACCTGATCACACCTGTCCCCCGTCCTGCACTGGTGGTGGTGAAGGACACCTGTCCATGATCCCACCTGGGCACAACTGCTCACACCTGTCCCCTGATCCCACCTGGTCACACGCCTGATCACACTGTCAGTTCCCCTGATCCACTGGCACGCTTCCTGATCACACTGGTCACGCCTGTCCCCCCGTGTGTCCCGTGGTGGTGGTGAAGGACACCTGTCCTTGACCCCACCTGGTCACACCTGTCCCCATTCCACAGTGGTGGTGGTGAAGGACACCTATTCTTGATCCCACCTGTGCTCACCTGCTCGCACCTGATCCCATCTGGTCACACCTGTCACCCTGTGCAGTGGTGGTGGTGAAGGACACCTGTCCCCGATCCACCTGTGCACACCTGTCCCACATGCTCACACCTGCACACCTGTCCCCACATGCTCACACCTGTCCACCTGTCCCATGCTCACACCCTGTCCCTGCTCCCCTGTCCGCCACTGCTCCCACCTGTCCCCACCTGTCCCCCCCTGTCCCCGTGCAGTGGTGGTGGTGAAGGACACCTGTCCCTGATCCCACCTTGTGCACACCTGCTCACACCTGTCCCTGCTCACACCCTGTGCACACCTGTCCCTGATCCCACCTGTGACACCACACCCGCTCACCCTGTCCCTCACCCCTGTCCCTGCTCACACCTGTGCACACCTGTCCCTGATCCCACCTGTGCACACCTGCTCACACCTGTCCCTGCTCACCCCTGTCCCTGCTCACACCTGTGCACACCTGTCCCTGATCCCACCTGTGCACATCTGCTCACAACTGCTCACACCTGTCCCTGCTCACACCTGTCTGCTCACACCTGTCACCGTCCCTGATCCCACCTGTCCCCACCTGCTCTCACCTGTCCCTCACCCCTTCACCTGTCCACCCCCTGTCCCGTGCCCGTGGTGGCCTGAAGGACACCTGTCCCTGATCCCACCTGTCCCCACCTGCTCTCACCTGTCCCCCCCTGTCCCGGTGCAGTGGTGGTGGTGAAGGACACCTGTCCCTGCTCCCACCTGTCCCCACCTGCTCTCACCTGTCCACCTGTCCCGGTGCAGTGGTGGTGGTGAAGGACACCTGTCCCTGATCCCACCTGTCCCCACCTGTCCCTGATCCCACCTGTGCACACCTGTCCCCATGATCCCACCTGGTCCCACCTGCTCTCACCTGTCCCCACCTGTCCCGGTGCAGTGGTGGTGGTGAAGGACACCTGTCCCTGCTCCCACCTGTCCCCACCTGCTCACACCTGTCCCCACCTGCTCTCACCTGTCCCCCTGTCCCGGTGCAGTGGTGGTGGTGAAGGACACCTGTCCCTGATCCCACCTGTCCTCACCTGCTCTCACCTGTCCCCCTGTCCCGGTGCAGTGGTGGTGGTGAAGGACACCTGTCCTTGCTCACACCTGTCCCCACCTGCTCTCACCTGTCCCCCCGGTGCAGTGGTGGTGGTGAAGGACACCTTTCCTTGGTCCCACCTGTCCCCACCTGCTCTCACCTGTCCCCACCTGTCCCCCCGGTGCAGTGGTGGTGGTGAAGGACAGGGAGACCCAGCGCTCGCGCGGCTTCGGCTTCGTCACCTTCAGCAACCCCGAGCACGCCAGCGACGCGCTGCAGGCCATGAACGGGGAGGTGCGGGGGGCTCGGGGGGGGGCTGGGGGTCCCCAGAGGGGTCGGGGGTCTCTAGGGGGGGTTGGGGGTCTCTGGGGGTCCCCAGAGGGGGTCGGGGGTCTCTAGGGGGGGTTGGGGGTCTCTGGGGGTCCCCAGAGGGGGTCGGGGGTCTCTAGGGGGGGTTGGGGGGCTCTGGGGGTCCCCAGAGGGGGTTGGGGGTCTCTAGGGGGGTTTGGAAGGGGGTCGGGGGTCTCTAGGGGGGGGTTGGGGGTCTCTGGGGGTCCCCAGAGGGGATTGGGGGTCTCTAGGGGGGGGTTGGGGGTCTCCAGAGGGGGTTTTGGGGGGCTGTGGTTGGGATTTCAGGAGGGATTTTGGGATTCTTAGGGGGGGTTAGGGGCTCCAGGGGGGTTTGGTGGCTCTGGGGGGGCTCAGGGGGGGTTGGGGGTCTCAGGGGGTCCCCAGAGGGGGTTGGGGGTCTCTAGGGGGGGGTTGGGGGTCTCTAGAGGGGGTTTTGGGGGGCTGTGGTTGGGATTTCAAGAGGGATTTGGGATTCTTAGGGGGGGTTGGTGGCTCTGGGGTTCCCCAGAGAGGGTTGGGGGTCTCTAGAGGGATTTGGGAGGGGGTTGGGGGTCTCAGGGGGGCTTTGGGGGTCTCTGGGGGGGTTTTGGTGGCTCTGGGGGGGCTCAGGGGGATTCGGGGTCTCAGGGGGTCCCCAGAGGGGGTTGGGGTCTCTAGAGGGGATTTGGGAGGGGGTTGGGGGTCTCAGGGGGTCCCCAGAGGGGGTTGGGGGTCTCCAGAGGGGGTTTTGGGGGGCTGTGGTTGTGATTTCAGGAGGGGTTTTGGGGGGCAGTCAGGGGTCTCGGGGGGGGGAGGATTTTGGGGTCTCCAGAGGCAGATTGGGAGGGGGTTGGGGTCTCTTGGGGGGTTGGGGGTCTCTAGAGGGGGCTCAGGGGGGTTGGGGGTCTCTGGGGTCCCCAGAGGGGGTTGGGGGTCTCCAGAGGGGGTTTTGGGGGGCTGTGGTTGGGATCTCAGGAGGGATTTTGGGGTTTTTGGGGGGTTGGGGGCTCCAGGGGGTTTGGGGGTCTCCAGGGCGTTTGGGGGGGCTGGGGGGTTCTCCACAAGGGGTTTTGAGAAAACCCCAAAAGTTACCCCAAAAGTGACCCCGAAATGACCCCAAAGACCCCCAAACCTGACCCTAAAGACCCCAAAGCCCCCCCAAAATGACCCCAAAGACCCCAAAATGACCCCAAAGTCCCCCAAAACCCCCCAAAACCCCCCAAAGCCCCCCAAACCTGACCCCAAATACCCCAAACCGATCCCAAAGCACCCCCAAAGCCCCCCAAAACCCCCCAAAGCTTCTCAAAGCTGACCCCAAACCGACCCCAAACCTGACCCCAAAGACCCCACAGTGACCCCAAACCTGACCCCAAATACCCCAAACCGACCCCAAAGAACCTAAACCCGACCCCAAAGCCCCCCAAACCTGACCCCAAATACCCCAAAGTGACCCCATAGTGACCCCAAAGCCCCCCAAAACCCCCCAAAGCCCCCCAAATACCCCATAGTGACCCCTAAAACCCCCAAACCTTGCCCAAAATTGACCCCAAACCGACCCCAAAGTGACCCCGAAATGACCCCAAAGACCCCATAGTGACCCCAAAGACCCCCAAGCCTGACCCCAAATACCCTGAAATGACCCCAAAGACCCCCAAAGCCCCCCAAACATGACCCCAAAGCCCCCATAGTGACCCCATAGTGACCCCAAAGACCCCCAAAGCCCCCCAAACCTGAACCCAAAGACCCCATAGTGACCCCAAAGACCCCAAAGCGACCCCAAAATGACCCCAAAACCCCCCAAAGCCCCCCAAACCTGACCCCAAAGACCCCGAAATGACCGCAAAGCCCCCATAGTGACCCCGTAGTGACCCCATAGTGACCCCATAGTGACCCCCAAGCCCCCCCAAAGCCCCCCCCCAAGCCCCCCGAGCCCCCCGTGACCCGCGGTGTCCGCAGTGCGTGGACGGGCGGCAGATCCGCGTGGACCACGCCGGGAAATCGCCCCGGGGGGCCCGGGGGGCTACGGGGGCAACCGGGGCAGGGGCCGGGGCTACGGCCGAGGTGAGGGGGCGAGGGGGGCTTGGGGAGGGGCGGGGGGTTTGGGAGGGGGTGGGGGTTTGGAGGGGTTTGGGTGGAGGGTTTTGGGGGGTTGGGGGTTTGGGAGGGGGTTTGGGCTTTGGAGGGGGTTTGGGGGGTTTGGGGGTTTGGGAGGGGGGATTTTGGGGGTTTTGGGATTTGGGGAGGGGGTTTGGGGTTGGGGAGGGGGTTTGGGGTTTGGGGGGGTTTGGGGGTTTGGGGAGGGGGGTTTGGGTTTGGATGGGGGTTTGGGGGTTTGGGGTTTGGGATGGGGTTTGGGGTTTGGGGAGAGGGGTTTGGGGTTTGGGGGGTTTGGGGAGGGGGATTTGGGGTCTAGGATTGGGGAGGGGGTTTGGGGGTTGGGGAGGGGGTTTTGGGGTTTGGGAGGGGGTTTGGGGGGTGTTGTTTGGGGTGGGGATTTGGGTTTGGGGAGGGGGTTTGGGGTTGGGATTGGAGGGTTTGGGGGATGTTGGGTTTGGTGGGGATTTGGGGTTTGGGGAGGGGGTTTGGGGTCTTTGGGGACTTGGGGAGGGGGTTTGGGGGGATGTTGGGGTTTGGGGAGGGGGTTTGGGGTCTTTGGGGGTTTGGAGAGGGGGATTTTGGGAGGGGTTTGGGGAGGGGGATTTTGGGATTTGGGGAGGGGGTTTGGGGTCCTCAGGGATTTGGGATGAGGGGTTTGGGGGTTTGGGGGTGGGGGGGTTTGGGATGGGGGGTTTGGGGGGTTGGGGTCCTCAGGGATTTGGGGAGGGGGTTTTGGGATTTGGTGAGGGGGATTGGGATATTTGGGGGTTTGGGGTCTTTGGGGGTTTGGGGGGATTTTGGGATTTGGGGAGGGGTTGGGGGTTTTGGGGAGGGGATTTGGGGTCTTTGGGGATTTGGGGAGGGGGTTTGGGGTCCTTGGGGGTTTGGGATTTGGGGAGGGGGTTTGGGGTCTTTGGGGGTGTTGGTTTTTGGGTTTTTGTGATTTGGGGAGGGGTCTTTGGGGGTTTTGGGGTGAGGGTTTTGAGGATTTGGGGAGAAGATTGTGGGCTCTCGAATAATTTGGGGAGGGGTCTCGGGGCGGGTTTTGGGGTTGAGAGTTCCAGAGAAGTTTAGGAGGAATCCAGGAAGGGTTTTTTAGATTTTTTTTTCCCCCAAATCCCCAAATTTTTGTTTTTTTTTCTTTGGCAGGAGGCGGCGACCGCGGCTACGGGGGGCGCTACGAGGGGCGCAGCGGGGGAGGGGGCTACGGGGGGGGCCGGACTACGGCGGCCGGTGAGTGGGGGAGGGGCTGGGGGTCGTGGGGAGGGGTCTTGGGGGGCTGGGGGAGCAGGCTGGGGGGTCTGGGGGGGGATTTGAGGGGTGTGGGGAGGGGATTTGGGGGGTGGGGGGGGGCTGGGGGGTCCTGGGGAGGGGGCTGGGGGTCTGGGGGAGGGGCTGGGGGTCGTGGGGAGGGGGCTGGGGGGGATTTGAGGGGGTGGGGAGGGGGCTGGGGGGTCTTGGGGAGGGGATTTGGGGGTCTCTGGGGTATTTAGGGGGTCTTGGAGCTGGTTTTGGGGGGTCCCGGGGCTGGTTTTGGGGTATTTTGGGGTCCCGGGGCTGTTTTCGGGGGTCCCGGGGCTGTTTTTGGGTATTTTGGGGGTCCCGGGGCTGTTTTTGTGGTAGGTTTTTGGGGGTCCCGGGGTGTTTTTGGGGTTGGGTCCCGGGCTGGTTTTGGGGGTCCCGGGTGTTCTCTCTGAGCCCCTCCCCACAGGCAGGGCGGGTTCGGCGAGCGCTTCCCCTCGGCCTCGTACCGGGACAACTACGACAACTGAGGTAGGGCCGGGGCACCCCGAAAATGAGCGGGGGGGACCCCAAAAACTGACAGGGGGACCCCAGAATGAGGGGGGACCCCTAAAAACTTGCTGGGGGACCCCAAAACTTGAGCGGGGGGACCCTAAAAGTGAGCGAGGACCCCAAAAGTGACCAAGGGGACCCCAAAAAACTGAACAGGGGACCCCAAATTTGAGCAGGGACCCCAAAACTGAGCTGGGATTTTTGGGGTCCCCCCATTTTTTAGGGGGTGGGGTTAAATTACCCAATCCCCCTCCCCCCAGTTTTAAATTTTTTGGGGTTTTTTTTTTTTGGGGGGGTCTCCCCAGCGCCCCTCCCCCACTGATCTCCTTCTCGTCCTCAGCTCGGAGCCTCGGGTCTGGATTTTGGGGGGGGGGGTCTCTCCCCTCCCCCCACCCCCCTCTCCTCCCCCCGGGGGTCGTGGATGGACGCCGAGGGGTGGGGGAGGGGAAATTGGGGAGGGGGAGATGCTGGGGGGGAGGGGGAGGGGAGGGGAGAGAGCCCGGATTTGTACAAACCCTGGAAATAAAAATAAAAAATAAAATAAAATAAAAAATAAAAAAAGGGGAGAGACCCCGGGGGGGAGGGGAAAATGGGGTGGGGGAGGGGGGAAAGGGGGATAAAACGGGGGGAGGGGAAAAATGGGGGGAGGGGGAAATGGGGAGGATAAAAGGGGGGGGGAGGGGATAAAAGGGGGGAGGGGAAAGGAAAATGGGGGAGGGGAAAATGGGGGGATGGGGGAGGGGAAAAAGGGTGGAGGAAAATGGGTGGGGGAGGGGAAAAGGGGGAGGGGAAAGGGGGGGTTGGGGGCTATGGGGGAGGGGGCGGGGGTGAGGACAGACGGACACAAAAATGGGGACAGAGGGACAGGGATGGGGGAGGGGGACAGAGGGACAGGGGGGGACAGTGGGGAGGGGGCGGGGTGAGGACAGAGGGACATTGGGGAGGGGGACAGACGGACGGGGGGGCAAAGGGGGGACGGACGGACAGAGGGACAGGGGAGGGGACAGGGACAGACGGACAGCGGGATGGACACACGGACAGGGGGATGGACACACAGACACAGTGACGGACAGATGGACAGAGTGACGGACACAGGACACACGGACACAGTGACGGACAGACGGACACACGGACACAGTGACGGACAGACGGACACACGGACAGGGATGGACAGACAGACACAGTGACGGACACACGGACACAGTGACGGACACACGGACACAGTGACGGACACACGGACAGAGTGACGGACACACGGACACAGTGACGGACACACGGACACACGGACACAGTGACGGACAGACGGACACACGGACAGGGGATGGACAGACAGACACAGTGACGGACACACGGACACACGGACACAGTGACGGACACACGGACACAGTGACGGACACACGGACACAGTGACGGACACACGGACACACGGACACAGTGACGGACACACGGACACAGTGATGGACACACGGACACAGTGATGGACACACGGACACAGTGACGGACACACGGACACAGTGACGGACACACGAACACGACACACGGACACAGTGACGGACAGACGGACACACGGACAGGGGATGGACAGACAGACACAGTGACGGACACACGGACACACGGACACAGTGACGGACACACGGACACAGTGACGGACACACGACAGGACAGGACCGGGGTCGCCGTCGGTACCAAATTTTTATTTTCCCCCTCGAGGGTCCAGTACAAAACGGAGGGGGCGGGGCTTGTGCGGGTAAAGGGGGCGGGGTCTCTAAAAAGGGGCGTGGTTTTGTTTGTTAGTGGGCGGGACAAACGCGAGTGACAGCGATAGGGGCGGGCTTCACCTGAGGGCCCCGCCCTCAGGGCCCTCCTGATTGGGCGATGCGGGGAGATGGCGTGGTCTCGCTGAGAGGGGGCGTGGACTTCAAGATGCCACACCCAGGGGTGGAGCCAGACGCCAGCGCCTTAAAGGGGCCACACCCTGAGGGCGGGGGGACGCCCCTTCCAATCGGCCACACCCGGCCGTGCCCCTTTAAGAGAGGGGGTGGTGGGGCCCACCTTGCCTTAAAAGGGCAACGCGCCTAAAAGGGGCGGGGCCTCCATTAAAAAAACCCCGCCCGCTTTAAGACTCTTCAAACGGCCACGGTGGGGCCCACCAGGAACAGCCTCGGGGAGGGGGGGGAGGTCCCGAAAAAATGGGGAGGGTCCCCTAAAAACCCCTCCTCAGGGCTCGTCCTCCATGCTGAGGCTGCTGCGGGGGCTGGAGGCCCGCGAGGGGCCGGGGGAGGCCAGGAGGGTCCCGGGGGGGCCGAGCGGGGACAGCGCCCCCCCCACCTCGTCCATCAGGAAATCCTCGAGGGTCCCGTCGGGACCCCCCCCCAGGGCCAGGGCCAGGGGGGGCAGCTCCAGCAGGCACTGGGGGGACATGGGGGGACCCCCCTGGGCAAAGGGGGGACCCCCGCCCGAGAGCTCTTGGGCCCCCTCCTCTGCCATGGGCGGGGGGTTCAGGGGGAGCCCGTGGAGCTGCGCTTGGAGCTCCAGTTCCTGGGGAGGGAAAAAAACCCGAATATTCCCAACCCCTCCCTCGATATTCCCGGGGTTCCACTCCCTTTTTCTCTCTCTCCGCTCCCCAAAAACTCCAAAAGGTTCTTAAAAAAAAAAAAAAAAAAAAATCCCCGCGAGGGTCCCGGCTCCTCCCCAGCCCCACAGAGGCTCCAGCCCAACCCCGATCCCGGATCCCAAACCCGGATCCCAAATCCCGATCCCGGATCCCAAACCCGATCCCGGATCCCAAACCCCGATCCCGGATCCCAACCCCGATCCCGGATCCCAAACCCCGATCCCGGATCCCAAACCCCGATCCCGCATCCCAACCGCGATCCCGGATCCCAACCCCGATCCCAGCCCCGATCCCAGCCCTGGTCCCGCCTTTCCAACCCCCATCTCGCATTCCCAGACCAAATCCCGCCGTTCCAGACCCAATTTCACATTCCCGATCCCACATCCCAAACCTCAAACCCGCATTCCAAACCCCGATCCCACCCGATCCCGCCTTTCCAACCCCGATCCCAGCCCCGATCCCGCATTTCCAACCCCGATCCCACCCGATCCCGCATTTCCAACCCCGATCCCGCCCGTCCCAGTCCAAACCCCGCCGCTCCCGGCCACAATTCCGCATTCCAAACCCCGATCCCGCCCATTCCCGATCCCGATCCCGCCCATTCCAAACCCCGATCCCGCCCATTCCCGGTCCCGATCCCGCCCATTCCCGATCCCACTCCCGCATTCCCGCCCATTCCCAGCCCCTCCCACATCCCAAACCCCGATCCCGCTCAATCCAAACCCCGGATCCTGCTCATTCCCGATCCTATTCCCGCATTCCCAATCCCCCATTCCCGATCCCCTGATCCCATTCCCAATCCCCTGATCCCATTCTCGATCTCCTGATCCCATTCCCAATCCCATTCCCATTCCCAGACCTGCAGGCGGAGCTGCAGGCTGCGGTTCTGCTGCTCCAGCCGCTGCTGCTGCAGCTCCAGCTCCTGATCCCCCATTCCCGGCCCCATTCCTGATCCCAATCCCCCATTCCCGATCCCCTGATCCCATTCCCGATCCCCTGATCCCATTCCCAATCCCATTCCCAATCCCAGACCTGCAGGCGGAGCTGCAGGCTGCGGTTCTGCTGCTCCAGCCGCTGCTGCTGCAGCTCCAGCTCCCGCGCACCGCTGCGTCTCCTTCTGCAGCTTGCGGATGTAATCCACCGAGGCTTTCAGGATCGTGCCCTTGTTCCAGCGCATCTCCCTGCCCCGGATCAGCCCGGATCAGCCCGGGATCAGCTCGGGATCAGCCCAGGGATCAGCCCGGGATCAGCCCAGGATCAGCCCAGGGATCAGCCCGGATCAGCTCAGGATCAGCTCAGGATCAGCTCGGGATCAGCCCAGGGATCAGCCCAGGGATCAGCCCGGGATCAGCTCAGGATCAGCTCAGGATCAGCCCCGGATGAGCCCAGGATTGGCCCCAGAATTAGCCCAGGATGAGCCCGGATCAGCTTGGGATCAACCCGGGATCAGCCCAGGATCAGCTCGGGATCAGCCCGGGATCAGCCCAGGGATCAGCCCGGGATCAGCCCGGGATCAGCTCGGGATCAGCTCGGGATCAGCCCAGGATCAGCCCGGGATCAGCTCGGGATCAGCCCGGGATCAGCTCGGATCAGCTCGGGATCAGCCCGGGATCAGCTCGGGATCAGCCCGGGATCAGCTCGGGATCAGCTCGGGATTGCCCCGGGATTAGCTCGGGATCAGGCAGGGATCAGCCTGGGATCAACTCAGGATCAGCTCGGGATCAGCTCAGGATTGGCCCCAAAATCAGCCCGGGGTCTCCCCCCCTCCCCGGGACCCCTCCCCACTCACGGGTCAGGATTTGGGGATCAGGGACCCCCGGGACCCCTCCCCACTCACGGGTCGCTGGATTTGGGGATCAGGGACCCCCGGGACCCCTCCCCACTCACGGGTCGCTGGATTTGGGGATCAGGGACCCCCGGGACCCCTCCCCACTCACGGTCGCTGGATTTGGGGATCAGGGACCCCCCCGGGACCCCTCCCCACTCACGGGTCGCTGGATTTGGGGATCAGGGACCCCCCCGGGACCCCTCCCCACTCACGGGTCGCTGGATTTGGGGATCAGGGTCCCCAGTTCCTTGATCCGATCGTTGATGTTGAAGCGACGGCGCCGCTCGACTGAGGGGGGGGAGGGGAGGGGGGCACGTGAGACCCCCCGGGACCCCTCCCCCCACCCAAACCCTTGGGGACCCCCAGATCATCCTGGGACCCCCCCCCCCCCAAGGACCCCCAGGAGCTCCTAAACCCCCCCAGGGATCCCCAAAACCCTGCAGGACCCCCAGGACCCCCCCCCAAAGACCCCCTGGACTCCCCAAAGACCCCTGGGACCCCCCCAAGACCCCCCAGGGACCCCCCCAAGACCCCCCAGGGACCCCCCAGACACTCCTCAGACTCCCCCAACCCCCCCAAGACCCTTCCCCCCTCCCAAAATAACAAACCCTGGACTTCCCCGACCCCCCCCAAACCCCCTCAAAGACCCCCAGACCCCCCCCAAACCCCCACAATCCCCCCCCAAAGACCCCCCTGAGACCCCCAGACCCCCAGGGACCCCCCCAGACCCCCCCAAGACCCCCCAGGACCCCCCCTCACTGAGGTTGTGGTTGTCTTTCTTCTGCCGCTCCTTCAGCAGCGCCTTGGCCTCCGACTCTGGGGGGGGGGGGGGGGGGGCGCGGTCAGAGACCCCCCCTCAAAATAGGGATCCCCCCCGTCCCCACCCCCCTTCCCACCCCTCAGGACCACCAGGATCGGTCCCAGAGACCCCCGGGACCACCAGAGTGACCCCAACCCCCCCAACACACACCCGCCCCCCCTTTTAGTGCCCCCCAGAGACCCCTCCCCACCATGGGGAGACCCCCCCAAAGACCCCCCGGACCCCCCCAGATCCCCCCAAAGACCCCCTGGACCCCCCCAGATCCCCCCAAAGTCCCCCTGGACCCCCCAGATCTCCCCAAAGACCCCTGACCCCCCCAGATCCCCCAAAGTCCCCTGGACCCCCGAGATCTCCCAAAGAACCCCTGACCCCCCAGATCCCCCCAAAGTCCCCTGGACCCCCAGATTCCCAAAGACCCCTGGACCCCCCCAGATCCCCCCAAAGTCCCCCTGGACCCCCAGATCTCCCAAAGAACCCTGGACCCCCCAGATCCCCCAAAGACCCTTGGACCCCCCCAGATCCCCCAAAGTCCCCTTAGACGCCCCAGACCCCAAAGCCCCCCCCAGATCCCCCAAAGACCCCCTGGGCGCCTCCCAAAAGACCCTCTGGATCCCCCCAAAGACCCCCTGAAGCCCCCAGGGACCCCCAGACCCCCCAAAGACCCCCAAGACTCTTCCAGACGCCCCCCCAAAAGACCCTCCCAGACCCCGCCACCCCCCCAGACCCCTCCAGAACCCCCCAAAGACCCCCAGGACCTCCCAAAGACCCTCTGACCCCCCCTGGGACCCGCCCAAAGACCCCAAAGACTCCTCCAGAACCCCCCAAAGACCCCCTGGACCCCCCAACCCCCCCCCAAAAAGACCCCCCGGACTCCTCCCAGACCCCCCAAAGACCCCCTGGAGCCCCCCAAAGCCCCCCCAAGCCCCCCCGTACCGGAGAGCTCGGCCTTGACCCGGGGCAGCTCGGCCGGGCAGGAGCTGCTCCCGCCGGGGGCGGGGCTAAACACGGGGGGAGGGGCCCGGGGCCGGCAGCTGCCGGAGGGGGCGGGGTCAGTACGACCACGCCCACCCCCGGTTTGGCCACGCCCACCCCCGGAGTTTGGCCACGCCTCTTAGCAGCTTATGGGAAATATTAATGTATGCAGGCCACGCCTTCGGGTGGATTACGCGGTGATAAAACACGCCCTTGCCTTATAAGGGAAAGCCACGCCCCCACATTATGCGGACAAAGCCACGCCCTCGCTTATATATGGGAGGCCACGCCCACGCACCTTAGAGGGCATCAGGCCACGCCCACGTGGCCTTATGAGGGAAGAAGCCACACCCCGTGGCTTAGAGGGCAAGGAGCCACGCCCACATGCCCTTAGATGGAAACAAACCACGCCCCCTCCGGCTTTATACAGCAAGCCACGCCCACACGGCCTTACAGTGGTGGGAGCCACGCCCACTTTCCTTATATGGTCACAAGCAACCCCCATTTACCTTATATAAAATAAGCCACGCCCACATCCCTTATGTGGAAAAAACCACTCCCACATCCCCTATATGGAAATAAGCCACTCCCGCATCCCTTATATGGGTATAAGCCACGCCCACATCCCTTATATGGAAAACCCACGCCCACATCCCTTATAAGGTCAGAAGCCACGCCCACCGCCATAACCCGCACAAGCCCCGCCCCCATTCCCTTATAGAGCAGTCAGCCCCGCCCCATTCCCTTATACGGCAGTAAGCCCCGCCCCCTCCCGGCCGGGCCGCACCGTGCTGGGCAGGGGGGGGAGGGGCCCCAGCAGATCCTCGCAGCTCGACTCCAGGCTGATGAGCTCATCGATGACGTCATCGATCTGCGTGGGAGGGAGGCGGAGCTCGGACACGCCCCGCCCCTCGGGTGTGACGTCATTACCCCCTCCCTTGTGTGACGTCACTGTTGTTACATCATGACCCTCCCTATGATGTCACTGACCCATCTATGACATCACAATCCATCCATGTGACGTCGCCATCCACTGCATGACATCATGACACTCCATATGACGTCATCACCACATTCTGTATGACGTCATTGCCCTCTCTATGACATCACCACCCTCCCTATGACATCACCATTCCTCGTATTAGATTTCCACCCTCCATATGATGTCACCACCCTTCCTATGACGTCACTGCCCCTTCTATGAAATACCCATCTCCTGTGACATCATCACCCATTCCATGACGTCACCATCCCCTCTATGACGTCACCACCCCCTCACCTCCTTCTCCTGCAGCTCCTGTCCCCCGGCGGTGGGGGTGGGGCTGCCCGGGGGTCCCGGGGGGGGTCCCGGGGGGCTGCCCGCCCCCGCCCCTCCCCCCCCGCCCTGGGCGTGGCTCAGGTAGAGGCGGAGCTGCTGCCGCTGCGCCGCCCGCAGGTGATACCGGGTGGGGTTCTCCAGGTGGGGTCTGCACCTGGCGGGGGGGAGGGGAGGGGTCGGAGCAGCCCCCGAAACCCCAGAGACCCCCGCACAAAAATATCCATAGAGACCCCCACTCATATCCACAGAGACCCCCCAAAAATCCACAGAGACCCCCACTCAAATATCCAGAGACCCCCCCAAAATATCCATAGAGACCACCCCCCGAATCCAGAGACCCCCCAAAAATCCACAGAGACCCCCACTCATATATCCACAGAGACCCCCCCAAAGTCCACAGAGACCCTCCCCCAAAAATATCCACAGAGACCCCCAAAAATCCACAGAGACCCCCACCAAATATCCAGAGACCACCCAAAAATCCACAGAGACCCTCCCCAAAAATATCCATAGAGACCACCCCCGAATCCATAGAGACCCCCAAAATCCACAGAGACCCCCCCAAAATATCCATAGAGACCCCCACTCATATATCCACAGAGACCCCCCCAAAAATCCACAGACCCCCCCTCAAATATTCATAGAGACCCCCCCAAAATCCACACAGACCCCCACTCAAATATCCAGACCCCCCCAAATGCCCGAGCCCCAATTCCCCCCTTTCCCCCCAAATCCCCCTCCCACAAATTCCCCCCTAAATCCCCCAACTCCCCCTTGAACCCCCCTCCCCAAATCCCCCCAATATCCTCCCCAAAATCCCCCAGCCCCAATTCCCCAAATCCCCCAATACCCCAAATCCCCCTCCCCCAATTCCCCAAATCCCCCTCCCCCAACTCCCCAAATCCCCCAGCCTCAATTCCCCAAATCCCCCAGCCCCA
This sequence comes from Sitta carolinensis, assembly GCA_032173965.1. Lineage (NCBI taxonomy): Eukaryota > Metazoa > Chordata > Aves > Passeriformes > Sittidae > Sitta > Sitta carolinensis. Next base: position 668,124 of record CM063310.1, read on the forward strand.
ATTCCCCAAATGCCCCTCCCCCAACTCCCCAAATCCCCCTCCCCCAATTCCCCAAATCCCCCTCCCCCAATACCCCAAATCCCCCAGCCCCAATTCCCAAATCCCCCAGCCCCAATTCCCCAAATGCCCCTCCCCCAACTCCCCAAATCCCCCAGCCCCAATTCCCCAAATCCCCCTCCCCAAATTCCCCAACCCCCCCCAAACCCCCCCAAACCCCCCCTCCCCAAATCCCCCCCTCCCCCTCACCTTGAGCACCTCGGGGGCACACGGGGGGGGGATGGGCAGCGCGGGGCCCCCCGCTCCCCCCCACGGCGATGGCGGGGGAGGGGGGCGGGGGGGGCGCGGGGGGGGAGGGGCGGCCGCCCCCTCCCCTCCCCCTCCTCTCCCTCCGCTCCTGCTCCTGGGCCTGGGCCCGCATCAGCTGCTGCCGCAGCAGCACCCGCGAGGAGGGGGCGCCGGGGGGGGGCCCCGAGCTGCGGGGAGGGGGGGGTGAAATGTGGGGAGGGGGCTACGAGGGGCTGGAAGGGGTTTGGGGGGATTGGGGGGGGTTTGGGGGGGATTGGGGGAGTTTGGAGGGGGTTTAGGGGGATTTGGGGGGAATTTGGGAGCTGAAATAGGAGGAGGGGGCGCCGGGGGGGGGCCCCGAGCTGCGGGGAGGGGGGGGTGAAATGTGGGGAGGGGGCTACGAGGGGCTGGAAGGGGTTTGGGCGGGATTGGGGGGAGTTTGGGTGAGTTTGGGGGGAGTTTGGGGGGGATTTGGGGACTTTGGAGGGGGGTTGGGGGGCCAAATATGAGGAGGGGGCGCCGGGGTGGGAGCCCGAGCTGCGCGGAGGGGGCGGTCAAATGTGGGGAGGGGGCTACGAGGGTTTGGGGGGGATTTGGGGGATGGGGATTTGGGGAGTTTGGGGGGATTTGGGGGAGTTTCGAGGGGATTTGGGGGGGATTTAGGGGAGTTTGGAGGGGGGTTGGGGGTCCAAATGTGAGGAGGGGCTCCTGGCGGGGCCTGGAGCTGTGGGGAGGGGGGGGTTAAATGTGGGGAGGGGCTACGAGGGGCTGGAAGGGGTTTGGGGGGATTTGGGGGGGATTTGGGGGTCCAAATGTGAGGAGGGGGCGCCGGGGGGGGGGGGGGGCCGAGCTGCGGGGAGGGTGAAATGTGGGGAGGGGGCAGCAGGGGGTCCTGGGGGGGATTTGGGGTGGGGGGTTTCAGGGCGGAGGGGATTTTGGGGTGGGGGTCTCAGGGCAGATTTTGGGGTGAGGGGGTTTTGGGGAGGGGGGTTTCAGGATGGGGAATTTGGGGCGGGGGGATTTTGGGGCCGGGTGGAATTTGGGTCGGGGGTCTTAGAACAGGGGGGATTTTGGGGGGGATTTGGGGCGGGGGTCTCAGGACAGGGTGGGGGAATTTGGGGCAGGGTGAAATTTGGGGCGGGGGTCTCTGCACAGGGTGGTGAAATTTGGGTCGGGGGTCTCAGAACAGGGTGGGGATTTTGGGGTGAGGGAATTTGGGGTGGGGGTTCAGGACAGGGTGGGGGATTTTGGGGCGGGGGTCTCAGCACAGGGGGAATTTGGGTCGGGGGTCTGCAGTACCTGGCGGGGGGCAGGGGCTGGGGGGAATTTGGGGTGGGGGTCTCAGAACAGGGTGGGGATTTTGGGGTGGGGGAATTGGGGCAGGGGAAATTTGGGCGGGGGTCTCAGCACAGGGTGGGGATTTTGGGGTGGGGGAAATTTGGGGCGGGGGTCTCAGCACAGGGGGAATTTGGGTCTGGGGTCTGCAGTACCTGGCGGGGGCAGGGGCTGGGGGGAATTTGGGGCGGGGGTCTCAGCACAGGGGGGAATTTGGGTCTGGGGTCTGCAGTACCTGGCGGGGGCAGGGGCTGGCTCTTGAGGCAGTAGAAGGGTCCGGGGGTTAGGGGGTCCCCAGGGTGGGGGTCTCCAGGGTGGGGGTCTCCAGGGTGGGGGTCCCCAGGGTGGGGGTCTCCAGGGTGGGGGTCCCAGGGTGGGCCAGGGTGGGGGTCTCCAGGGGGGTCGCCCCCCCCTCGGGGGTCCCACTCGATGTCGGCCACGATGCCGGACTCGGGCAGGGCCGAGCTGAGGCTGGGGAGGGGGCGCGGGGGGGCTCAGGGACCCCCCCGGAGCCACTGAGACCCCTCCCCAAATTCATAGAGAGGCTCTGGAGCCCCCCGGAGTCACAGAGACCCCTCCCCAAATTCACCCAGAGCCCCCAGAGCCCCCCGAATTCACACAGAGCCCCCTGAATTTATAGAGACCCCTCCCCAAATTTACAGAGAGCCCCCCCAAAGCCCCCCGAATTTATAGAGCCCCCTCCCCAAATTCACACAGAGATCCCAGAGACCCCGGAATTCAGAGAGACCCCTCCCCAAATTGATACAGAGCCCCCCGAATTCGCAGAGACCCCTCCCCAAATTCATACAGAGCCTCTCAAATTTACCCAGACCCCCCCCCCCGTTCCCAAATCATCCTGAGACCCCCCCCCATTTCCCTTGAGACCCCTCCCCAAATCCCTCGGGACCCCTCAAACCCTGAGACAACCCCCAAAACCTCCCTGAGACCCCTCCCCAAATCCCCCCCAAAACACTGAGACCCCTCCCCAAATCCCCCCCAACCCTCTTGGGAACCCCCTCAACCCCCCTGAGACCCCTCCCCAAATCCCCCCAGCCCCCTCAACACCCCCCTGAGACCCCTCCCCAAATCCCCCACCCCTCAACCCCCCTGAGACCCCCCAATCCCCCAAGACCCCTCAAACCCCCCTGAGACCCCCCCAAATCCCCCCAGAGACCCCTCCCCAAATCCCCCCAAAACCCCCTGAGACCCCTCCCCAAATCCCCCCAGGCCCCCAAAACCCCTGAGACCCCCCAAAACCCCCTGAGACCCCTCCCCAAATCCCCCCAGCCCCCCCAAACCCCCTGAGACCCCCCAAAACCCCCGAGACCCCTCCCCAAATCCCCCACCAACCCCCAAAACCCAGACCCCCAAAACCCCCCTGAGACCCCTCCCCAAATCCCCCCAGCCCCAAACCCCTGAGACCCCCCCCAAACCCTGAGACCCCCTCCCCAAATCCCCCAGCCCCCCAAACCCCTGAGACCCCCCCAAACCCTGAGACCCCCCCAATCCCCATCCCCCCCTCCCCCCAAACCCCCCCGAGACCCCTCCCCAAATCCCACCCATCCCCCAAACCCCCCTGAGCCCCCCCCCCAATCCCCCGGAGCCCCCTCCCCCACCGAGCGCCGCAGGGGCTCGGGGGTCTCGGGGGGTCTCGGGGGTCTCGAGCAGCACGAACACGGCGGGGGGGGGAGGGGCGGGGACCCCCTGGGCCCCCCCTCGGGACATCGCCCCCCCCCCACGGCGACCCTCGGGGGGGCGTTAATTGGGGGAGGGGCGTTAATGGGGTGGGGGGCGTTAATTGGGGAGGGGTCTCTGGGGGGGAGGGTTAATGGGGTGGGAGGGGTCTCAGGATTTGGGGAGGGTCTCTATGGGTGGGAGGGGCTAATGGGAATTGGGGAGGGGTCTCTGGGATGGGGAGGGGTCTCAGGTCCTGGGATTTGGGGAGGGGTCTCTGGGATGGGGAGGGGTCTCTGGGATTGGGGAGGGGTCTCCTAGACTGGGGGGGGGTCTCAGGAATTGGGGGGGGTCCCTATGAGGTGGGGAGGGGTCTCGGGGCTTGGGAGGGGTCTCTGAGATTGGGGAGGGTCTCTGAGATTGGGGAGGGGTCCCTGGATTTGGGGAGGGGTCTCAGGGTTTGTGGAGGGTCTCGGAGCTTGGGGAGGGTCTCCGAGACTGAGGGGGGGTCTCAGGGTTTGAGGAGGGGTCTCTGAGATGAGTGGGGTCTCCGCGATTTGGGGAGGGGTCTCGGGGTGTGGGGCGGGGTCCCCGAGACCCGGAAGGGTCTCCTGAATTGGGGCGGGGTCTCCGCGCTGTGGGAGGGTCCCTGGGGGGTGGGGAGGGGTCTCCGCGATTTGAGGGGGGAGGGGTCCCTCCCTGAATTCCCGCCGGGGGGGGTGGGGGAGGGGCGGAGTTCCGGCCGGTGGGGGAGGGGTCGCTTTGGGGTAAAATCCCCTCCCCCCTCCCCCCCCCACTCGGGGGTCTCCCTGTGGAATTTGGGGAGGGGGCGAGGGGAAGGGGGGGAGGGGGAGGGGGTCCCGTCGGGGCCTCGGCAGGAAGCGCTGGGGGGGGGAGGGGAAAAAAAAAAAAAAAAAGGGAGGGGGGGGGAGGGGAAAGGGTGTGGGGAGGGGGGAGGGGCGGTGCCAGGAAGTGACATCACAGGAGAGGGGGGAGGGGCGAGGGGTGGGGGAGGGGTAAAAGGGGGTGGGGGGAGGGGGGGGACACGCAAGGGGGGCCCCCGACTCCCGGCCGCGCTCTCCCCGCCAGGCCCCGGCTCAGCCGAGACCCCTCCCCAAATTCCGATCCATCCCCTCCCCCCCCCAACTCCGAGGGGAGGGGGCGCGCCCCCCCCTCCCCCTCCCCCACGCTCCGGAATCTCCCCCCTCCCCCCCCTTCTCTCAACCCCTCCCCCCTCCCCAAAATCTCAACCCCCGGAACAGGTAAAGGGAAAAAAGGGGGGAGGGGGGGGATGGGTTTGGAGACCCCCGCCCCAAATTGGGACGGGGGGGGTTGATTTTGGGGGGGAGGGGTTTTTTTTGGGGGTGTTTTTTTTTTGGGGGGAGGGTCTCTATGTGGTGGGGGGAGGGGGAGGGGAGACCCCCGCGTTCCTCACCTCACCCCGGGTTTATTTTGGGGAGGGGTCTCTCCCCCCTCCCCTCCCCCCACCCCTCGGGAGCCTTTGGGGTTATTTTGGGGCGGGGGTCGCCGGCGGATTTTGGGGGGCGCTTTTAGGGGGGGTGGGGGCGACCCCAGGACCCCCGGCTTGGCTTGGGGGGGGGAGGGGCGACCCCTGGGTGTTTTATTTGGGGAGGGGGCGACCCCTGGGTTCTTTGAGGGGGGGGGAAGGGCGCGTCCGGATCTTGGGGTTTTTTTTGGGGTGGGGGTCTCATTTAGGATCGCGCTGAGCCCGTAACCCCCCCCAGCCTCATTTTTGGGGACCCCCTCCCCAAAATTTATATGGGGGGGTGGGGGGTCTGTCCCGATTGTGGGGGGAGGCGGAAATCGCGGGGGGGGGGGGGGGAGGGGCCGCCCTAAATGTGACCCCTGCGCGCCCCCTCCTCAAATCTCGACCTCCCCCTCCCCCCCCCGTTTCGCGCCCCTCCCCCCGCAGCCCCTCCCCCATGGGCCGGCGATGGAGGTCAGGGTCACATCCTCGCCCCCGGCACCTTCGGGCCCGCAGGTACGGGGGGCAACTAGCCCCGCCCCTCCCCCACCCTCACCTGGCCCCTCCCCCACCCCCCCCCGGGACCCCCCCCCCAATTCTGCCCCAGCTCCGGAGCACTGGTGGCCACTGGTGGTTTCAAATCGCGGGCCCCAACCCCTGGTGGCCACAGCCACTGGTTGGTGGCCACTGGTGACCCCTTGGTGGCCACAGCCCCTGGTGGCCCCTGGTGGTCCCAACCCCCTGATGTCCCCAAGCCCCTGGTGGGCACTGGTGGCCCACGATGTCCTCAACCCCTGGTGGCCCCAACCCAAGCCCCTGGTGGCCACTGGGTGTCCCCAGCCTCTGTCCCCGGCTCCTGGTGGCCCCTGGTGGCCCCCGGTGGCCCCAGCCCCTGGTGGCCCCAGCCCCTGGTGGCCCCAGCCCCTGGTGGTCCCTGGTGACCCCTTGGTGGCCCCAAGCCCCGGTGGTCCCTGGGTGTCCCCAGCTCCTGTCCCCAAGCCCTGGTGGCCACTGGTGACCCCTTGGTGGCCCTAGCCCCTGGTGGCCACTGGTGGTCCCAAGCCCTGGTGGTCCCAACTCCTGGCCCCAACCCCTGGTGGCCCCTGGTGGCCCACGATGTCCCCAACCCCTGGTGGTCCCTGGTGTCCCCAAGCCCTGGTGTCCCCAGTCCCTGGTGGTCCCTGGTGACCCTTGGTGGTCCCAGCCCCTGGTGGCCCCAAACCCCAGCCCCTGGTGGCCCCCGGGTGGCCCCCAGCCCCTGGTGGCCCCCAGGTGTCCCCAGCCCTGGTGGCCCCAGCCCCAGTCCCGGTGGCCCCCGGGTGTCCCCAGCCCTGGTGGCCCCCGGGTGTCCCCAGCCCTGGTGGCCCCCGGGTGTCCCCAGCCCTGGTGGCCCCAGCCCCAGTCCCGGTGGCCCCCGGGTGTCCCCAGCCCCTGGTGGCCCCCGGGTGTCCCCAGCCCTGGTGGCCCCAGCCCCAGCCCCGGTGGCCCCCGGGTGTCCCCCAGCCCTGTCCCTGTCCTGTCCCTGTCCGGCCCTGACTGTCCCTGTTCTCTGTCCCGTCCCCCTCTCTGTCCCTGTGTCCCTGTCCCCCTGTCTGTCCTGTCCCCCTATCCTTGGCTGTCTGTCCCTCTGTCTGTCCCCCTGTCCGTCTGTCCCTGTCTGTCTGTCCCTGTCTGTCCCCCTGTCTGTCCCTGTCCCGCTCTCCCCTGTCCCCCTGTCTGTCCCCCTGTCTGTCCCTGTCCCGCTCTCCCCTGTCCCCCTGTCCGTCTGTCCCTGTCTGTCCCTGTCTGTCCCTCTGTCCGTCCCTTTGTCTGTCTGTCCATTTGTCCCTGTCTCCCTGTCCCTCTGTCCCTCTGTCCCCCTGTCTGTCCCCCTGTCTGTCCCCCTGTCTGTCCTTCCGTCTGTCTGTCCGTTTGTCCCTGTCCCATCCCCTGTCCCCCTGTCTGTCCCCCTGTCCCCCTGTCCGTCTGTCTCTGTCTGTCTGTCCCCCTGTCTGTCCCCCTGTCCGTCCCTCTGTCCCTGTCTCTCCCCCTGTCTGTCCCGTGTCCCCCTGTCTGTCCCGTGTCCCCGTGTCTGTCCCTCTGTCTGTCCCCGTTCTGTCCCGTGTCCCGTGTCCCCGTGTCCCCGTGTCCCTGTCCCTGTCGTCCCCGTGTCTGCCTCCCGTGTCCCCGTGTCTGTCCCCTGTCTGTCCCGGCTGTCCCGTGTCCCCGTGTCCCGTCGTCCCCGTCTGTCCCGTGTCTGTCCCGTGTCCCTGTCCCGTGTCCCCGTCTGTCCTCCCCGTGTCCCGTGTCCCCGTGTCTGCCCTCCCTTCTGTCCCGTGTCTCGTTCCCTGTCTGTCCCGCGCCGTGTCCCCCGTGTCTGTCCCCTGCTGCCGGTCTGCCGTGCCCGTCGCCCGTGTTGTCCTGTCCCTATCTGCCCGGTGTCCCGTGTCTGTCCGTGTCTGTCCGGTCCCGTGTCTGTCCCGGTCGTCCGTGTCGTCCTGTCTGTCCGGGTCCCGTGGTCCCGTCCCGTGTCCCCGTTCCGTGGGTCACCCCGTGTCGCCCGTCCACCAGTGTCCGTGACCCTCTCCCGTGTCAGCCCGTGTCCCGGTCCCGTGCCCCTGTCTCCCGTGTCTGTCCCTTCTGTCCGCTGTCCGGCCCCGTGTCCCTGTCCCTGCTGCCGGTTGTCCCTTCCCAGCGGGTCCCCGCCGCACAGCGGACGCACGGGGCTCGCCACGCGGGAGCTGCCCTGCGGACAGCGGCCCTCCCCAGGGAGACCCGTGATGACCGGGACCCCCCGAGGGAGACCCACGGGAGACCCCCGAGAGACCCCCACAGGGACCCCCACAGGGAGACCCCCACAGGGAACCCCCACAGGGACCCCCACAGGGACCCCACAGGACCCCCCACAGGGAGACCCCCACAGGGACGCCCTAGGAGACCCCCACAGGGACCCCACAGGGACCCCCACAGGAGACCCCCACAGGGAGACCCTAGAGACCCCCACAGGACCCCCACAGGGACCCCCACAGGGAACCCCACAGGAGACCCCCACAGGAGACCCCCACAGGACCCCCACAGGGAACCCCACAGGGAGACCCCAGAGACCCCACAGGAGACCCCACAGGACCCCACAGGGACCCCACAGGACCCCACAGGGACCCCAAGGGAGACCCCACAGGGACCCCAGGAACCCACAACTCCCAAGGACCCCCAAGGACCCGAAACCCCGGACCCCAGGACCCCAGAGACCCCAGACCCTGGACCCCCTAGTGACCCCGCGTGACCCCTGAATGACCCCTGAATGACCCCTGAATGACCCTGACCCCCAAAACCCCCAGACCCCTCCCCACCCCAAGCTCCCCCAGGACCCCTCCCCAAAAAATCCCTGGAGCCCCCCCAGCCCCTCATCCCCCCAGGACCCCCCCCCAGAAATTCCCAGGACCCCTCCCCAAGACCCCCTGGAGCCCCCCCAGCCCCTCATCCCCCCAGGACCCCTCCCCACCCCTGCACTTCCCCAGGACCCCTCCCCAAAAAATCCCAGGAGCCCCCCCAGCCCCTCCACCCCCCCAGGACCCCTCCCCAAAAATTCCCAGGACCCCTCCCCAAGACCCCCTGGAGCCCCCCAGCCCCTCATCCCCCCAGGACCCCTCCCCAGGACCCCCCAGGACCCCTCCCCACCCCCAAACTCTCCCAGGACCTCTCCCCAAAAATCCCCCTGGAGACCCCCCAGCCCCTCCCCATCTCCGGAGCCCCCTCCCCAGGACCCCTCCCCAAAACCCCCCAGGAGACCCCCCCAGCCTTTCCCCACCCCCTGAGCCCCCTCCCCAGGACCCATCCCCAAGCTCCCCCAGGACCCCTCCCCAAAAAATCCCTGGAGCCCCCCAGCCCCTCCCCACCCCCCCAGGACCCCTCCCCACCCCCAAGCTCCCCCAGGACCCCTCCCCAAAAAATCCTTGGAGCCCCCCAGCCCCTCCCCACCCCCCCAGGACCCCTCCCCACCCCCAAGCTCCCCCAGGACCCCTCCCCAAAAAATCCCTGGAGCCCCCCCAGCCCTTCATCCCCCCAGGACCCCTCCCCAAAACCCCCCAGGACCCCTCCCCACCCCCAAAGTCCCCCAGGACCCCTCCCCTAAACCCCCCAGGACCCCTCCCCCCCCGCTGACCCCTCCCCCCCGCAGGAGCTGACGGGCAAGTTGCCCCCCGAGTACCCCCTGGAGCCCGGCGAGAGACCCCAGCCCCCCCCCCGGCGCCGCTCGGGGGTCCCCCCGCGGGGCCCCCCCCCCGAGGTGGGTCTGGGGGCTTCGGGGGGGGGGGAGGGGAGGGGCTGGGGGGGGGGTGGGAGTTTGGGGGAGGGGAAGGGGGGAGGGGTGGTCTCCATTGGAAATAATCCCATCTTGGGGGGGGGGCGGCCCAGACCCCCCTCCTGTAGCCCCCCAGACCCCTGGGGTGGCCCCTGGGTGGTCCCTGGTGGCCCCCAGACCCCTATGGTGGCCCCCAGCCCCCCATGGTAGCCCCCAGCCCCATTTGGTGGTCCTCAGCTACCCTCTGTCCCCGCAGTAGCCCCCAGACCCCTTTGGTAGGCCCCAGCCCCCCATGGTAGCCCCCCATGGTAGCCCCCAGCCCCCCGTGGTGGCCCCCAGCCCCCTGTGTCCCCGCAGTTGCCCTGTGGTGACCCCTGGTAGCCCCCAGCCCGCCGTGGATCCCCATGGCAGCCCCCAGCCCCCTGTGGTCGCCCCCAGCCCCCGTGTCCCTACAGTGGCCCCTGGTAGCCCCCAGCCCCGGTTGCTAGCCCCCAGCCCCGATTGCTAGCCCCCCGTGTCCCCGCAGTGGCCCCCGTTCCCGGCCTGCCTCCCGTCCCCCCAGTGGTCACACGGGGACCCCCCCGGCCTGCGGCTCCCCGCGCGCTCCGGTACGTCCGGGGGCCAGGGCTCCCTGAGGGTCCCTGAGGGTCCCTGAGGGTCCCCATGGTGTCCCCTGGTGTCCCCTGGTGTCCCCTGGTGTCCCCTGGTGTCCCTCTGGTGTCCCCATGGTGTCCCCTGGGACCCCTGGTGTCCCCCACCATGTGATGTCCCCACATTGTCCCCATGGTGTCCTCTGGTGTCCCTCTGGTGTCCCCATGGTGTCCCCAGGGTGTCCCCTGGTGTCCCCTGGTGTCCCCCTGGTGTCCCCAGGGTGTCCCCAGGGTGTCCCCTGGTGTCCCTCTGGTGTCCCCTGGTGTCCTCTGGTGTCCTCTGGTGTCCCCATGGTGTCCCCATGGTGTCCCCATGGTGTCCCCTGGTGTCCCTCTGGTGTCCCCTGGTGTCCCCATGGTGTCCCTCTGGTGTCCCTCTGGTGTCCCCTGGTGTCCCCTGGTGTCCCCATGGTGTCCCCTGGTGTCCCCATGGTGTCCCCTGGTGTCCCTCTGGTGTCCCAGGGTGTCCCCTGGTGTCCTCTGGTGTCCCCATGGTGTCCCCTGGTGTCCCCATGGTGTCCCCTGGTGTCCCCATGGTGTCCCTCTGGTGTCCCCTGGTGTCCCCATGGTGTCCTCTGGTGTCCCCATGGTGTCCCCTGGTGTCCCTCTGGTGTCCCTGGTGTCCCTCTGGTGTCCCCATGGTGTCCTCTGGTGTCCCCTCGTGTCCCTCTGTCTCCCCATTTTTCCCCCCATTTCCCCATTTTCTCTCCCCAGGTGTTTCTGGTGTGGCTCAGGTTTTGACCCTTTCCCAATTCCCCATTTTCTCCCTGCTTTAACCATTTCCTCCCCATTTCCCCCCCATTTCCCCCCATTTTTCCTCATTCTCTCCCTGTTTTTCACCCATTTTCTCTGTGTTTTAACCATTTCCCCCAATTTTTCCCCATTTTCTCCCCGTTTTTCACCTGTTCTCTCCCCAGGTGTGCCGGGCGCGGCGCGAGGCGCACGCCCAGCTGCAGGTGCAGGCGTGGACCCATTTTCTCTCCCATTTTCTCCCCATTTTCTCCCCATTTTCTCTGTATTTTCCCCATTTTCTCCCCATTTTTCACCCGTTTTCCCCCGTTCTCTCCCCCCAGGTGTGCCTGGGCGCGGCGCGAGGCGCACGCCCAGCTGCAGGTGCAGACCCAGACCCTTTTCTCCCCATTTCTCTGTATTTTCCCCGTTTTTCACCCGTTTTTCCCCATTCTTTCCCCCAGGTGGCCGGGCGCGCCAGGTGCACGCCAGCAGGCTGCAGGTGCAGACCCAGACCCATTTTCTCGATTTCCCCATTTTCTCTGTATTTTCCCCATTTTCTCCCATTTTTCACCCGTTTTCCCCCCATTCTCTCTCCGCCCCAGGTGTGCCGGGCGCGGCGCGAGGTGCACGCCCAGCTGCAGGTGCAGGCACAGGCAGACCCGTTTTCTCCCCATTTTCTCTGTATTTTCCCCGTTTTTCACCCATGTCCCCCCCATTCTGTCCCCCAGGTGTGCCGGGCGCGGCGCGAGGCGCACGCCCAGCTGCAGGTGCAGGCAGTGCAGGTGCAGGCGCTGAGGCCGCTCGTCCGCCTGCCAGGGGCCCGCTTGCCAGCCCGAGCGCGGCGCCGGCGGCAGCGCTGCAGGAGGGGCGGCGCAGAGGCTGCGGAGCGCTGCGGGCACAGTGGGAGCGCCCGGGCACGGTGCCGGAAAACGGCGCGGGAGGAAAAAACGGGGGGTTGGGTGGGGAAACTGGGAGGGGAGTTGGGGAAAATACGGGGGGAAAAAACGGGGGATTGGGGGGATTGGGGAGAAAACGGGGGGATTGGGGGGGAAAAACGGGGAAAACGGGGGAAAACGGGGAGAAAAACGGGGGGATTGGGGGGAAAAACGGGGGGATTGGGGGGAAAAACGGGGGATTGGGGGGAAAACGGGGGATTGGGGGATTGGGGGAAAAACGGGGGGATTGGGGGAAAAATGGGGGATTGGGGAGGAAAACGGGGGATTGGGGGGAAAAGGGGAATGGGGGGATTGGGGAAAACGGGGATTGGGGGGAAAACGGGGGGATTGGGGGGAAAAAGGGGGGATTGGGGGATTGGGGGGAAAACGGGGGATTGGGGGGAAAAACGGGGGGAAAAGTGGGGATTGGGGGGGAAAAACGGGGGGGATTGGGGGAAAACGGGGGGATTGGGGGGATGGGGGGATGGGGGGATTTAGGGGGTGCTGGGGGGTTTGGGGGGAAAGGGTTGGGGGGGTTGGGGGGTTTGGGGGGTCTTGGGGAGTTGGGGGGCTTTGGGGGTTTGGGGGGCTTTGGGGGGTTTGGGGGGGCTTTGGGGGATTGGGGGGATTGGGGTCTGGGGGGTTGGGGGGTTGGGGGGTTGGGGGGGCTTTGGGAGTTTGGGGGGCTTTGGGGGATTGGGGGGTTGGGGGGTTTGGGGGGCTTTGGGAGTTTCTGGGGGTCTGGGGGGGTTTTGGGGGTCTGGGGGCTCTTGGGTGGGGGTGGGGCAGATTCGGGTGGGGGGGTCCCCGCTCTGACCCCTCCCCCCCCCCGTTCCCCCCCAGATGAGAACGGGTCCCTGAGCGACCTGGCGGCCCTGGAGAACGGTGAGGGGGCACCTGCACACCTGGGGGGCACCTGGGGGGCACCTGGGGGCACCTGGGGGCACCTGCACACCTGGGGGGCACCCGGGGGCACCTGGGGGGCACCTGGGGCACCTGGGGGCACCTGCACACCTGGGGGGCACCTGGGGGGCACCTGGGGGCACCTGGGGGGCACCTGGGGGGCACCTGGGGGCACCTGCACACCTGGGGGGCACCTGGGGGGCACCTGGGGGGCACCTGGGGGGCACCTGGGGGCACCTGCACACCTGGGGGGCACCCGGGGGGCACCTGGGGGCACCTGGGGGCACCTGCACACCTGGGGGGCACCTGGGGGCACCTGGGGGGCACCTGGGGGGCACCTGCACACCTGGGGGGCACCTGGGGGGGCTGGGGCACCTGGGGTTACCTGGGGGTACCTGGGGGGCACCTGGATACCTTGGGGGGGGTTACCTGGGGGGTTACCTACACACCTGGGTGGTACCTGATAGGCACCTAGAGTGGGTGGGGGGGTACCTGCACACCTGGGGGGGCACCTGGGGGGGATGGGGGGCACCTGAGGGGTACCTGGGGTGATGGGGGGCACCTGGGGGGGGGGTCACCTGCACACCTGGGGGGGGCACCTGAATACCTTGGGGGCTACCTGGGCAACTGGGGGGCACCTGGGGGGGCACCTGCACATCTGGGGGGTTACCTGGATACCTGGGGGTCACCTGGGGGGTCTCACCTGCACACCTGGGGGGGATCTCACCTGGGGGTCTCACCTGCACACCTGGGGGTCTCACCTGGGGGGGGTCTCACCTGGGGGGGGTCTCACCTGGTGGGTGTCACCTGGGGGTCTCACCTGAGGGGGGTCTCACCTGGGGGTACCTGGGAGGGTCTCACCTGGGGGTCTCACCTGCACACCTGGGGGGGGTCTCACCTGGGGTCTCACCTGGGGGGGGGTCTCACCTGCACACCTGGGGGTCTCACCTGCACACCTGGGGGGGGTTTCACCTGGGGGGTCTCACCTGGGGGGGTCTCACCTGGGGGTCTCACCTGCACACCTGGGGGGTCTCACCTGGGGGGGTCTCACCTGGGGGTCTCACCTGCACACCTGGGGGGGGTTTCACCTGGTGGGGTCTCACCTGGGGGTCTCACCTGGGGTCTCACCTGGGGGTCTCACCTGGGGTCTCACCTGGGGGTCTCACCTCTCTACCCAGACCCCCCCCTCCCCCCCCATTCTCACCTGTATCCCCTCCCCCCCCAGGAGCCCTGCCCCCCCCCAAGCCCCCCCCAGGGGGGGGTCCCGGCCGCCCCTCCCCCCCCCGGGGGGGCTCGGGCAGCCCCGAGCGCCGGCCCCTCCCCCCCTGGAGCCCCGAGGGGCCCCCCGGGCGCCGCAGCTCGCTGGCCACGCCCGCCAGGTGAGTGACCCCCCAAAAAAATAAAACAAACCACACCTGGAACCCCCCAAAACCTCCAGCTTATCCTTAAAAAATTTCTGTTTCTTAAAAAAAAAAATTAAAAAAAAATATTTAATTTTTTACCCTAAAAAAATCCCAATTTTAGCCGCTCAAAAATCAAATTTTAATTAAAAAAATTTTTTTTTCCTCCTAAGAAATTTTATTTTATGTCCCCAAAAATTCCTTTTTATCCTTAAAAAATACCTTTTTTTAAAATAAAATATTTAAAAAAATATTTAATTTTTTACCCCAAAAAAATCCCAATTTTAGCCACTCAAAAATCAAATTTTAATTAAAAAAATTCCTTTTTTCCTCCTAAGAAATTTTATTTTATGTCCCCCAAGAAATTCCTTTTGTCCTGAAAAATTCTGTTTCTTAAAAAAAATAATTTAGGAAAAAGAAATTTAATTTTTCCCCCAAAAAAATCCAATTTTAGCCACTCAAAAATCAAATTTTAATCAAAAAAAAATTCCTTTTTTCCTCCTAAGAAATTTTATTTTACGTCCCCAAAAAGTTCACTTTTCCCCCCTAAAAATCGCTGTTTTCTCCCTTAAAAAAATCCCTTGTTCTCCCCAATGATTTTTTTCCCCCAATTCCCATTTCCCCCCCATTCCCATTTTTCCCCCCCAATTCCCATTTCCCCCCTCCAATTCCTATTTTTCCCCCCCAATTCCCATTTTTCCCCTCAATTCCCATTTTTTCCCCCATTCCCATTTTTCCCCCCAATTCCCATTTTTTCCCCCAATTCCCATTTTCCCCCTCCAATTCCTATTTTTCCCCCCAATTCCCATTTCCCCCCCCCAATTCCCATTTTCCCCCCAATTCCCATTTTCCCCCAATTCCCATTTTTCCCCAATTCCCATTTCCCCCCAATTCCCATTTCCCCCCAATTCCATTTCCCCCTCAATTCCCATTTTCCCCCAATTCCCATTTTCCCCAATTCCCATTTCCCCCCAATTCCCATTTCCCCCCAATTCCATTTCCCCCTCAATTCCCATTTTCCCCTCAATTCCCATTCCCCCTCAATTCCCATTTTTCCCCCAATTCCCATTTTTCCCCTAGAAAATTCACATTTTTCCCCAAAAAATCCACTTTTCCCCCCCAAAAATTCAGTTTTTTCAAAAATAAATCCCCTTCTTTCCCCCAAACCCCCTTTTCCCCCCTTAAACAAATCCCTTTTTCTCCCCAATGATTTTTTTTTCCCCAATTCCCATTTTTTCCCCCCCATTCCCATTTTTCCTCCCCAATTCCCGGTGTTTTCCCCCCAGCCCCGCCCGGACCCTGCCCCGCAGCGCCTCGAGCCTCGAGGGGCGCAGCGTCCCCGCGACCCCCGTGCTGGCGCGGAGCCCGCGGGGGGCGGCGCGGCGGTGAGGGGGAGGGGCGGGGGGGGAGGGGAGGGGTGGGGGAGGGGCTTTGGGGGGGTGGGGGAGGGCTTTGGGGGGATTTTGGGGGGGGATTTTTTAGGGAAATGGGAGGGTTTGGGGGGATTTTTTGGAGTTTTGGGGGCGTTTTGGGGGGGTTTTGGGGGGGTTTTGGGGGGTCTCGGGTGATGAGGGGGAGGGGCGGGGGGGGGAGGGGGGGGGGGGGGGGGGGGAGGGGAGGGGGGTGGGGAGGGGCTTTGGGGGGATTTTTGGGGGGGATTTTTTAGGGAAATGAGGGGGTTTGGGGGGATTTTTTGGAGTTTTGGGGCGTTTTGGGGGGGTTTGGGGGGGTCTCGGGTGAGGGGGGGGGGGGGGGGGAGGGGAGGAGTGGGGGAGGGGCTTTGGGGGGTGGGGGAGGGGCTTTTGGGGGGGTTGGGGGGAGTTTTGGGGGGTTTTTTGCGGGGGATTTTTTGGAGTTTTGGGGGGGTTTGGGGGTTGGGGGGTTTGGGGGGTCTCGGGTGAGGGGGAGGGGGGGGGGGAGGGGAGGAGTGGGGGAGGGGCTTTGGGGGGATTTTTGGGGGGGATTTTTTAGGGAAATGGGAGGGTTTGGGGGGATTTTTTGGAGTTTTGGGGGCGTTTTGGGGGGGTTTGGGGGGTCTCGGGTGAGGGGGAGGGGCGGGGGGGGAGGGGAGGGGGTGGGGGAGGGGCTTTGGGGGTGGGGGAGGGGCTTTGGGGGGATTTTTGGGGGGGATTTTTTAGGGAAATGAGGGGGTTTGGGGGGATTTTTTGGAGTTTTGGGGGGTTTTGGGGGGGGTTGGGGGGGTCTCGGGTGAGGGGGGGGGGGGGGGGGGGAGGGGAGGAGTGGGGGAGGGGCTTTGGGGGGTGGGGGAGGGGCTTTGGGGGGGTTGGGGGGAGTTTTGGGGGGGGTTTGGGGGGGTGGGGGGATTTTTGGGGGGATATTTTTAGGGAAATGGGAGGGTTTGGGGGGATTTTTTGGAGTTTTGGGGGGGTTTGGGGGGGTCTCGGGTGAGGGGGGAGGGGCGGGGGGGAGGGGAGGAGTGGGGGGGAGGGGGGATTTTTGGGAGGGTTTGGGGGGAATTTTGGGGGGTTTGGGGGGGATTTTTTGGAGTTTTGGGGGGGTTTGGGGGGGTTGGGGGGTTTGGGGGGTCTCGGGTGAGGGGGAGGGGCGGGTGGGGGGAGGGGAGGGGTGGGGGAGGGGCTTTGGGGGGTGGGGGAGGGGCTTTGGGGGGGTTGGGGGGAGTTTTGGGGGGGGTTTGGGGGGGTTGGAGGGATTTTTGGGGGGATATTTTTAGGGAAATGGGAGGGTTTGGGGGGATTTTTTGAGTTTTTGGGGGGTTTGGGGGGGTCTCGGGTGAGGGGGAGGGGCGGGGGGAGGGGAGGAGTGGGGGAGGGGGGTTGGGGGGATTTTTTGGGGGGTTGGGGGGAATTTTGGGGGGTTTTTGCGGGGGATTTTTTGGAGTTTTGGGGGGGTTTGGGGGGGTTGGGGGGTTTGGGGGGGGTCTCGGGTGAGGGGAGGGGGGGGGGGGGGAGGGGAGGAGTGGGGGAGGGGCTTTGGGGGGTGGGGAGGGGCTTTGGGGGTGTTGGGGGGAGTTTTGGGGGGTTTTTTGGGGGGATTTTTTGGAGTTTTGGGGGGGTTTGGGGGTTGGGGGGTTTGGGGGGGTCTCGGGTGAGGGGGAGGGGCGGGAGGGGGGGAGGGGTGGGGGAGGGGCTTTGGGGGGATTTTTGGGGGGGATTTTTAGGGAAATGAGGGGGTTTGGGGGGATTTTTTGAGTTTTGGGGGGGTTTTGGGGGGGTTGGGGGGGTCTCGGGTGAGGGGGAGGGGGGGGGGGGAGGGGAGGGGCGGGGGGGGGGGAGGGAGTGGGGGGGGTACGGGCTTTGGGGGATTTTTTGGGGGGGATTTTTTAGGGAAATGAGGGGGTTTGGGGGGATTTTTTGGAGTTTTGGGGGCGTTTTGGGGGGTTTTGGGGGTCTCGGGTGAGGGGGAGGGGCGAGGGGGGGAGGGGAGGAGTGGGGGAGGGGCTTTGGGGGGTGGGGGAGGGGCTTTGGGGGGGTTGGGGGGAGTTTTGGGGGGGGTTGGGGGGATTTTTGGGGGGTGTAGGGGGGATTTTTTTGAGTTTTGGGGGGTTTGGGGGGGTTTGGGGGGTCTCGGGGTGAGGGGGAGGGGCGGGGGGGGGGGGGAGGGGATGGGGTGGAGGGGCTTTGGGGGGTTGGGGGGATTTTGGGGGGGGAGTTTAGGGAAATGGGGGGGTTTGGGGGATTTTTTAGGGAAATGGGGGGGTTTGGGGGATTTTTTGGAGTTTTGGGGGGGTTTGGGGGGGTCTCGGGTGAGGGGGAGGGGCGGGGGGGGAGGGGAGGAGTGGGGGAGGGGCTTTGGGGGGGTTGGGGGGATTTTTGGGGGGGTTGGGGGGAATTTTGGGGGGTTTGGGGGGGATTTTTTGGAGTTTTGGGGGCGTTTTGGGGGGGTTTGGGGGGTTCGGGGTGAGGGGGGGGGGGCGGGGGGGAGGGGCGGGGGAGGGGAGGGGGAGGGGATTTGGGGGGATTTTGGGGGGTTTGGGGGAGTTTTGGGGGGGGTTTTTTGGGGGAAATGGGGTTTGGGGGATTTTTGGGGGTCTGGGGGGGTCTGGGGGAATCGGGGGAGGGGATTTGGGGGGTTGAGGGGATTTTTGGGAGTTTCGGGGGCATTTTTGGTGGGACATTTGGGGGGGCTTTTTGGGTAAATTTTTGGGTCAATTCCGGGTGATTTTCGGGTCATTTTTGGGGTGAATTCGGGTGATTTCGGGTCAATTTTTGTTTCAATTCCGGGTAATTTTTGGGTTAATTCCGGGTGATTTTGGGGTCAATTCCGGGTCAGTTCTGGGTAATTTTGGGATCAATTATTGGTTCAATTCGGGTGATTTTGGGGGGTCAGTTTTGGGGTCAATTCCGGGTGATTTTCGGGTCATTTTTGGGTCAATTCGGTGATTTTTTTGGGTCAATTCTGGGTAATTTTGGGGTCAATTCTGGGTAATTTTTTGGGGTCAATTCCGGGTTGATTCTGGGTCAATTTTGGGGTCAATTCCGGGTGATTTTGGGCGTTCATTGGGTCATTGGGTGATTAATTTCCGGGTAATTTTTGGGGGGTCAGTTCCGGGTGATTTTTTTGTGGTCAATTCCGGGTGATTTTGGGGTCAATTCCGTGTGATTTTCGGGTCATTTTGGGGTCAATTCCGGGTGAATTTTGGGGTCAATTTCACGGGTGATTTTGGGTCAATTTTGGGGTCAATTCCGGGTGATTTTGGGTCAATTTTGGGGTCAATTCCGGGTGATTTTCGGTGGTCATTTTGGGGTCAATTCCGGGTCATTTTTGGGGTCAATTCCGGGTGCTTTGGGGTCACTCCCCCTCCCCTCCCCTCCCCCATGCCGGGGGTCTCTCTCTCTCTCTCTCTAACCCCTCCCCCCTCTCCCCCACAGCCCCGACGCCCCCGGCCTCCCCCCCGCCCTTGGTCCGGCAGCCAAGACTCTCAGCTGGGGGTGGGGGTGGGGCTGGGGGGTCCCCCCTGCCCTCCCCTCCCCACCCCCCCGCCGCCCCTCCCCCCGCTCCCCGCACCCGCCGCAGCAACAGCTCCGAGGCGTTGATCGATTGGGGAGGGGGCGGCGGCAACGCGACCCCTCCCCCTCTTTGCTCCGAAGCCCTCGGGGTCGGGTTGGGGGGGGAGGGGGGGGTCCCGGAGGGGTGGGGGTGGGGGTGGCCCCTCCCCTCCCCCTCGGCGGAGCAGAGGCGCAGTCAGAAGTGGTTGGCGCTGGAGGGGCTGCGGGATTGGTACCTGCGGCACACCGGGACCCCGCCCGCGCCCCGCCCCCACCCTGCCGCCCCTCCCCACCGCCACCGCCACCCCCCATCACCACCCCCCCACCCCTTGGGCGCCCCCTCCCCAAAGGCGGCGGGAGCCCCTGGCCGCCCCGCCCCTCCCCCACTCGCTCAGCTTCGCCGGGGCTTTGCCCAGGTATGGGGGAGGGGCGGGGGGGGGGGAGGGGGCGGCGCGCGCCGGTTTGGTGAGGGGGGGGTGGGTGGGGGGTGGGGGAGGGGAAGGGGGGAGGGGGGGAGTGACTAAGGATGAGGGACACACCCCCCGCCCCCCCGCCCCTCCCCCCTCTCCTGTGATTTTGGAGACCCCTCCCCCAATTTGGGGGGATCCTCATTTTGGGGACCCCTCCCCCACAATTTCAGGACCCCTCCCCCAATTTGAGAACCCCTCCCCCACAATTTGGGGGTCCTAATTTTGGGGACCCCTCCCCCACAATTTGAGGACCCCTCCCCCAAAATTTGAGGACCCCTCCCCCCATTTGAGGACCCCTGCCCCACAATTTTAGGGGTTCTAATTTTGGGGACCCCTCCCCCAATTTGGGGAACCCCTCCCCCACCATTTTGGAGGTCCTCATTTTAGGGACCCTCCCCCAATTTGAGGACCCCCTCCTCCAATTTGGGGGACCCTCATTTTGAGGACCCTACCCCCCATTTTGGGGTCTCCCCTTCCCATCCCCCCCCCCCAATTTCCCCCCATTTTGGGGTCTCCCCCCTCCCAACCCCCCCCAATTTTGGGGTCCCCCATTTCCTTCCCCCCCCCAAATTTGGGGTCTCTCCCCCCAATCCCCCCCCCCCAATTTTAGGGTCTTCCCCCCCCAAATTTGGGGTCTCACCCCTAATTTTGGGGGTTTCCATCCCCCCCAACCCCCAATTTTGGGGTCTCTCTCCCCCCAATCCCCCCTAATTTTGGGGTCCCTCCCTTTATTATTATTTTTTTTGGGGGGGGGTCTCCCCTCCCCTCCCCCTCCCCTCCCCTCCCCTCCCCTCCTCTCTTTCCCTCTTTCCTCCATTCTGGCTCGGGGGTGACAGAATTTGGGGAGGGGTCTTAGAATTTTTAGGGGGGGGGAAAATCACAATTTGGGGGGGGGAGGGTCCTGAATTTGGGGGGGAGGGGTCATTTCGGGGTGGGGGGGCTAACGCTTTTATTTTCTTCTCTTTTCTCTCCTTTTCTGTTGCTTTTTTTTTCTTTTTCTTTCTTTTTTTTTATTTTTTTTTCCTTTTCTCCCCTCCCCACCCCCCCCAGGACCCCCGGGGACCCCCCCGGCACCACCCCTCCCCCACCCCCCCTGGACCCGCAGCCCCCCGGGACCCTCGTGTGACCCCTCCCCCCCCTTTAAACCCCAGCTTTATTTTGGGGGGGGGGTCCCCATTTTTTATTTCTTTATTTTGGGGAGGGGTCCCAAAATTCCGATTCGGGGGGAGGGGGTCCCCAAAAATCCCCTCCCCCCCCTCGGCCTCTCCTGGCGAGCGGCCGATTTTTTTTGGGGGGGGGTCCTGTCACTCCTCCCCTCCCCCCCCCGGGTTGTTTTTTTTTTTGGGGGGGGGGGTCCAGGGGGGTTTTTTTGGGGAGGGGGCGGGGTCAATACAAGGTCCTGCTGTCACCCTCGCCTCCGCCTCTTGATTTTTGGGGGAGGGTCTTGGGTACCCCAAAAAAGTAAAAAAAAAACTGGGGGGGGAGGGGTTTAAATAAAATGGGGGGGGGGGCTTCAAATGGTTCCTGTAGATTTGGGGGGGGGTCCTCATGGAATTTTGAGGGGGGGGTTTTGGGGGCACAAAATAATTTGGGGGGGTCTCTGGGGCTTTAAATAATTTGGGGGGGGTCCCTAAATAATTTGGGGGGTCCCTAAATAACTTGGGGGGAGTCCAAGGGGTCCCTAAATAATTTGGGGGGTTCCTAAATAATTTGAGGGGGGGTTCCTAAATAATTTGGGGGGGGGTCCAAGGGGTCCCTAAATGATTTGGGGGGGTCTTTGGGTCCCTAAATAATTTGGGGGGGTCCTCAGCACCCCTATATAATTGGGGGGGGTCTTTGGGGGCCTTAAATAATTTGGGGGGGGTCCTTAAATAATTTGGGGGGGGTCCAAAGGGTCCCTAAATAATTTGGGGGGTTCCTAAATAATTTGAGGGGGGGTTTCCTAAATAACTTGGGGGTGTCCTTAGCGCCCCTGTGTAATTTTGGGGGGGTCCTCGGGGGTTCCGGGTCCTTTTTTAGAGGGGGGGTCGCCTATAGAGCCCCCTATAGGAGAGGGAAGCCACGCCCACTTTCTGTGAGACCACGCCCATTTTGGGTGGAGTAGCTAGAAGACACGCCCATAAATGTGACCACGCCCCCACGTTAAAGCCACGCCCCCTGGCCCCACATCTCCCCAGCGGCGGGCGCGGCCAATCAGCGGCCGGCGTAGGCGGGCGGGGCGCGTCGCCATTGGTCGGCCTTGAGGCGGCGCGCTCCTATTGGCTGCGGGGGCGGCGTGGGGGCGGAGCCAGGAGAGGGCGGGAGCGGCTGAGGGGAGCGGGAGCGGGAGCGGAACGGGAACCGGAGGAGCGGGCCCGGGATCGGGACCGGCTGAGGTGAGCGGGACCGGGATCGGAACACGGGATCGGGATCGGGATCGGGATCGGGATCGGGATCGGGACCGGGATCGGGACCGGCTGAGGGGAGCGGGACCGGGATCGGGATCGGAACCGGGATCGGGATCGGGACCGGATCTGAGGGGAGCGGGACCGGGAGCGGGAGCGGGAGCGGCTGAGGGGGAGAGGGGCCGGGCCTGGAGCGGGACCGGGATCGGTTCAGG
The DNA here is from genome assembly GCA_032173965.1 of Sitta carolinensis. NCBI lineage: Eukaryota > Metazoa > Chordata > Aves > Passeriformes > Sittidae > Sitta > Sitta carolinensis. The sequence goes on from CM063310.1 coordinate 689,839, forward strand.
TGAGCGGGGCCGGGACCGGGATCGGGACCGGATCGGTCTGAGGGGGACCGGGCCGGGATCGGGGCCGGAGCGGGGCCCGGGGGAGCGGCTGAGGGAAGCGGGACTGGGACCGGGTTCGGTACCGGAGCGGGCCCGGGGGGCGGGGAGCGGGTCGGGCGGGTTCGGGGGTACCGGAGCGGGGCCGGGGGAGCGGCAGAGGGGGGGACGGGCTGGGCCGGGTTCTCGGTACCGGAGCGGGGCCCGGGGGAGCGGCAGAGGGGAGCGGGCCGGGCCGGGTTCGGTACCGGAGCGGGCCCGGGCCGGGTTCGGGGGAGCGCGGCTGAGGGGAGCGGGCCGGGGTTCGGGGGTTCGGGCCCGGTGCCGATCCCGGGGAGGCGGCGGCTGAAGGCCGCGTGCATTCCCCAGCAGTCCCGGGGTTTCGGTCCCGATTCCGATCCCGGGGAGGGGGCGGGTGACTGCCGGGTACATTCCCCATCATTCCCGGGTTTCATTCCCGTTCCCATTCCCATTCCCGTTCCCATTCCCATTCCCGTTCCCATTCCCATTCCCATTCCCGTTCCCATTCCCGTTTCCCGTTCCCGTTCCCGTTCCCATTCCCGTTCCCGTTCCCATTCCCGGGTTTCTCTCCCATTCCCATTCCCGTTCCCATTCCCATTCCCGTTCCTATTCCCATTCCCATTCCCGGGTTTCTCTCCTGTTCCTATTCCCATTCCCGGGTTTCTCTCCCATTCCCGGGTTTCTCTCCCATTCCCATTCCCATTCCCGGGTTTCTCTCCCATTCCCGGGTTTCTCTCCCATTCCCATTCCCATTCCCGGGTTTCTCTCCCATTCCCGTTCCCATTCCCATTCCCGGGTTTCTCTCCTGTTCCCATTCCCGTTCCCGTTCCCGTTCCCGTTCCCATTCCCATTCCCATTCCCGGGTTTCTCTCCTGTTCCCATTCCCATTCCCATTCCCGTTCCCATTCCCGGGTTTCTCTCCCATTCCCGTTTCCATTCCCATTCCCGGGTTTCTCTCCTGTTCCCATTCCCATTCCCATTCCCATTCCCGTTCCCATTCCCGGGTTTTTCCCCCCTCACTCCCCTCTCTCTCTCTCTCCCCCCCCCCCCAGCCCGCCGTTGCCATGGAGACGAGCGCGCATCCCTATTGGCCGCGCGCGCTGGCCCTGCCGGGTTACGTGGCGGGCGCGCGGCCCGGCTGGCAGTGCGCAGGCGCGGTGGCGGCGGCGGCGGCGGCGCTGCTGGCGCTGGGCTGGGCGCTGGGCGGGGCCGGGGGCGTGCCCAAGGGCGGGGCGAAGGGCGTGGCCAAGCGAAGCCCGCCCGGCGGCTGGTGCTGGGCTGGTTCCTGCTCTGCGCCGGCATCCATGGAATCCTGGAGGGATACTTCAGCCTCCGGCACCGGGAGCTGCCCGCGACACCGGGCTGCTGGCGGACGTCTGTGAGCACCGCCGGCTGCGGAGGGGGGGGGTGGGAGGGGTCTTGGGGCTTGAGGGGTCTCTGGGTGCTGGGGGTCCTGGGAGTGGGCCTGGGGTGGCTGGGGTATGGTGGGGAGGGTCTCTGGGGGTGGCTGTGGGGTCATTGGGGATGTGGGGAGGGGTTTGGCATTAGGTCTCTGGGGTGGGCTGTGGGGGTCCCTGTGGTTATGTGGGGAGGGGTCTCTGGGGTGGCTGTGGGGTCACTGGGGATGTGGGGAGGGGTCTCTGGGGCATTAGAGGGTCTCTGGGGTGGCTGTGGGGTCCCTGGGGCATTAGAGGGGTCCCTGGTTATGTGGGGAGGGGTCCTTGGGGTGTCTGTGGGGTCCTGGGATGTGGGGAGGGGTTCTGGGGCATGGGGTCTGGTGCTGTGGGGTCCTGGGATTGGGGGTCTGTTATGGGGAGGGGTCTCTCTGGGTGTCTGTGGGGTCCCTGGGGCATTAGAGGGGTCCTGGGCATGTGGGGGGAGGGGTCTCTGGGCTGTCTGTGGGGTCACTGGGTATGTTGGGAAGGATCCTTGGGTATTTGTAGGGTTCCTGGGGTGGCTGTGGGGTCCTGGGATGTGGGGAGGGGTCCTTGGGGCATCTGTGGGGTCCTGGGGCACTGTGGGGTCCCTGGTTATGTGGGGAGGGGTCTCTCGGGGTCTGTGGGATCCCTGAGGTGCTGTGGGGTCCCTGGTGATGTGGGGAGGGGTCCCTGGGGTGTCTGTGGGGTCCTTGGGGTATCTGTAGGGGTCCCTGGTTATGTGGGGAGGGGTCCCTGGGATGGCTGTGGGGTCTCTGGGGTATCTGTGGGGTCACTCTCCCCACGTGCTGACCCCTCCCCAAATTCCCCAGGGAAGGAATACGCCAAGGCCGACAGCCGCTACATGACGTGAGTGGGGGGCTCCGGGTGACCTGGGGGGCTTCAGGTGACCTGGGGGGGCTCCGGGTGGCCCTGGGGGTCTCCAGGTGACCCTGGGGGTCTCAGGTGACCTGGGGGGCTTCAGGTGACCTGGGGGGCTCCGGGTGGCCCTGGGGGTCTCCAGGTGACCCTGAGGGGCTTCAGGTGACCGGGGGGGGCTCCGGGTGACCCCGGGGGGCTCCGGGTGACCCTGGGGGGGCTCTGGGTGACCCTGGGGGGCTGTGGGTGACCCTGGGGGTCTCCAGGTGACCCTGGGGGGTCTCCAGGTGACCCCGGGGGTCTTGCAGGAGCGATGATTTCACGGTTGCCATGGAGACGGTGACAGCCTGGGCCTGGGGCCCCTGAGCTTCCTCACCTTCCTGGCCCTGCTGCGCCAGCACCCGGCGCGCTTCGTGCTGCAGCTGCTCGTGTCCCTGGGTAGGGCCCTCACCTGTCCTCACCTGGGCTCACCTGCCCTCACCTGGCCTCCCCTGCTCTCACCTGGGCTCACCTGTCCCCTCTGTCCCCAACCCTGCCCTCCCCTGCCCTCACCTGGGCTCACCTGTCCCCTCTGTCCCCAACCCTGCCCTCACCTGCCCTCCCCTGGGCTCACCTGGCCTTGGTGTCCCCAACCCTGCCCTCACCTGTCCCCTGTGTCCCCAGCCATGTCCCCCTCCCCCAGCCCTGCCCCTGTCCCCCCAGTGCCCCCCTGACCCCCCCCATCCCTCCCCAGCCCCCCCAGTGCCCCCTGACCCCTCCCCATCCCCCAGGCTGTCCCCAGACCCCCCCAGTCCCTCCAGTGCCCCCCAATCCCCCCCTGCCGCCCCCAGCCCCAATCCCCCCCTGTCCCCCCCCCATCCCCACCCCGTCCCCCCCCCCCCAATCCCCCCTGACCCCCCCCCATCCCCCCTCCCAATCCCCCCTGATCCCCCCAACCCCACCAATCCCCCCATCCCCCAATCCCCCGTCCCCCCCATCCCCCCAGCCCCAATTCTCCCCCCGACCCCCTCACCCCCCCAATCCCCCCCAGCCCCAATTCCCCCCCGCACCCACCAAATCCCCCCCCAGCCCAAATCCCCCTGTCCCCCCAGCCCCAATTCCCCCTGTCCCCCCCAGCCCCAATCCCCCCCAGCCCCAATCCCCTCCTGCCGCCCCCAGCCCCAATTCCCCCCAATCCCCCCCGTCCCCCCAATCCCCCCTGTCCCCCCTAACCGGGCGCTGTCCCCAGGCCAGCTGTACGGGGACATCCTGTATTTCCTGACGGCGGCGCGGGCGGGCTGGGCTCACAGCGACCCCCGCCCCTTTTATTTCTGGGGTTACTTCGTGGGGCTCAACGCGCTCTGGCTGCTCGTGCCCGCGCTGCTCGTGCTCGACGCCGCCCTGCAGCTGAGCGCGGCCCAGCGCGCCCGCGACCGCCCCCGCCCCAAGGCGCACTGAGACCCCCGACCCGGGCACGGGAGGGGGCGGCACCCGGAGACCCCTCCCCACACGGGGATCCTGCCTGGAGAGCCGCGCCGAGGGAGGAGGAACAGCTGGGACCCCTCCCCAAACGGGGATCCTGCCTGGAGAGCCGCGCCGAGGGAGGAGGAACAGCTGGAGACCCCTCCCATACGGGGATCCTGCCTGGAGAGCCGCGCCGAGGGAGGAGGAACAGTGGAGACCCCTCCCCAAACGGGGATCCTGCCTGGAGAGCCGCGCCGAGGGAGGAGGAACAGCTGGAGACCCCTCCCCAAACGGGGATCCTACCTGGAGAGCCGTCATGAGGGAGGAGGAACAGCTGGAGACCCCTCCCAGGGGGAGAGTCAGCAGCTGGAGACCCCTCCCAAGGGGGGATTCTACACCTGGCGACCCCTCCCCAAATAGGGATCCTGCCTGGAGAGCCGCGCCGAGGGAGGATTCCACACCTGGAGGGGTTTCCAGCACCCCGAGACCCCTCCCCAAACGGGGATCCTACCTGGAGAGCCGTCATGAGGAAGGAGGAACAGCTGGAGACCCCTCCCCATACGGGGATCCTGCCTGGAGAGCCGCGCCGAGGGAGGAGGAACAGCTGGAGACCCCTCCCCCTACGGGGATCCTGCCTGGAGAGCCGCGCCGAGGGAGGAGGAACAGCTGGAGACCCTCCCCAAACGGGGATCCTACCTGGAGAGCCGTCATGAGGGAGGAGGAACAGCTGGAGACCCCTCCCAGGGGGAGAGTCAGCAGCTGGAGACCCCTCCCAAGGGGGGATTCTACACCTGGCGACCCCTCCCCAAATAGGGATCCTGCCTGGAGAGCCGCGCCGAGGGAGGATTCCACACCTGGAGGGGTTTCCAGCACCCCGAGACCCCTCCCCAAACGGGGATCCTACCTGGAGAGCCGTCATGAGGAAGGAGGAACAGCTGGAGACCCCTCCCAAGGGGGGATTCTACACCTGGAGACCCCTCCCCAAATAGGGATCCTGCCTGGAGAGCCGCCGAGGGAGGATTCCACACCTGGAGGGGTTTCCAGCACCCGAGACCCCTCCCCAAACGGGGATCCTACCTGGAGAGCCGTCATGAGGAAGGAGGAACAGCTGGAGACCCCTCCCAAGGGGGGATTCTACACCTGGAGACCCCTCCCCAAATAGGGATCCTGCCTGGAGAGCCGCGCCGAGGGAGGATTCCACACCTGGAGGGGTTTCCAGCACCCCGAGACCCCTCCCCAAACGGGGATCCTACCTGGAGAGCCGTCATGAGGAAGGAGGAACAGCTGGAGACCCCTCCCAAGGGGGGATTCTACACCTGGAGACCCCTCCCCACACGGGGATCCTGCCTGGAGAGCCGCGCCGAGGGAGGAGGAACAGCTGGAGACCCCTCCCCAGGGAGGATTCCACACCTGGAGGGGTTTCCAGCACCAGAGCCCCCTCCCAAGGGGGGATTCTACACCTGAAGACCCCTCCCCAGGGAGGATTCCACACCTGGAGGGGTTTCCAGCACCCAGAGCCCCTCCCAAGGGGGGATTCTACACCTGAAGACCCTCCCAGGGAGGATTCCACACCTGGAGGGGTTTCCAGCACCCAGAGCCCCTCCCCAAACGGGGATCCTACCTGGAGAGCCGTCATGAGGAAGGATTCCATACCTGGAGGGGGATTCAGCACCTGGAGACCCCTCCTGAGAGGGGAGTCAGCAGCTGGAGACCCCTCCCCAGGGGGAATTCTGCACCCTGAGACCCCTCCCCAAACGGGGATCCTACCTGGAGAGCCGCGCCGAGGGAGGATTCCATACCTGGAGGGGGATTCAGCTGCTGGAGACCCTCCCCAAAAGGGTATTCTAGCTGCAGACCACTCCCAGGAGAGAATTCCACACCTGGAGGGGTTTCCAGCACCTGGAGACCCTCCCAGGGGGAATTCCACACCTGAAGACCCCTCCCCAAAAGGGGATTCTACCTGGAGAGCCGTCCTGAGGGAGAATTCCACACCTGGAGACCCCTCCCAAGAGAGCATTCCACACCTGGAGGGGTTTCCAGCACCTGGAGACCCCTCCCCAGGGAGGATTCAGCACTGGAGACCCCTCCCCAAAAGGAGATTCTACCTGGAGACCCTCCCCAATAGAGGATTCCACACCTGGAGGGGTTTCCAGCACCTGCAGACCCTCAAGAGGGGATCCAACACCTGCCAGGACCCCCGGGACCTCCCCAAAAGCCCCCCGGGAATGTTTTGGGGGAGGGGGGGGGAGGTCCCCAACTCGTTCTCGGGGGTCTCACCCTCAATTTTGGGGGTCCCTCCTTCTGGGGGGTGGGGTTGAATAAAGGAGCTGGAAATGGAGCTGAGGGTCGGTCTGGGGATTTTTGGGGGGGTTTGAGGGGATTTGGGGATTTTTTTGGGGGGGTTCAGAGGTTGGGGGGATTTGGGGGGGTTTGAGGGGATTTGGGGATTTTTTGGGGGGGATTTTGGGGGGGTTCAGAGGTTGGGGGGATTTGGGGGGGTTTTGGGGGAGGTCAGGGGTGGGTTTTAATAAAGGAGCAGGGGGTGGAGCCGAGGGTCGGTTTGGGTTTTTTTGGGGGGATTTAAGGGGTTTTTGGGGGGGAGTTCTTGGGGTTTGGGGGTATTTAAGGGTTATTTGGGGCTTTTTTTTTGTTATTTTGTTTTTTTGGAGGGAGTTCAGGGATGGGTTTTACGAAAGCAGCCGGGGATGGAGCCGAGGGTCGGTTCGGGGTTTTTGGGGGTCCCGGGGGGTTCAAACCACGTGGGAGGGCGGGGAAAGGGGCGTGGTTTGCTAAAGATTGACAGGCGGGGAGAAAAATCACGAGAGGGGCGCGGCTTCCCTTCTGGCCCCGCCCTAGCGCGCATCAACCAATGAGAAATTAGGTCGCTTGCTTCGACCTATGAGAACGCAGCGTGGGCGGGGCTTCCACCGCTCACCAATCAACGCTCTCCCCTTCCCCCCGCCCACTCATACGATTGACACCCCTCCACCAATCACCGCTCACTTCCCCCCTTCCAACCACGCCTCCCACCCAATCACCACCCTCCTCCGCAAGCCTCACCCAATCCCAACCCTCCATTCCCATCACCATAGCAACGCCGGTCCCGCCTCGCTCTGAGGCCAAACCGGAAGCGAGAAACACACCCCCCCCTTCCCTACTAAAACAAGGCGGGACTTCCCCTCACCTCCCTTTCCACCAATCACAACGCTCCACCCCCTCCTCCCAACCAATAGCGCGCCTCCTCTTCTCCTCACCCGACCAATGGCGCGGCGCGGCGCGGGCGAGGCGGAAGCGCGCGCGGGGGGTCGGAGGTCGCGGCTGTTGATGTTGACACGGGCCCGGCGGCCGCAGCGCCCGCGGCTCCCTCAGCGCCGGGCGGGCCCCGCCGAGCGCCCGGCCCCGCGGCGCCTCATGAGCCCCCCGCCATGACCATCCTCCCGAAGAAAAAAACCGCCCGTCCCCGCACCCGACACAGACGCCGATTCCGGACCGGATGCCGGGCCTGAAAGAGGAACGGACTCAGGATCCGAACGCGGGGCCGGTGGTGTGGGTGAGACCGGCGGGCCCGGGGTGGGAGGGCAGCGACCTCGCGCTTCGCCGCCGCCGCCGTTACGGGGTTGGGCCGGGTTATCGGCGGCCGCCGGTTCTCCTCCTGCCAGCGGGCCCGGCGGGCCCGGCGGTGGCGGTGCCGGTTCCACCGATGGGCCGGCGGCTTTGCTGGGGTTGGAAGCGGCGGCTTTGGGGTTGCCGAAGCTCGAGGGCCCGGCGGGTGCGGCGGAGGAGGAGGAGGAGGCGGCCCCGGGCACAGCAAGCGGAGGAGGCGCGGCGGGGCCGGGCCCAGCGCGGGCGCGGCGGGGCCCGGGGGCCCGGAGGCATCGGGCTGGCCATGGGGCTGGGCCCGGCTGCGGCAGCCCGGGCACGACGAGGCGGGAGGAGGCTACAACAGCGAGGATGAGTATGAGGCCGGCAGGGTGGAGATGGACCCGGCCACGGCCGAGCAGGTGCGGGGGGAACGGCAGGGGAGAGACCGGGGAACGGCAGGGGAGAGACCGGGGAACGGCAGGGGAGAGACCGGGGAACGGCAGGGGAGAGACCGGGGAACGGCAGGGGAGAGACCGGGGAACGGCAGGGGAGACGATCGGGGGGGATGATAGCGGGGAACGGGAGGGGAGAGACCGGGGGGAGACCGGGGAACGGGAGGGGAGAGATCGGGGAACGGGAGGAGAGAGATCGGGGGGAGACGGGGAACGGGAGAGGAGAGACCGGGGAACGGGAGAGACCGGGGGGATAGCGGGGGGATAGCGGGAGAGACCGGGGGGATAGCGGGGAACGGGAGGGGAGATATCGGGGAGATACCGGGAGATAGCGGGGAGATACCTGGGGACATAGTGGGGGTGAGATACCGGGGAACGGGAGGGGAGAGACCGGGGGGATAGCGGGAGATGGGGAAAGACCAGGGGGGATAACGGGGGGATAGCGGGAGATGGGGGAGAGACTGGGGGGACAGGGAGGGAAGATACCGGGGAGATCCCGGAGGAGACATTGAGGGGACAGGGGGAAGATACCGGGAACCGGTGGGGGATATCGGGGGGGATACCAGGGAGGACAGGGGGGATACCGGGGGGATACCGGGGGAACAGGGAGGAGAGACAGCGGGGGATAGCGGGGGAGATCCCGGGGGGGATCCCGGGGGGATAGGGGAGATCCCGGGGGGCGGATATTGGGGATCCCGGGGGAGATCCCGGGGGGACGGGGGAGATCCCGGGGGGCGGATATTGGGGATACCGGGGAGATCCCGGGGGGACATAGCAGGGATACCGGGGGGGATCCCGGGGGGATGGGGGAGATCCCGGGGGGCGGATATTGGGGATACCGGGGGAGATCCCGGGGGGATGGGGGAGATCCCGGGGGGCGGATATTGGGGATACTGGGGGGGATCCCGGGGGGATAAGGGAGATCCCGGGGGGCGGATATTGGGGATACCGGGGGAGATCCCAGAGCAGGATATTGGGGATACCAAGGGGGATATTGGGGATACCAGGGGGATAGCGGGGATACCGGGGGAGATCCAGGGGTTGGGATACCGGGGGATGGGGGGGAGATACCGGGGGGGGGGATATTGGGGATACCGGGGGAGATCCCGGGGGGATAACGAGGGGAGACATGGGGGGGACAGGAGGGGGAAAGGGGGGATCCCGGGGGGTCGAGGGGACGGGGGAGATACCGGGGGGACATTGGGGGGACAGGAGGGGTCGGGGGAGATACCGGGGGGGGCAGCGGGGGGCTCTGGGGGGACAGTGTGGGGGGGGGGACATCGTGGGGAGGGGGGCACTGGGGGGGACCCCGGCATTGTCCCCTTTTTTCCCCCCCTTTGTCCCCAAATCTGTGACGTTCCCCGCCCATCCCCCCCCTCCCTTCCTCGGTTTTGGGACCCCCAATTTCTTGGATCTCCCCCTCCCCCCATTTTTTTGCTACCCCTCCCCCCTCTCCCTTGTGACCCCCCCTCCAGGGTCGCCCCCTCCCCATTCTTTAGCCCCTCCCCCCACCCCCGGAGTTCCCACGGGGGTCCCCCCCTTTCCACACTGCCCAGGACCCCCCCCAAACCCTCCCCAGGACCCCCCAAACCCCTCCCATCCCTTTCTCCCCTTCGTGCCCCCAACCCCTCACCCCCTCTGGCTTCCCGGGGCCCCAATGAACCTGGGGACCCCCCCAGGCCCCCCAGGACCCCCCAGGACCCCCCCAAATCCCCAAAGGACCCCCCAGGACCCCCAAACCCTCCCCTCTCTCCCCTTCCCATCCCCTTTCCCCCTTCGTGCCCCCAACCCCTCATCCCCTGTGGCTCCCCAAGTCCCCCAGGGACCCCCCCACCTCTCAGGGACCCCCCACCCCTCAGGGACCCCCCCCCAACCCCCCAGGGACCCCCCAACCCCCCAGGCCCCCCCCCGAGCCCGGCTGTGTCTCCAGCAGGAGCACCGGTTCGAGAAGGCGCTGCGGGAGAAGAAAGGCTTCATCATCAAACGCATGAAGGAGGACGGAGCCTGCCTCTTCAGGGCCGTGGGTGAGCCCCCGAAATCCCCCAAATCCCCTCCCTGAGACCCCCCGGACCCCCCCCCCACCGGCGCTGTAACCCCCCCCGTGTCCCCTCCCCCGCAGCCGATCAGGTGTACGGAGACCAGGACATGCACGAGGTGGTGAGGAAACACTGCATGGATTACCTGGTGAGTGGGGGGCACTGGGAGAGAGTGGGGGGCACTGGGGGGCACTGGGAGAGAGTGGGGGGCACTGGGAGGGAGTGGGGGGCACTGGGAGAGGTGGGGGCACTGGGGGGGACTGAGAGGGGAGTGGGAGAGGGTGGGGGGCGCTGGGAGAGAGTGGGGGGCACTGGGAGGGGAGTGGGGGGCACTGAGAGGGACTGGGGGGCACTGGGGGAGACTGGAGGGGAGTGGGGGGCACTGGGAGGGGAGTGGGGGGCACTGGGAGAAAGTGGGAGGGACTGGGAGGGGAGTGGGAGGGGGATTGGGGGCACTGGGAGGGACTGGGGGGGAGTGGGGGGCACTGGGTGGGGAGTGGGATGCACTGGGGGGCACTGGGAGGGACTGGGATGGACTGGGAGGATGCTGGAGGGGACTGGGGGGCACTGGGAGCGATTGGGAGGCAGTGGAGGGGTGGTCCCACTGGCAGGCTCCCCCAGTCCCCCCAGAGCTCCCCCAGTACCTCCCAGTCCCCCAGTATCCCCAGAGCTCTCCCAGTGTCTCCCAGTCCCCCCAGCATACCCAGGGCTGGCTCTCCCAGTCCCCCCAGTCCCCCCAGTCCCCCCAGTCCCCCCAGTATCCCCAGTCCCCCCAGCATACCAGGGCTGGCTCTCCCAGTCCCCCCAGTCCCCCCAGTCCCCCAGTATCCCTGTCCCTCCCTCCCCAGATGAAGAACGCCGATTATTTCTCCAGTCCAGTATCCCCAGGGCTGGCTCTCCCAGTCCCTCCCAGTCGTCCCAGTATCCCCAGAGCTCTCCCAGTCCCTCCCAGTCCCTCCCAGTCCCCCAGTATCCCTGTCCCTCCCTCCCCAGATGAAGAACGCCGATTATTTCTCCAACTACGTCACCGAGGATTTCACCACGTACATCAACCGCAAGCGCAAGAGCACGTGCCACGGCAACCACATCGAGATGCAGGCCATGGCCGAGATGTACAACCGGCCCGTGGAGGTGTACCAGTACGGCACGGGTGGGTGGGATGGGGGGATTCGGGGGGATTGGGGGGGATTGGGGGGATTGGGGGGATCGGGGGGATTGGAGGGGGATTGGAGGGTACGGGGGGGATTGGGGGGCACGGGGGGGATTGGGGGGATTGGGGGGATCGGGGGGCACAGGGGGGCACGGGGGGATTGGGGGGATCGGGGGGGATTGGGGGGCACGGGGGGATTGGGGGGATTGGGGGGGATTGGGGGATTGGGGGGATTGGGGGCACGGGGGGGATTGGGGGGATTGGAGGGGATTGGAGGGCACAGGGGGGCACGGGGGGATTGGGGGATTGGGGGGATTGGGGGAGGCCCGTGGAGGTGTACCAGTACGGCACCGGTGGGTGAGCGGGGGGGACCGGGGGGATTGGGGGGATTGGGGGGCACGGGGGGGATTGGGGGGCACTGGGGGGATTGGGGGGATCGGGGGGATTGGAGGGGATTGGGGGGAAAAATGGGGGATTGGGGGGATTGGGGGGAATGGGGGATTGGGGGGAGTGGGGGGCACGGGGGGATTGGGGATTGGGGGATTGGGGGCACGGGGGGATTGGGGGGGATTGGGGGGGATTGGGGCGATTGGGGGGATTGGGGGGGATTGGGGGGGATGGGGGGGATTGGGGGGATTGGGGGACTGGAGGTAATGGGGACACTGGGGGGCACTGGGGGGGACTGGGGGGGACTGGGAGGCACTGGACAGGACTGGGGGGCACTGGACGGGACTGGGGGGCACTGGGGGGGACTGGGGGGCACTGGGTGGTCTGGGGGTGCTGGGGGCACTGGGGACTGTTGCCATGTTTGGGTTCCCATCCCGGTTTTTGGGTTCCCATCCTGTTTTTGGGTTCCCATCCCAGTTTTTGGGTTCCCATCCCGTTTCTGGTTTCCCATCCCATTTATGGGTTCCCATCCCGGTTTTGGGGTGCCATGTTTGGGTTCCCATCCCATTTTTGGGGTCCCAGTTACCCTGTTTGGGGTCCCAGTTTCCGTTTTTGGGTTCCCATCCCAGTTTTTCGTTCCCATCCCGTGTTTGGGTTCCCATCCCGTTTCTGGTTTCCCATCCCAGTTTTTGGGGTGCCATCCCGGTTTTGGGGTCCCGCAGACCCATCAACACGTTCCACGGGATCCAGCACAACGAGGACGAGCCCATCCGGGTCAGCTACCACCGCAACATCCACTACAACTCCGTGGTGAACCCCAACAAGGCCACCATCGGCGTGGGGCTGGGGCTGCCCTCCTTCAAACCGGGGGTACGGGGGGGCACCCGAGCCTGGCGCCGGGGACCCCGAGTTTGGGGGCTGGGACCCCGGGTTTGGGGGCTGGGGACTCTGATTTGGGGGGTGGGACCCCGAGTTTGGGGGCTGGGACCCCGAGTTTTGGGGTCTGGGGACTCTGATTTTGGGGGGTGGGACCCTGAGTTTTGGGGTCTGGGGACTCTGATTTGGGGTCTGGGACCCCGAGTTTTGGGGTCTGGGGACTCTGATTTGGGGGGAGAACCCGAATTTGGGGTCTGGGGACTCTGATTTGGGGGGGTGGGACCCCGGCTTTGGGGTGTGGGACCCGGCTTTGGGGGCTGGGGACTCTGATTTGGGGGGTGGGACCCCGAGTTTTGGGGTCTGGGACTGATTTTGGGGGGTGGGACCCGAGTTTGGAGGGTGGGACCCCGTGTGTCCCCCGTGTCTGGCTGTCCCCCGTGTCCCTGTGTCCCCGTGTCCTGCTGTCCCATATCCTGCTGTGCCTATGTCCCCATATCCCAAATATCCCAATATCCCCAATATCCCAATATCCCAATATCCCCAATATCCCAAATATCCCCAATATCCCCAATATCCCCTATCCCCTGTCCCTGCTGTCCCCATACCCCATATCCCGATCCCATTATCCCAATCCCATTATCCCAACCCCAATCCCATTATCCCAATTCCATTATCCCAACCCCAATCCCATTATCCCAATCCATTATCCCAATCCTATTATCCAATCCCATTCCATTATCCCATACTCCAATCCCATTATCCATACCATTATCCATACCCATTATCCCATACCCATTATCCCAATCCCATTATCCAATCCCATACCCCATTATCACATTATCCCATTAATCCCAATCCCATACCCCATTCCAATCCCATTATTATCCCATTATCCCATTATCCCATTATCCCAATCCATACCCAATCCATACCCATTATCCCATCATTATCCCCTCACTATCCCTGTTATCCCCTCGTTATCCCCTCGTTATTCCCCTCATTATCCCCTCATTATCCCCTCACTATCCCTCGTTATCCCTCGTTATCCCTCACTATCCCCTCGTTATCCCCTCGTTATCCCCTCACTATCCCCTCATTATCCCCTCATTACCCCCTCGTTATCCCCTCATTATCCCATCATTATCCCCTCACTATCCCCTCATTATCCCTCGTTATCCCCTCGTTATCCCCTCATTATCCCCTCACTATCCCCTCACTATCCCCTCATTATCCCTCATTACCCCCTCGTTATCCCCTCATTATCCATCATTATCCCTCACTATCCCCTCATTATCCCCTCGTTATCCCCTCATTATCCCCTCATTATCCCCTCATTATCCCCTCACTATCCCCTCATTATCCCCTCATTACCCCCTCGTTATCCCCTCATTATCCCCTCACTATCCCTCACTATCCCCTCATTATCCCTCACTATCCCCTCGTTACCCCTCACTATCCCTCATTACCCCTCGTTATCCCCTCATTATCCCTCATTATCCCCTCGTTATCCCTCACTATCCCCTCATTATCCCCTCGTTATCCCTCACTATCCCCTCACTATCCCCTCGTTATCCCTCATTATCCCTCACTATCCCCTCACTATCCCCTCGTTATCCCCTCATTATCCCTCATTTCCCTCATTACCCCTCATTATCCCTCACTATCCCTCGTTATCCCCTCATATCCCCTCACTATCCCCTGTTATCCCTCACTATCCCTCGTTATCCCTCATTATCCCTCACTATCCCTCATTACCCCTCACTATCCCTCATTATCCCCTCGTTATCCCCTCACTATCCCTCATTATCCCCTCACTATCCCCTCGTTATCCCTCACTATCCCTCACTATCCCTCGTTACCCCTCACTATCCCCTCGTTATCCCTCATTATCCCTCACTATCCCTCACATCCCTCGTTTCCCCTCGTTATCCCGCTCCGTGCCGTGCCAGCTGGCGGGCAGTCTCTCATGAAGAGCGCCATCAGACGTCGGAGGAGTCGTGGATCGAGCGCAGATGCTGGAGGACAGAAGCGCGCCACGGACTGGGAGGCGACCAACAGGCCATCGAGGAGCAGGTGGCCCGCGAGTCCTACCTGCAGTGGCTGCGCGACCAGGAGAAGCAGGCGCGGCAGGTGGGGCCACCGTGGCCGTGGGGGCCACTGCGGCACGGGTGGCACTGGCCATGGGGCTGGCACTGGCCATGGGGCTACCGGGGAGGCTGGCACTGGCCCCTAGGGGCACCAAGGGGGTCTCTGGCACTGGCCTGGGGACACTGGGAGGGGGCTGGCACTGGCCAATGGGGCCAGCACTGGCCATGGGGCCACCAGGAGGGGCTGGCACTGGACCATGGGGCCACTGGGGGGGGGGCTGGCACTGGCCATGGGGGTGGCACTGGCCATGGGGGTGGGCATGGCATGGGGCCACTGGGAGGGGCTGGCACTGGCACGGGGCCACCAGGATCACTGTGGGGCTGGCACTAGCCATGGGGCCACCGGAGGGGCTGGCACTGGCCATGGGGCTGGCACTGGCCATGGGGCCACCAGGATGGGGCTGGCACTGGCCGTGGGGCTGGCACTGGCCATGGGGCCACCGGGACCGGGCTGGCACTGGCCATGGGGCTAGGCACTGGCCATGGGGCTGGCACTGGCCATGGGGCCACCAGGGAGGCTGGCACTGGTCCCAGGGGGCCACCAGGGGGGTATCTGGCACTGGCCCTGGGGACACTGGGTCCCTCGGGGGGCTGGCCCTGGGGCCACCAGGGTCCCTGGCACTGGCCCTGGGCCACAGGGGCACTGGCACTGGCCCTGGAGTCCCTGGCACTGGCCCTGGGGCCACCAGGGTCCCTGGCACTGGCCCTGGGGGGCACTGGGGTCACCGTGGGTGTCCCCGCAGCCCTGGTCACTCTGCTGGCCCCTGTGGCTCGCTCTGCTGGCCCTGAGGCTCTGTGACTTAGTGGTCACTCTTGGTCACTCCTGGTCACTCTGTGGTCACTCTGTGGTCACTCGTGGTCACTCTGTTTCCCCACAGCCCGCAAGGCCAGCGCCACGTGCAGCTCGGCCACGGTGGCCAGCGGGCTAGAGGAGTGGAGTGGCCACTGGCCCTGTGGTCACTCTGTGGTCACTCTGGTCATCATGGTCACTCTGTGGTCACTCTCTGGTCACCCCATGGTCACTCTGTGTCCCCACAGCCCCGCAAGGCCAGCGCCACGTGCAGCTCGGCCACGGCAGCCACGGCGGCCAGCGGGCTAGAGGAGTGGAGCGCCCGCTCGCCGCGGCCCCGCAGCGCCGCCCCTCCCCCGAGCACCCGGGCTGCACCCGGAGCCCCCGGGCCCAAACCCCCTCGCCAGGAGCCCCCCCGCGGAAAAACCCCCCTCGCCCTGCGCCCCAGGTGGGCACTGGGGGGGATTGGGGGGCACTGGGAAAACTGGGGGGGAATTGGGGGGAAACTGGGGGGGATTGGGGGGCACTGGGCAAAGTGGGGGGGAATTGGGGGGAAACTGGGGGGCAAACTGGGGGGCAAACTCGAGGGGAACTGGGCAAAGTGGGGGGGAAACTGGGGGGAAATTGGGGGGGTCAAACTGGGGGGGAACTGGGGGAAACGGGGGAACTGGGAAAATTGGGGGGGAAACTGGGGGGGGAACTGGGCAAATTGGGGGGGAACTGGGGGGGGAAACTGGGGGGGAAACTGGGGGAATCGGGGGGAACTGGGAAAACTGGGGGGGCAAAATGAGGGGGAAACTGGGGGGCAAACTGGGCAAACTCTGGGGGGGAACTGGGGGGGACTGTGGGGGGGAAACTGGGGTGACTGGGGGCCCAAACTGGGAATTGAGGTCACTGTGCCCCCCTTAATTAGGGTCACTGTGCCCCCCCAAACTGGGAATTGGGGTCACTGTGCCCCCCCAAATTGGGGTCACTGTGCCCCCCCAAACTGGGAATTGGGGGTCACTCCCCCCCCAATTGGGGTCACTGTGCCCCCCCAAACTGGGAATTGGGGGTCACTCCCCCCCTAATTGGGGTCACTGTGTCCCCCCCAATTGGGGTCACTGTGCCCCCCCCCCAATTGGGGACCCTCCCCCCATCCCGGGGGCTCAGGGCGGATTTTGGGGTGTGGGTCTGGATTTGGGGGGGGGTCCTGAACCCCTCTTTGCCCCCCCCCCAGGGACCAGCAGCCAGCTGGGGGCGGGGGGGGGTCGGGCCACGCCCCCCCTGGTGTCGCTGTACCCGGCCCTGGAGTGCAGGGCGCTCATGCAGCAGATGTCCCCGACTGCCTTCGGTAATTTGGGAAAATTGGGGGATTTGGGGGGGTCGGGGATTTTTGGGGGGGGTTGGGCATTTTTTGGGGATTTTTTTTGGGGGGGGTGTGGTCGGTTTTGGGGGATTTATGGTGATTTTAGGGGATTTTTAGTGGATTTTTAGGGGATTTTTAGTGGATTTTAATGTGATTTTTAGGGGATTTTAATGTGATTTTTAGTGGATTTTAATGTGATTTTTGGGTGATTTTAAGAGGATTTTAAGGTGATTTTTAGGGGATTTTAAGTGGATTTTTAGGGGATTTTTAGGGGATTTTAAGGGGATTTTTAGGGGATTCTAAGGTGACTTTCAGTGGATTTTAAGGTGATTTTTAGGTGATTTTTAGGGGATTTTTAGTGGATTTTTAGGGGATTTTTAGTGGATTTTAATGTGATTTTTAGTGGATTTTAATGTGATTTTTAGGGGATTTTAATGTGATTTTTAGTGGATTTTAATGTGATTTTTAGTGGATTTTTAGGGGATTTTAAGGGGATTTTTTGGGGATTTTATGGGGATTTTTAGTGGATTTTAATGTGATTTTTAGGGGATTTTTAGGGGATTCTAAGGTGATTTTTAGTGGATTTTAAGGTGATTTTTAGGTGATTTTTAGGGGATTTTTAGGGGATTTTTAGTGGATTTTTAGGGGATTTTTAGTGGATTTTTTGGGGATTTTCGGTGGATTTTTAGGTGATGTTTAGGGGATTTTAAGGGGATTTTTTTGGGATTTTATGAGGATTTTTAGTGGATTTTAATGTGACTTTTGGGTGATTTTTAGGGGGTTTTTAGGGGGTTTTAAGGGGATTTTAAGGGGATTTTTAGTGAATTTTTAGGGGATTTTTTGGGGATTTTTAGGGGATTTTTAGGGTCATTTTCAGGATTTTTGGGGAATTTAGGGTAATTTAGGGGGATTTTGGGTCATTTTTAGTGGATTTTGGGTCATTTTTGGGCAATTTTGGCTCATTTTTAGTCGATTTTAGGGGACTTTTGGGGGATTTTTTGGGATTTAAGGTCATTTTTAGGAGATTTAGGGTCATTTTTAGGGGATTTAGGGTCATTTTGGGAGCGTTTTTGAGGGATTTAGGGTCATTTTTAGTGGATTAGTGTCATTTTTAGGGGATTTTGGGGGGATTTAGGGTCATTTTTAGGGGATTTGGGTCATTTTTAGTGGATTTTGGGTCATTTTTAGGAGATTTTGGGTCATTTTGGGAGCGTTTAAAGTGGTTTTTTGAGGGATTTTGGGTCATTTTTAGGGGATTTTGGGTCATTTTGGGGTGATTAGTGTCATTTTCGGGTATTTAAGGTCATTTTTTAGGATTTACAATCCTTTTGGAAGCATTTTTGAGGGATTTTGGGTCATTTTTAGGGGATTTTGGGGTCATTTTGGGTGATTTAGGGTCATTTTTAGCAGTTTTAAACTCATTTTTCAGCCGTTTTCAGTGATTTTTTTGGGATTTTGGGTAATTTAAGGTCGTTTTTGAACGATTTCAAAGCCCTCCTCAACCCCAAACCCCCAATTTAATTTTTGGGGTCCCCCCAGGCTTGAACGACTGGTGAGGACGCCGAGATCCTGGCGTCGGGGATTTGGGGTCATTTGGGGGATTTTGGGGCATTTTGGGTCATTTTAGGGGATTTTGGGGTCATTTTTAGGGGATTTTGGGTCGTTTTAGGTAATTTAAAGTCAATTTTAGGGTGTTTTTGGTCATTTTGGGAGCGTTTAAAGTGCGTTTCCAGGGATTTTGGGTCATTTTGGGGCAATTTTGGCTCATTTTTAGTCGATTTTAGGGTCATTTTAGGGGATTTTTGGGAGATTTAGGGTCATTTTTAGGGGATTTTGGGTCATTTTTCAGGGATTTTGGGTCATTTTGGGGCAAGTTTGGCTCATTTTTAGTCGATTTTAGGGTCATTTTAGGCGATTATCGAGGGATTTAGGGTCATTTTTAGTGGATTTTGGGTCATTTTTAGGGGATTTTGGGTCATTTTGGGGCAAGTTTGGCTCATTTTTAGTCGATTTTAGGGTCATTTTAGGCGATTTTCGGGGGATTTAGGGTCATTTTGGGGGATTTTGGGTCATTTTTAGGGGATTTTGGGTCATTTTGGGGTGATTAGTGTCATTTTGGGGGATTTTAGGTGATTTTTGGGTAATTTCGGGTCATTTTTAAGGGATTTAGGGTCATTTTTTAGGTGATTCTGGGTCATTTTGGGGGATTTTGGGTCATTTTGGGGATTTTTGGGGATTTTAGGGTCATTTTGAGGGGGTTTTGGGTCATTTTTAGGGGTTCTGGGTCATTTTGGGTGATTTAGGGTCATTTTGGGAGCGTTTAAAGTGATTTCTGAGGGATTTTGGATCGTTTTTAGTGGATTTAGGGTCATTTTTAGCAGTTTTAAAGTCATTTTTCAGCCGTTTTCAGTGATTTCTGTGGGATTTTGGAGGTTTCCTCCTCCCCCTCAACCCCAAACCCCCTCAAAAATTTAATCTCAGGCCTGAACGACTGGGAGGACGACGAGATCCTGGCGTCGGTGCTGGCGGTGTTCGCAGCAGGAATACCTGGAGACCATGAAAACCTCGCGCCACAGAGACCCCGCCGCCGACAAAAGTTGATATTGAACCCCGGACTGCCACGACCCCCCTCAAAACAACAACAACAAAAAATAACAACGACAAAAAAAATTAATAATAATAATCCTCGAACCCCCCCCGCCCTCCAAAAACACCCCCTCCTCCTAAAAAAAAAACAAAAAAAAAATAATCACGGCCAACCCACTCCCTCCATCATCATCATCGTCATCATGGAGATGAAAAAAATAAGAAAAAAAAAAAAATCCCACATCCCCCCCTCAAAAAATGGGACTTTTTGAGGGGGATAAAGTTTTGAGCCCCCCCCTCCCTCCCCTCATTTAAATCGGCAAAAAAAAAAAATGTGGGGAGGGGGACACAGCGCTGGACGCCGCGGATGAACCTCGGCTTTTTTTGGGGTTTTTTTGGGTTTTTTTGGGGGTTTTTTTTGGGTGGGGGGGTGAAGAAGATGAAGACCCCTCCTCAAAATGTCGGCTGGAAAGGAGGAGTTGGGGGAGAACGGGGGGGGGGGAAATAAAACCGGGGGGATTTTGGGGGAGGGGGCGTTTATTTTTTTTTTTTAGGGTCTTCTCTTTCTTCCCTCCCCAACTCGTGTGGGATTTTTTGCTGTTTGGGGGGGGTGGGGTGGGGAGGGGTCGTTCTGCCCCTCCCCCTCTCCCCTTTCAAATATCGAGACCTCCCCCTCACCAGCAGCTGGGGGGGAGGGGAGGGGGATAAGGGTGGGGGAGGGGGTCGGGGGGGTGCTGCCCCTCCCCCAGCCCGGTATTAAACTGATGCCCAGCACCCCCCCTGGCCCGTCTGTTCGTGGGGGAGGGGCGAGGCCCCCTCCCCCACCTTCCCCAGAGCGTTTTTGGGGGGGGGGGAGGGGATTTGTGGTTTTTTTTGGGGGGGGGGGTGTTGAGCCCCCTCCCCCAAGGCCTGGGTTTGGAGGCCGCTCGTGTTTACCACGCGGTTGCCATGGTGACGCGTCGCGCCGAGATGACGTAGGGGTAGAGGCGGCCAATCAGCGGTGAGGGCGGGAAAGAGGGGGTGACGTCATTTTGGCCGCGCCGGGATTGGATTGGAAGGAAGAAGGGAGGGGGGGAACGCGGCGCTGCTTGAACCAAGCGATTTCCCGGAGCTGGGGTTTTGAGGGTTACCGGGGCTCTGCGGGTGCTGTCGCGATATATAAAGTATCGTGGCAAACGCGGCGGGCGGGGTAGAGTCTCGTTCTGTCGCGACAAAGCGGCGCGGGGTTTGGCGGCGGCGTCGCGCTAGGCCGCGTTTCCATGGCGACGGAGGGGCGTGGCTTGAGGGCGGGGTCAGGGTGGGGTGGTGGGCTCTGATTGGTCGGTGGGCGGAGCTGGTGGGATTGTCCGCCCCTTTCCCCCGCCGCCAGGGGGCGCCGCGCGCGGAGCGGGGGCGCGAGCGGGGATGGAGCTGCGCGGGGCGCCGGTGAGAGCGGGGAAATGGGGAATTCTGAGGGGAAAATGGGGAGTTCTGAGGGGAAAATGGGGAGTTCTGAGGGGAAAATGGGGAATTCTGAGGGGAAAACGGGGGGGAAATGGGGAATTCTGAGGGGAAAATAGGGAATTCTGAGGGGAAAATGGGGAGTTCTGAGGGGAAAATGGGGAATTCTGAGGGGAAAACGGGGGGAAATGGGGAATTCTGAGGGGAAAATGGGGATTTTGAGGTGGAAAGTGGGGATTTCTGAGGGGAAAATAGAGGGGAAATGGGGTCTATGAGGGGAAAATGGGGAATTCTGAGGGGAAAACGGGGATTTTTGAGGGGAAAATGGGGAATTCTGAGGGGAAAACGGGGATTTTTGAGGGGAAAATGGGGCATTCTGAGGGGAAAACGGGGGATTCTGAGGGGAAAACGGGGAATTCTGAGGGGGAAATGGGGAATTCTGAGGGGGGAGGAGGAAAATGGGGAATTCTGAGGGGAAAACGGGGGGAAATGGGGTCTTGAGGGGAAAACAGGGAATTCTGAGGGGGAAATGGGGAAGTTCTGAGGGGAAAATGGGGAATTCTGAGGGGGAAATGGAAACGGGGGGAAATGGGGAATTCTGAGGGGAAAATGGGGATTTTGAGGTGGAAAATAGGGATTTCTGAGGGGAAAATGAGGGGAAATGGGGTCTATGAGGGGAAAATGGGAATTCTGAGGGGAAAATGGGGATTTTTGAGGGGAAAAGGGAATTCTGAGCGGAGAAATGGGGATTTTGAGGGGAAAATTGGGGATCTTGAGGGGAAAACGGGGGATTCTGAGGGGAAAACGGGGAATTCTGAGGGGAAAATGGGGAGTTTGAGGGGGAAAATGGGGATTTTGAGGGGAAAATGGGGGCATGGGCTGTGAAAGGGGGAATACAGTATTAGGGGGGATGGGGTCTGAGGGAGGGAATTGAGAGTGGAAAGGGTTGAGGGGAAAATGGGGGATTCGAGGTCGTGGGAGAGGGTGAGAAGGAATTGTGAGTCGGGAAATTGGGAATGGGAGAGGGGAAATGTTCGGGGATGGGGTTTTGAGGGGAAAACGATTCTGAGATGTTGATTTTGAGGGTCTGGGGGGAAGGGGTTTGGGGTGGGGGGAAACAGACGGGACCCGGCCGCCCCAAACCATGCGGGATTTTGAGGGGGAAAATGGGGGTCCCTGAGGGGAAATGGGGGTCCCGTATTAGGGGAGGGGTCGTGAGGGAGGCAATGGGAGGGGAGGAGGAAAATGGGGGTCCCAGGTCCTGGGGGGGGTCCGAGAGGAAATTGGAGTCGGGAATATTTGAGGAGAGGGTTTGAAATTTCGGGGAGGGGTCTCAGGGGAAAATTTCAATGTTGAATTTTGAGTCTGGGGGAGGGGGGGGGGGGACACACCAGACACCGCGACCCCGCCCCCCCATAACCCCAGATCCACTCAGATCCCGTCAGGAGGAGGAAAAAAGCGAAAAAAAGGACAAAAAACCCAAACCTACCCCAAGGTGAGGGGAGGGGGGGGGGGTCAGGGGGGTCGTGACGCCCCCTCCCCCAAATCCCTCCTTTTAGGGGGTGAGGGGGGGGCACATTCCGGGCCTCCCCTCCCCTCCAGGGTTATTTTTAGCCCCTGGGGGTGGGGGGGGCTTTGAGGTCATTTCTATTTTTGGGGGGGTGATGGCCCAGAATGCCCGGCTCGAGGGGGGGAGGGGGCTCTGGGACCTCCCAGCGCTCCCCTGGGAACATTCCCGGCTCCTTTGGCACTCTGGGACCACCCTGAGACCCCCACCCCAGCATGGGGGAGACCCCGAAGGGACCAGGTATGGGGGCGCTGAGAGGAGACCCAGATTTTGGGGAGGGGGGAATACAGAGGAAATCCCTCCCAGATTTTGAGGAGGGGGGCACAGAGAGGAGACCCTCCCAGATTTTGGGGAGGGGGGCACAGAGGAGACCCTGAAGGGATCGGATTTTGGGGAGGGGGGTGCAGTGAGGAGACCCCTCCCAGATTTTGGGGAGGGGGTCTAGGAGTGAAGGTCTTTAAGAGCAGAGGGGACCCCCATTTGAACAGGGGTCAGATTTGGGAGGGGGACTAGCAGTGAGGGAGACCCCTCCCAGATTTTGGGGAGGGGGACACAGAGAGGAGACCCCTGAAGGGATCGGATTTTGGGGAGGGGGGTTCTGAGAGGAGACCCCTCCCAGATTTTGGGGAGGGGGACACAGAGAGGAGACCCTCCCAGATTTTGGGGAGGGGGCTCTGGGACCTCCCAGCGCTCCCTGGGAACATTCCCGGCTCCTTTGGCACTCTGGGACCACCCTGGGACCCCACCCCAGCATGGGGGAGACCCCGAAGGGACCAGGTATGGGGGCGCTGAGAGGAGACCCCAGATTTTGGGGAGGGGGGTTCAGAGAGGAGACCCCTCCCAGATTTTGGGGAGGGGGGTTCAGAGAGGAGACCCCTCCCAGGTTTTGGGGAGGGGGGTTCAGAGAGGAGACCCCTGAAGGGATCGGATTTTGGGGAGGGGGGTTCAGAGAGGAGACCCCTCCCAGATTTTGGGGAGGGGGGCGCAGTGAGGAGACCCCTCCCAGATTTTGGAGAGGGGGGCGCAGTGAGGAGACCCCCCCAGATTTTGAGGGGGGGGGCGCAGGGACGAGACCCCTAAAGGGGCCCGATTTGGGGAGAGGGCTGCAGAGAGGAGACCCCTGAAGGGATCAGATTTTGAGGAGGGGGCACGCAGAGACGGAGACCCCTAAAGTAACCCAAACTTAGGGTTTGTGACCTAATCTGTGACCCCTCCCAAATTTTAGGGCGAGGCTCAGAGAAGCGACCCCCCAAAAGAACCCCAAATCCAGGGAAGCAGAACAGCAACAACCCCCCTAAAACCACCCAGATTTTGAGGAGGGGGTCGCAAACACCGGGTCCGCCCTCACCCGGGGGGTCTCCGCCCTGATCTAGAGGGTGGTCCCACCTTTGCCCCCTCCCCATTTTCAGGACCCCCAGCCCCCTCCCCAGCGAGCTATCCCAGCGCCCCCCGCCCCATCGCTGTCCGACGAGGGCGAGCAGGAAGACCCCCGCGATTACTGCAAAGGTGGGCGACACCCCCGCGCCTTTTACACCCTATTTGAGGAGGGGGTCTCCACAACCCCCTTCAGGGTGACGCCCCCTCCCCAGGCGGGTATTACCCGGTTCGAATCGGGGATCTTTTCCACGGCCGTTACCACGTGCTGCGCAAGCTGGGCTGGGGTCATTTCTCCACCGTGTGGCTCTGCTGGGATCTCCGGTGAGTTCGGGGAACCCCCTCCTAAAATGAGGAGGGGGCTTCCGAGCTGGGGAGAGGGGGGGGGTCTCTCTCCACCAAGTGAGGCTCTGCTGGAGTTTTGAGGAAGGGGCGGGGGGTGGTCTTCCCCTTGGGGGTTTTTTGTTTTTGTTTGCAGGAGGAAACGCTTCGTGGCGTTGAAGGTGGTGAAAAGCGCCCCCCAGTACACGGAGACGGCTCTGGATGAGATCAAGCTGCTGAAATGCGTGAGTGCCCGAGACCCCCTCCCCAAATTGAGGACCCCCCACCCTAAAAAAATCCACCCGCGTGCCTCCCGCAGGTGAGGGATTCGGACCCCAGCGACCCCAAACGGGAGAACATCGTGCAGCTCATCGACGACTTCAGGATCTCGGGCGTCAACGGCGTCCGTATCCTTTTATTTTTTCTTTTTAAGGGCGGTTTCTGACCACCCCCTTTGATGGGGAAGGGTCTGTTAAATTGGGGAGGGGTCTCTGGGGGTTCCTTGACCCCTCGTGGCCCAGATGTTTGCATGGTGCTGGAGGTGTTGGGGCACCAGCTGCTGCGCTGGATCATCAAATCCAACTACCAGGGGCTGCCCCTGCCCTGCGTCAAGAGCATCGTCAGGCAGGTGAGGGGGGCTCGGTGTACCCCCTCCCCAAATCCCCGGGACCCCCCAAATCCCTGGGATCCCCAGGATATCACCCCAAATCCATGGGACCCCCAAATCCCCTGGGACCCCCGGATATCACCCCAAATCCCCTGGGAGCCCCAAATCCCTGGGACCCCCCGGATATCACCCCAAATCCATGGGACCCCCCAAATCCCTGGGACCCCCCAAATCCCTGGGATCCCCCAGATATCACCCCAAATCCCTGGGACCCCCAAATCCCCTGGGACCCCCCAAATCCCCTGGGATCCCCGGATATCCCCCCAAATCCCTGGGACCCCCAAATCCCTGGGATCCCCCGGATATCCCCCCAAATCCATGGGACCCCCCAAAATCCCCTGGGATCCCCCAAATATCCCCCCAAATCCCTGGGACCCCCAAATGTGTTGGGGTCCCCTTCTCAGTTTTGGGATCCCCCTCTGAGTTTTGGGGAGCCCCTCTGAGTGTTGGGGTCCCCTCCCATTGTCGGGGTCCCCCTCCCACTTTTGGTGTCCCCCTCCCATTGTTGGGATCCCCCTCCCACTTTGGGGGTCCCCTCCCACTTTGGGGGTGCCCTCCCATTGTCAGTGTCCCCCTCCCACTTTGGGGGTCCCCTTCCCACTTTTGGGGTCCCTCTCCCACTTTGGGGGTCTCCCTCCCACTTTGGGGATCCCCCTCCCGCTCTGGGGATCCCCCTCCCAATTTGGGGATCCCCCTCCCATTGTTGGGGGTCCCCCTCCCACTCTGGGATCCCCCTCCCACTTTGGGGGTCTCCCTCCCACTTTGGGGGTGCCCTCCCACTTTGGGGGTCCCCCTCCCACTGTCAGTGTCCCCCTCCCACTTTGGGGGTCCCCCTCCCACTGTCAGTGTCCCCCTCCCACTTTGGGGGTGCCCTCCCACTTTGGGGATCCCCCTCCCACTTTGGGGATCCCCCTCCCGCTCTGGGATCCCCCTCCCACTGTCAGTGTCCCCCTCCCGCTCTGGGGATCCCCCTCCCACTCTGGGGTCCCCCTCCCAATTTGGGGGTGCCCTCCCACTTTGGGGATCCCCTCCCATTGTTGGGGGTCTCCCTCCCACTTTGGGGATCCCCCTCCCACTCTGGGGATCCCCCTCCCGCTCTGGGGATCCCCCTCCCACTCTGGGATCCCCCTCCCGCTCTGGGGATCCCCCTCCCATTGTTGGGGTGCCCCTCCCATTGTTGGGGTCCCCCCCGCTCTGGGGGCGCCCCGCAGGTGCTGGAGGGGCTCGACTACCTGCACACCAAGTGCAAGATCATCCACACGGACATCAAGCCCGAGAACGTTCTGCTGTGCGTGCGCCCGCCCTACCTGCGGCACCTGGCGGCGCAGGCGGCGCGCTGGGCGCGGGGACGCGGCCCCCCCCGCGGCGCAGGTACCCCCAAAATCAGCACGGGGCGCGGGGGAACCCCGAAAGTCAGCTTGGGGGGGACGGGGGACCCCAAAAATGCAGCCTTGGGGGGACATGGAAACCCTAAAATTCCTGCCTCCTGTGGCATAGGTACCCCCAAAATCAGCCCTGGGGGGCGGGGAACCCCAAAATCAGCCCTGGGGGGGACGGGTGACCCCAAAATCAGCCCTGGGGGGGGACGGGGGACCCCGAAATTCAGCTTGGGGGGGACGGGGGACCCCAAAAATGCAGCCCTGGAGGGTTGGGGGACACTGAAATTCAGCCTTGAGGGCACATGGAAACCCTAAAATTCATCACCGGGGGTTAGGGATATTCAAAATGTAACCCTGGGGGGGACAGGGAACCCCAAAATCAGCCCTGGGGGGGACGGGGGACCCCGAAATTCAGCTTGGGGGGACGGGGGACCCCAAAAATGCAGCCTTGGGGGAGATAAGGAAACCCTAAAATTCATCACCAGGGTGTAGGGAAATCTAAAATTCCTGCCTCCTGTGGCATAGGTACCCCCAAAATCAGCCCTGGGGGGCGGGGAACCCCAAAATCAGCCCTGGGGGGACGGGGACCCAAATCAGCCTGGGGGGGTCAGGAACCCCAAAAATTAATCTTCTGGGGGGGGGGACCCCAAAAATGCAGCCCAGGTGTGCAGGTGGGGGTGCAGGGCTGACTCCCCTCCCATGCTCTGTCCACAGTGAGTAGCACTCAGGGACCTGGAGTGTCCTGCACACCTGATGGTGTGTCACTGTGCTCACCTGATGTGTGTGCTCACCTGTGTGTACACCTGAGTGTGTGTGCTCACTGTGTGCTCACCTGAGTGTGTGTGCTCACCTGTGTGCTCACCTGGTGTGCACACCTGTGTGTTGTGTGCTCACCTGGTGTGTGCTCACCTGTGTGCTCACCTGAGTGTGTGTGTGCTCACCTGTGTGCTCACCTGTGTTGCTCACCTGAGTGTGTGTGTGCTCACCTGTGTGTGTGTGCTCACCTGAGTGTGTGTGCTCACCTGTGTGCTCACCTGTGTGCTCACCTGAGTGTGTGTGTGCTCACCTGTGTGTGTGCTCTCACCTGTCATTTCTCACCTGTGTGCTCTCACCTGTGTGCTCACCTGTCATTTCTCACCTGTCATTTCTCACCTGTGCTCTCACCTGCACACTCTCACCTGTGCTCTCACCCGTGTGCACCCACACACCTGAGCTCACCTGTGCGCACTCTCCCCTGTTTCCGCATACCTGGCTGCTCTTTACCCCCCCGAAAAATCCCCAAAAAAACCCAAAAAAAATCCCAAAAAATCCCAAAAAATCCCCAAAATCCCCGATCCAGGCGCGCCTGTCGCGAGCGCAGCGGCGGCGGCGACAGCGGCGACAGCGGCGACAGCGGCGCCTGCTGGCGGAGCGGCTGCGCGACATGGAGGGGACCCTGGGGACCGCGAGCGAGCCCGGTGGGAATTTGGGGAGGGGGCTGCGTGAGGAGAGCGGGGAGTGCGGGGGGAATTTGGGGAGGGGGCTGCGTGAGGAGAGCGGGGAGTGTGGGGGGAATTTGGGGAGGGGGCTGCGTGAGGAGAGCGGGGAGTGCGGGGGGAATTTGGGGAGGGGGCTGCGTGAGGAGAGCGGGGAGTGTGGGGAATTTGGGAGGGGTGCGTGAGGGAGCGGGGAGGGGGAATTTGGGGAGGGGGCTGCGTGAGGAGAGCAGGGAGTGCGGGGGATTGGGGAGGGCTGGTAGGAGCGGGGATGGGGGGAATTTGGGGAGGGGGCTGCGTGAGGAGAGCGGGGAGTGTGGGGGGAATTTGGGGAGGGGGTTTCTAAGAAACCCTGTGACTTTTTAGGGGGAATTTGGGGAGGGGGCTGCGTTAGGAACACCTGGGAGATTGAGGGGAATTTGGGGAGGGGGATGCTAAGAAACACCTGAGTTTTTTGGGGTGAATTTGGGGAGGGGGTTTCTAAGGAATACGTGGGAGTTTGGGGGGATTTGGGGAGGGGGCTGCGTGAGGAGAGCGGGGAGACTGGGGGGAATTTGGGGAGGGGGCTGCGTGAGGAGAGCGGGGAGTGCGGGGGGAATTTGGGGAGGGGGCTGCGTGAGGAGAGCGGGGAGTGTGGGGGGAATTTGGGGAGGGGGCTGCGTGAGGAGAGCGGGGAGTGTGGGGGGAATTTGGGGAGGGGGCTGCGTGAGGAGAGCGGGGAGATTGGGGGGAATTTGGGGAGGGGGCTGCGTGAGGAGAGCGGGGAGATTGGGGGGAATTTGGGGAGGGGGATGCTAAGAAACCCCTAAATTTTTTAGGGTGAATTTGGGGAGGGGGTTTCTAAGGCACACTTAGGATTTTTTAGGCTGAATTTGGGGGAGGGGTTTCTAAGGAACCCTGCAACTTTTTAGGCTCTATTTGAGGAGGGGGCTTCCAAGAAACCCCTAAATTTTTTAGGCTGAATTTGGGAGGGGGTTTCTAAGACCCCCCCGATTTTTGAGGCTGAATTTGGGGAGGGGGTTTCTAAGAACCCCCGATTTTTTAGGCTGAATTTGGGGAGGGGGCTTCTAAGGCACACTTGGTATTTTTTACGATGAATTTGGGGAGGGGGTTTCTAAGAAACCCTGATTTTTTTGGTGTGAATTTGAGGAGGGGGTTTCCAAGAAACCCCTAAATTTTTTAGGCTGAATTTGGGGAGGGGGTTTCCAAGACCCCCCAATTTTTCGGGTAAATTCGGTGATTATTCCCCCCCCCTCAACTTCTTTATTTAAATTCGAGCTCAATTTGAGGAGGGGTCTCAACGGGGGCTCTCTCCTCTTGCAGAAACCCCCCGGAGGAGCCCGGGGGGAGCCCCCCGAGCGGCGCCTCCTCCTCGGGGGTCCACACGCTGCCCCCGGGGTGGGCAGGGGGCTCCCCCGAGGGGTCCTCGGGGGGCTCCTGCTCCTCCCGAATTAGGGGAGGGGGCTTCTCCTCGGGACCCTCCCCCCGGCGCCCCCCAGCCCCAGCTCGGACTCGCTGTTCACGCCCACCTCGGGCTCCCTCATTTCGGGGGGCTCCGAGGGGCTGCGCGACCCCCTGGGTTAGTGAGGGGGGGGGTCTGGGGGGGTTTGGGGGGGTCTGGGGGGAATTTGAGGGGGTCTGTGGGGGAATTTGGGGGTCTGGGGGTGGGATTTGGGGGGTATGGGGGGGTCTGGGGGGTGTTGGGGAGGGGGATTTGGGGTCTTGGGGGGGATTTGGGGGGGTTGGGGGGTCTGGGGGGGTTTTGGGGGAGTCTGGGGAGGGGGTTTGGGGGGTCTGGGGGGTGGGATTTGGGGGGGAATTTGGGGGTCTGGGGGTGGGATTTGGGGGTCTGGGGGTGGGATTTGGGGGGTATGGGGGGGTCTGGGGGGGTTGGGGAGGGGGATTTGGGGTCTTGGGGGGGATTTGGGGTCTGGGTGTTTGGGGGGGGGTCTGGGGAGGGGGATTTGGGGTTTGGGGAGGGGTTTTGGGGGGGTCTGGGGGGGATTTGGGGTCTGGGGGGGGTTTGGGGGGTCTGGGGGGGAATTTGCGGGTCTGGGGGCGGGTTAGGGGGGATCTGGGGGGTTTTGGGGGGTCTGGGGAGGGGAATTGGGGTCTTGGGGGGGTTGGGGGTGGGTGGGGGTCTGGGGGGGAATTTGGGGGTCTAGGGGCGGGTTTGGGGGGGTCTGGGGGGGTTGGAGGGGTTTGGGGAGGGGTGTTTGGGGGTTATGGGGGGGGTTAGGGGGGTCTGGGGGGGGTTGGGGGGGTTTAGGGAGGGGGACTTGGGGTCTTGGGGGGGATTTTGGGGGGTTGGGGGGGTTGGGGGGGTTTTGGGGGGTCTTGGGGGGTTTGGGGGTATCTGGGGAGGGGGATTTGGGGGTCTGGGTTTGGCGGGTTTGGGGGCTTTGGGGGGGGTCTGGGGGATGGGATTTGGGGTCTAGGTGGGGGTTGGGGTCTGGGGGGCAATTTGGGGGTCTGGGGGGTTCTGGGGGGGGATTTGGGGTCTGGGGTTGGAATTTGGGGTGGCTTTGGGGGGTCTGGATGGGGAATTTGGGGGGTTTAAGGTCGGGGGAGTCTGGGGGGAAATTTGGGGTCTGGGGGGGAAATCGGGGGGGTTTTTAGGGTCGGGGGGGTCTGGGGGGCAGTTTGGGGTTGGGGTCTCTGGGGGGGGGGTCCCCACGTCCCCACTGTGCCCCCCCAGGTGAGGGGGCGCTGCCGGGGGGGCTGGAGAACCCCCTGGACCCCGGGCCGCCCCCCGGCTGCGGGTGAAGATCGCGGACCTGGGGAACGGCTGCTGGGTGGTGAGGGGGGATCGGGGGGATCGGGGGGATTGGGGGGTACGGGGGGATTGGGGGGATCGGGGGATTGGGGGAGATTGGGGGGGATCGGGGGGATCGGGGGGGAGTGGGGGGGATCGGGGGGTACGGGGGGATTGGGGGAACACGGGGGGATCGGGGGGTACGGGGGGATTGGGGGGATTGGGGGAACACGGGGGGATCGGGGGGGAGTGGGGGGGATTGGGGGGTACGGGGGGATTGGGGGAACACGGGGGGATTGGGGGGTACGGGGGGATCGGGGGGATCGGGGGATTGGGGGGGATCGGGGGGCCCGGGGGGGATCGGGAGGGAGTGGGGGGATAGGGGTGATTGGGGGGGTCGGGGGGATTGGGGGGATATAGGGGGGTTTGGGGGGACTGGGGGGGATCTGGGGGGGGCTGGGAGGGGATTGGGGGGATCTCGGAGGGATCTGGGGGGACTGGGGGCACTGGGAGGGGATTGGGTGGCATTGGGAGGGACTGGAGTTTTTTGGGGGGGGGTTGAGGGGGTCTGGGAATCTTTTTTGGGGGGAGTTTGGGGGTTGTGGGGGGTCTGGGAGTATTCCCGCGGGTCTGGGGTTGTTCTCATGTTCATTATTTGGGTCTGGGGGTGTTCCGCGGGTCTGGGGGTGTTCCCGCGTTCATTATTTGGGTCTGGGGGTGTTCCCGCGGGTCTGGGGGTGTTGCCGTGGGTTCCATGTACATTATTTGGGTCTGGGGCTGTGCCCCGTTGTTCACTAGTTGGGTCTGGGGGTGTTCCCGCGGGTCTGGGGGTGTTCCCGTGCTCATTATTTGGGTCTGGGGGCGTTCCCGCGGGTCTGGGGGTGTTGCCGTGGGTTTCATGTACATTATTTGGGTCTGGGGGCTGTGTCCCCGCTGTTCACCATTTGGGTCTGGGGTCCCAGCACAGGCACTTCACCGAGGCCATCCAGACGCGGCAGTACCGGGCGCTGGAGGTGCTGCTGGGGGCGGGGTACGGGCCCCCCGCCGACATCTGGAGCACGGCCTGCATGGTGGGGAGGGGGCGAGGGACCCCGAGGGGGAGGGGGCTGCATGGGGGGAGGGGGCGAGGGGGGGAGGGGCTGCATGGGGGGAGGGGGCTGCATGGGGGGAGGGGGCGAGTGGGGAGGGGGCACCCTCGGGTGGGGAGGGGGCTTCGGGAGAGGGGGATTCAGTGTGGGGAGGGGGCTGCATGGTGGGGAGGGGGCTGTAGAGGGAGGGGGATTTAGAGGGGGTCTGGGGGCTCCCAGGATCTGCATGATGAGGGGAGGGGGCTTCGGGGAAGGGGCTGCATGGGGGGGGGGACCCCGAGGGGGGAGGGGGCTGCATGGGGGGAGGGGGCTGCGGGAGGGGGGGATACAGAGAGGGGAGGGGGCTTCGGGGGGGAGGGGGCTTTGGGAGAGGGAGGGGGTTTTGGGTCAGGGGGGTCTTCGGGGGGTTGGGGGCTCCCAGGGCCAGCATGGGGTGGGGGCTTGAGGGGAGGGGGCTTTTGGGTGGGGGGGCTTTGGGTGAGGAGGGGGCTTCGTGGGGGAGGGGAATCTCCAGATGGGGAGGGGGCTTTGGGTGGGGAGGGACCCCAGGTGGGGAGGGGGCTGCCCAGAGACCCCAGGCTTGCACGGTCAGGGAGCTTTGGGGGGGAGGGGTCCTGCAGCCCCTGCCCAATTTCCGGTGGCCCCGCAGGCGTTCGAGCTGGCCACGGGCGATTACCTGTTCGAGCCGCACTCGGGGGAGGAGTACAGCAGAGACGAGGGTGGGCGGGGCCACAGAGGGGCGGGGCCACAGGGGTGTGGTCAGTATAGGCGGGGCCAAAGGGTGTGGTCGTTGTGGGCGGGGTCTCATCAAGGATGTAAAAGGGGGCGTGGTCTCGTGGTAGCCAATGGTACCTGAGCCAAGGGGCGTGGCAATGGGAGGGGTTTCAAACAAGGGGCGTGGCCTCAGGGTGGGTGTGGCTACAGGTGTGGCACAGATGGGCGTGGCCTCATCAAATGTGTAAAAGGGGCGTGGTCTCAGTATTAAGGCGTGGCTAAAGAGGGGTGGGCGTAACCAGAGGAGGAGGGCGTGGCTAAAGGAGGGCTGGGCGTGGCTAAAAGAGGGGTAGGCGTGGCTAAGGAGGGCTGGGCGTGGCTAAAGGAAGGATGGGCGTAACTAAAGGAGTTGGGCGTGGCTAAATGAGATACGGGCGTGGCTAAAGGAGGGCTGGGCGTGGCTAAAGGAGGGCTGAGCCTAACCAAAGGGGGGGGGGGCGTGGGTAAAGGAGGGGTGGGCGTGGTCACGGGAGGGGTAGGCGTGGCTAGAGGATGGGTAGGCGTGGCTAAAGGCGGGGCGAGCATACCCAAAGGAAGCTGGGCGTGGCTAAAGGAGGGGCGGATCTAACCAAACGGGGGTGGGCGTGGCTAAAGTGGGCGTGTCCCCCGCATGCCCCGCCCTCCAGACCACATCGCCCACGTGATCGAGCTGCTGGGGGAGATCCCGCGGCACGTGGCCCTGGGGGGGCGCTACTCCCGCGAGTTCTTCAACCGCAAAGGTGAGCGGGGGCGGGGGCAGAGGGGGCGTGGTCATGGGAGGGTTGTGGTCAGGGGGCGTGGTCAAGGTGGGTGAGTATGGGGGGATTTCGGGGTTTTTTTAGGGAGGTTCGGGGGAATTTGGGGAGTTTTTTAGGGGGGGATTTGGAGGTTTGGGGAAATTGAGGAGGTTTTCGGGGGGTTAAGATGATTTTTTGGGAAGTTCGGGTGGGTTTTTGTGGATTTCGGGCGCTTTGTGGGGATTTTGGGTGGTTGTTTAAGGTTTTAGGGGGATTTTTGGGTGGGGTTTTGGGGATTTGGGGTGGGTTTGGAGGGATTTGGGGTCTTGGGATTTTGGGTGGAATTTTGGGCGTTTTGGGTGAAATTTTTGGGTGGTTTTGGGGATTTCTGGGTGGGTTTTGGGGAATTTCGGGTGCTCTGTGGGAAATTTTGGGGGTTTTGTGGGATTTTTGGGTGTTTTCTTGGGTAGCTTGGGGGGAATTTTAAGGGGTTTTTTAAAATTTTGAGTGGCTTTGTGGGGATTTGGGGGTAATCTGATGCAATTCTCACCGAATTCTGGGTGATTTTGCCTCAATTCTGGGCGATTTTGCCACAATTTCGCCCATTCCTGACGCAATCTCACCACTTTGGTGCTAACCTCACCCCTTTTCCCCCCCCCCCTTTCCCCTCCCGCGTGTCCCCGCGTGTCCCCGCGTGTCCCCGCGTGTCCCCGGCCCAGGGGAGCTGCGGCACATCCGGCACCTGCGGCCCTGGGGGCTGCGGGCCGTGCTGCAGGAGAAGTACGAGTGGCCCGGGGGGCGGCGGCCGCCTTCGCCCAATTCCTGCGGCCCATGCTGGCCTACGAGCCGCGGGGCGGCGAGTGCCACGGCCCGCCCAGTGCCTGCTGCACCCTGGCTCCGCCCCTAGGCACGCCCGCGGACACGCCCACTATCACAGGGACACGCCCAGTGCCCCACCAGAGCCACGGACACGCCCAGTGTCTGCTGCACCCTGGACTCCGCCCTAGGCACGCCCAGGGACACGCCCAGTGCCCAATGGACATGCCCACTTCCCCCAGGGCAGCACGTCGGGCACGCCCACTGCTCCATGGACATGCCCACTTCCCACGTCACGCCCACTGTCCCGGGGGCACGCCCACTGCCCCAGGGACACGCCCATTGCGGCTGCAGCTCTGGCTCCGCCCCTGGCCACGCCCACTGTCCACCCACAGCCAGCACTCTGGCTCCGCCCCTGGCCACGCCCCCAGCCAGGCCACGCCCATCCCTGGTCACACCCCAGCCAGGCCACACCCATCCTGGCCCCTCCCCGGTCAGACCACGCCCATCCATGGCCACACCCCGTTTGGCCACGCCCACCCCTGGCCCCACCCCGTCAATAAACCGGGCTGACCCTGGGGGGCTCTGGGGGTCTTTATTTGGGGAGGGGTCCCCAAAAAAGGGTCGGGGGCTCCTGAAGGGACCCCAAAAATTTTGGGGGTCTGGGGAGGGGTCCAGCAAAATTCTGGGGGGGTCCTGGAAAGTTTTGGGGTCTGGGGGGTCCCAAAAAAGTTTTGGGGTCTGGGGGGGATCCCAGAAAAGTTCTGGGGTCTTTTTTTTGGGGGGTCCTGGAAAGTTTTGGGGGCTTTGGGGAGGGGTCCCAAAATATTTTGGGGTCCTGGGGCTGAGCTGGAATTTTGGGGAGTCCCAGAGGGATTTTGGGGGTCCTGGAATTGTTTTGGGGTGCTTGGGGGGGGGGGGGAATCTTAAAAACATTTTGGGGTCCCGTGGGGGTCTCGTGTGTGGTCCTAGGAGGGGAATCCTAAAAATGTTTTGGGGTCCGAGGGGGTTTGGGGGGGGTCTTGGTGGTCCTGGAAGTGTTTTGGGGTCCGTGGGGGTCCTGGTGGTCCTGGAGGTGTTTGGGGGTCCTGGAAGTGTTTTGGGGGTCCCGTGGGGGTCTCGTGTGTGGTCCTGGAGGTTTTTGGGGGTCCCTGGGGGTGTTTGGGAGTCCCTGGGATGTTTTGGGGTCCCCAGGGATGTTTGGGGGTCCCTGGGGGTCTCGTGTGTGGTCCTGGGATGTCTGGGGTCCACGGGGATGTTTGGGGGTCCCTGGGGGTGTTTGGGGGTCCCTGGGGTCTCGTGTGTGGTCTGGGGGTGTTTGGGGGTCCCTGGGGATGTTTTGGGGTCCCCAGGGATGTTTGGGGGTCCCTGGGGGTCACGTGTGTGGTCCTGGGGGTGTTTGGGAGTCCCTGGGGATGTTTTGGGGTCCCAGGGATGTTTGGGGGGTCCCTGGGGGTCTCGTGTGTGGTCCTGGGGATGTTTGGGGGTCCCCGGGGATGTTTGGGGGTCCCTGGGGATGTTTTGGGGTCCCTTGGGGTTCATCGTGGTCCTAAAACTGGTGGGGGGGCTTTGGG
Source organism: Sitta carolinensis (assembly GCA_032173965.1). Taxonomy (NCBI): domain Eukaryota; kingdom Metazoa; phylum Chordata; class Aves; order Passeriformes; family Sittidae; genus Sitta; species Sitta carolinensis. The sequence continues at coordinate 724,933 of CM063310.1, forward strand.
GGTCAATCCTAAAAACATTTTGGGGTCCCTGGGGGTGTTTTGGGGTCCCATGGGGGTCTCGTGTGTGGTCCTGGAGGTTTTTGGGGGTCTTGGGGATATTTTGGGGTCCCTGGGGATGTTTTGGGGTCCCATGGGGGTCTCGTGTGTGGTCCTGAAGGCTTTTGGGGGTCCCTGGGGGTGTTTGGGGGTCCCTTGGGGGTCCCTGGAGGTTTTTGGGGGTCCCTGGAGGTTTTTGGGGGTCCCTGGGGATGTTTTGGGGTCCCTTGTGGTGCATCGTGGTCCTAAAAGTGCTGGGCGGTCCTGGGGGGTTTTGGGGGTCCTGGGGGGTTTTGGGGTCCCTGAAAGTGCTTTGGGGTCCTGGGGGTGTTTTTGGGGTGGTCCTGGGGATGTTTTGGGGTCCCTGGGGGGTCCTGGGGATGTTTTGGGGTCCCTGGGGGTGCTTTGGGGGTGGTCCTGGAGGTGACTTGGGATTCTGGGGGGGTCCCAGGGCTGTTTTGGGGTCCCGAGGTTATTTTGGGGGTCCTGGGGCTGGTTTTGGGGTCCCAGGACAGTTCTGGAGTGTTTTTGGGGGTCCTGGGTCTGTTTTGGGGGTCCTGGGGTTATTTTGGGGTCCCGGCCCTGTTTGGGTCCCAGGTGAGTGTGGGGGTCCCGGGTCAGTTTGGGGGTCCCGGCCCTGTTTTGGGTGTCCAGGTCAGTGTGGGGGTCCGGGTCAGTTTGGGGGTCCCGGGGCTGTTTTGGGTGGGGGTCCCGGGGGTGTTCAGGGGTCTGGGGTTATTTTCTGGGGGGTCCCGGGTCAGTTTGGGGCGGGGGTCCCGCTCAGGTGCGCCCCAGGTGGCTCAGGATGCTCTGCACGGCGCCCGAGGTCGTGCCCTGCCCGCCGATGTCAGGTGTGTGCGTCTGCGGGGGGGGGGCCACGTCAGGGACACGCCCGGCAGGTGAGGGGGTGGACATGGCCACGCCCTGGCCAGGTGAGGGTGTGGTCGTGGCCACGCCCTGGTCAGGTGAGGGTGTGGCTCTTGGTCACGCCCCCCAGCCAGGTGAGGGTGTGGCTCGTGGCCACGCCCCTTGGCCAGGTGAGGGTGTGGGTCATGGCCAAGCCCCTTTGCCCAGGTGAGGGTGTGGTTCATGGTTACGCCCCCGGCCAGGTGAGGGTGTGGCTAGTGGCCACGCCCCCCAAGGCAGGTGTGGGCGGGGCTTACCGGGGGTCGTCCAGCGAGGCCAGCACGGCCTGGCGGATGCTGGAGGCGTGGCTGTGCAGCCTGGGGGAGGAGCCAGCGTGGGACACGCCCACATCAGACAGGTGCACCTGCAGGAGGCTCCGCCCCCCAGCCAGCCCCTCCCATGGGGGAAGGGTGGAGAGGCCACGCCGCTTTCTGAGCCACACCCACCTCGGCTCCTCCCACTGGGGAAGCCACACCCCTTTTGGGTGACCCTGCTCCTCCAGGTGAGCCCCACCCCCTCCCAGGTGACCCCACCCCCTCCCAGGTGAGCCCGCCCATGCGTGAACCCGCCCATCCAGGTGACTTCACCCCTCAGGTGAGGTCCCCCAGGTGTGACCCCGCCCCCAGGTGTGACCCCGCCCCAGGTGAGCCACACCCCCAGGTGATCCCCTTCCCCCCAGGTGACCCCGCCCCAGGTAAGTCCCGCCCCGATAAGCCCAGCCCCGGTAAACCCCACCCCCAGGTGACCCCGCCCCCCCCGGTAAGCCCCGCCCACCGCAGGTGGTCCAGCATCATGCAGGCGCCAGCAGCGCTGCCGTGGGGTTGGCGATGTTGCGGTTGGCGATGCTCTTACCCGTGTTCCGCGTGGCCTGCGGGCACCGGGGACACACCGGTGACACCGGGGACACACCGGTGACACACCAGTAACATCCCAGTGACACCAGTGACACACCGGGGACACACCGCTGACACTCCAGTAACATCCCAGTGACACCAGTGACACACCGGGGACACACCGGTGACACCGGGGACACCAGTGACACTCCAGTAACATCCCAGTGACACCAGTAACACACTGGGGACACCAGTGACACTCCAGTAACATCCCAGTGACACCAGTAACACACGGGGACACACCGGTGACACTCCAGTAACATCCCAGTGACACCAGTAACACACCGGCGGACACACCGGTGACACTCCAGTAACATCCCAGTGACACCAGTGACACACCGGGGGACACACCGGTGACACTCCAGTAACATCCCAGTGACACCAGTGACACACGGGGACACCCGGTGACACTCCAGTAACATCCCAGTGACACCAGTGACACACTGGGGACACCGGTGACACTCCAGTAACATCCCAGTGACACCAGTGACACACGGGGACACACCGGTGACCACCGGGACACCAGTGACACCAGTGACACACCGGGGACACACGGGTGACACTCCAGTAACATCCCAGTGACACCAGTGACACACCGGGGACACACCGGTGACACCCAGTATAACATCCAGTGACACCAGTAACACCCGGGGACACCGTGACACCGGGGACACACCGGTGACACTCCAGTAACATCCAGTGACACCAGTAACACACCAGTGACACACGGGGACACACCAGGGAACACCGGGGAACTTCCCAGTGCTCCCAGTAACATCCCAGTGACACCAGTGACACCGGGACACCAGTGAGCTCCCTGTAACATCCCAGTGCTCCAGTGCCTCTCTGGGACCCCTTAAAAGCCCAGGACCCCCAAAACCCCCCCAGGTCCCCCCATGACCCTCCCGGGAACCCTCAGAAACCCCTCCAGACCCCCCCAATCCCCTAGGATGCCCAGACCCCCAAAATTCCCTAGGATGCCTCCAGGACCCCCCAAAATTTCCCTAGGATGCTCCAGACCCCCATAAATTCCCTAGGATGCCTCCAGACCCCAAAACCCCTAGGATGCCCAGACCCCAAATCCCCTAGGTGGCCTCCAGGACCCCTAAAATCCCCCTAGGATGCCCCCAGACCCCCCAAAGTTCCCCTAGGATGCCCAGACCCCCCAAATCCCCCTAGGATGCCTCCAGACCCCCAAAATTCCCCTAGGATGCCTCCAGACCCCCCAAAATCCCCCTAGGATGCCTCCAGACCCCCAAATCCCCCTAGGATGCCTCCAGATCCACAACCTCCAACACATCCCAGCCGTGGCCGTGCTCCCAACCCCACCCAGTGCTCCCAGTGCCCCCAACCTCCCCCAAACCCCCCCAAATCCCCCCCAGGACCCCCCAGGACCCCCCCAGGACCCTCCCCGAGCCCCCCCAGACCCACGGTCTCGAACACGGCGTAGTCGTGGCCGTAGTTGGCGCCGGGCACGAGCCCCGGGCCCCCCACGAGCCCCACCCAGTGCCCCTCTGAACCCCTCAAACCCCTCCAGAACCCCCAGAGTCACCCAGAACCCCCAAATCCCACGCAAGACCCCCCCAAACCCCCAAAATCCCCTAGGATGCCCAGACCCAATCTCCAACACATCCAGCGTAGCGTGCTCCCAGTCACCCAGCCCAGTGCCAAGCTCCCCCAGAACCCTAAACCCCATCCCCCAGGACCCTCCCAGGCTCGCACAGATCTCCTCAGGACCCCCCAGACCTCCCAAAATCCCCTAGGATGCCAGACCACGGTCTTGAACACATCCAGCGTGGCCGTGCTCCCAGTTGCACCAGCATCCAGTGCCCCCAACCTCCCCAAACCCCCAAACCCCCCAAATCCCCCCAGGACCCTCCCAGGACACCTCAGAGTCACCCAGGACCCCCTCAAATCCCCCCAGACCCACCCAGGACCCCCAATCTCACAACCTCCAACACATCCCAGCCGTGACCATGCTCCAAATCCCACCCAGCACTGTGTGAACCCCCAAAGCCCCCAGAACCCCCCAAATCCCCCCAGGACCCCTCCAGACCCCCCAAAATCCCCCTAGGATGCCCCAGACCCACAACCTCCAACACATCCCAGCCATGGCCGTGCTCCCGGTCCCTCCCACTGCTCCCAATGCCCCCAACCTCCCCCAAATCCCCCCCAGGACCCCCCAAATCCCCCAGGACCCTCCCCAAGCCCTCCCCGAGCCCCCCCAGACCCACGGTCTCGAACACGGCGTAGTCGTGGCCGTAGTTGGCGCCGGGCACGAGCCCTGGGCCCCCACAAGTGCTCCCAGTGCCCCCATCCCCGTGTCCCAAACCCCCAGGACCCTTCAAACTCTCCCAGGACCCCGCAGAGCCCCCAGGACCCCCCAAAATCCCCCTAGGATGCCCCAGACCCACAATCCCCAACATACCACAATCACGGCCATGCTTGCAGTCCCACCCAGCGCTGTGTGAACCCCCCAAACCCCCCCAGAACCCCCCAGACTCCCCAGAACCCCCCAAATCCCCCGAGGACCCTCCCAGGATCCCCAGAGCCACCCAGGACCCTCTCAAATCCCCCCAGACCACCCAGGACCCCCCAAACTCACAACCTCCAACATATCCCAGCCGTGGCCGTGCTCCCGGTCCCTCCCACTGCTCCCAATGCCCCCAACCTCCCCCCAAACCCCCCCAAATCCCCCCAGGACCCTCCCCAAGCCCCCCCGAGCCCCCCCAGACCCACGGTCTCGAACACGGCGTAGTCGTGGCCGTAGTTGGCGCCGGGCACGAGCCCCGGGCCCCCCACGAGCCCGGCGCAGACGTTGTTGACGATGTTCCCGTACAGGTTGGGCATCACCATCACATCGAACTGCTGGGGCCGGGACACCAGCTGGGCCCCCCCCGCGGGGGGGGACACTGGGGTCACTGGGAGCACTGGGAAGGGTGGGGGGGGGGGTGGGGGAGGGGGTTTGGGGGGGTTTTGGGGGGGTTTGGGGGGGGTTGGGGGGTTCGGAGGGGAACTGGGAGCGCTGGGTGGGGCTGGGATCTGCTGGGGACTGGGGGGTTTGGGGGGGTTTTGAGGGGGTCTGGGAGGGTTTAGGGGGGGTTTGGGTGGTCCTGGGAAGGTCTGGGGGATGCTGAGGGGGTCCTGGGGGGGTTTGGGGGGGGGTTTGGGGGGTTTGGGGGGTTCGGAGGGGAACTGAGAGCGCTGGGTGGGACTGGGATGTGTTGGGGATTGGGGTCTGGGAGGGTTTGGGGGGGGTTTGGGTGGTCCTAGGGGGGGGTTTGGGTGGTCCTGGGAAGGTCTGGGGGATGCTGAGGGGGTCCTGGGGGGATTTGGGGGGCTTAGGGGGGGGTTTGGGGGGTTCGGAGGGGAACTGGGAGCGCTGGGTGGGGCTGGGAGCAGAGCCATGACTGGGATCTGTTGGGGATTGGGGGGTCTGGGGGGGTTTTGAGAGGCTTAGAGGGGATTTGGGGGGGGGTTGGGTGGTCCTAGGGTGGTCTGGGGGATGCTGAGGAGGGTCTTGGGGGGGTTTGGGGGGGTTTTGGGTGGGCTTAGGGGGGTTGGGGGGGAACTGGGAGCGCTGGGTGGGACTGGGATGTGTTGGAGATTGAGGCTCTGGGGGGGTTTGGGGGGGGTGTCTGAGAGGCCTGGGGGGGATTTGGGGGGGTTTGGGTGGTCCTAGGGGGTGTTTGGGTGGTCCTGGGAAGGTCTGGGGGATGCTGAGGGGGTCCTGAGGGGGTTTGGGGGGGTTTGGGGGGTTCAGAGGGGAACTGGGAGCACTGGGTGGGACTGGGATGTGTTGGGGATTGGGGCTCTGGGGGGTTTGGGGGGGGGGGTTGGGTGGTCCTAGGCGCGGTTTGGGTGGTCCTGGGGGGGTCTGGGGGATACTGAGGGGGTCCCGGGGGGATTTGGGGGGGCTTGGGGGGGGTTTGGGGGGTTTGGAGGGGAACTGGGAGCACTGGGTGGGACTGGGATGTGTTGGAGATTGGGGCTCTGGGGGGGGTTTATGAGGCCTGGAGGGGGTTTTGGGGGGTTTGGGTGGTCCTAGGCGGGGTTTGGGTGGTCCTGGGGGGGTCTGGGGGATGCTGAGGGGGGTCCTGGGGGGATTTGGGGGGGCTTAGGGGGGGTTGGGGGGTTCGGAGGGGAACTGGGAGCGCTGGGTGGGACTGGGATGTGTTGGGGATTGGGGGTCTGGGGGGGTTTGGGGGGGTTTTGAGAGGTCTGGGGGGGTTTAGGGGGGGGTTGGGTGGTCCTGGGGGGATGTGGGGGATGCTGAGGGGGGTCTTGGGGGGGTTTGGGGGGGTTTTGGGGGGTTCGGAGGGGAACTGGGAGCGCTGGGTGGGACTGGGATCTGTTGGGGATTGGGGCTCTGGGGGGGGTTGGGGGGCTTTTGAAGGGGTCTGGGTGGGATTTGGGGGGGGGTTGGGTGGTGCTAGGCGCGGTTTGGGTGGTCCTGGGGGGGTCTGGGGGATACTGAGGGGGTCCTGGGGGGATTTGGGGGGTTCGGAGGGGAACTGGGAGCACTGGGTGTGACTGGGATGTGTTGGAGATCGTGGATCTGGGGGGGATTGGGGGGTCCTGGGGGTTTTTTTGGGTCTGGGGTCTCCGGGGGGATTTTTTGGGGTCTGGGGTCTCCCAGGAGGGGGGATTTGGGGCTCAGGGGGTTCGGGGGGTGGGTGTATTTTGGGTCTGGGGTCCCGGGATGAGGGGCACACCTGCATGGTGGTGTTGTCCACAATCATGGTGTGGGAGGTGAGAACTCGGGGGGGGGTTGTGGGTCTGGGGTCTCCAGGGAGGGGGTTTTTTGGGGTCTGGGGTCTCCCAGGAGGGGGGATTTGGGGCTCTAGGGGTGTATTTTGGGTCTGGGGTCCCGGGGGGGTGGGGGGCACACCTTCATGGTGGTGTTGCCCATGGTGGAAGGTGATCTCGGGGGGGGGTTTGGGGTCTGGGGTCTCCCAGTAGGGGGGTTTTGGTTGGGTCTCCGGGGGGGGGGGGTTGTGTCTGGGGTCGGGGGTGGGTGTATTTTGGGTCTGGGGTCCCGGGGTGGGTGGGGGGCACACCTGCATGGTGGTGTTGTCCACGATCATGCTGCGGAAGGTGATCTCGGGGTACTCGGCAGCGACCTCGCGGCAGCACTGCAGGAAGAGCCCATCCCCCAGCTTCCTGGGGGGGCACAGGGTCAGGACCCCTCCCAAATAAAAATAGGATAGCCCTGGGAACCCCAAAAATCTGGGATCCCCCCCAAATAAATGGGATAGCCCTGGGAACCCCCAGCACTGCAGGAAGAGCCCATCCCCCAGCTTCCTGGGGGGGTACAGGGTCAGGACCCCTCCCCAAATAATCTGGGATAGCCTTGGGAACCCCAAAAATCTGGGATCCCCCCCAAAAAAAATGGGATAGCCCTGGGAACCCCCAGCACTGCAGGATAGGAGCCCTATCCCCCAGCTTCACTGGGGGGTACAGGGTCAGGGACCCCTCCCCAAATAATCTGGGATAGCCTTGGGAACCCCAAAAATCTGGGATTCCCCCCAAAAAAATCCAGGATCGCTCTGGGAACCCCCCCAGCACTGCAGGAAGAGCCCATCCCCAGTTTCTTGTGGGGAGGGGGCTTTAGGACCCCCCAAACTCCCCCCCAAGGACCCCCCAAACCCTCCCAGGACCCCCTGAAAACCCCCAGACCCCAATCTCCAACACGGCTCAGTCCTGGTTGTGCTGCCAGTGCCTCTCTGAACCCCCCAAACCCCCTCAAACCCCACTCAGGACCCCCTGACGACCCCCCAAACCCCCCAGGACCCCAAACCCACTCAGGACCCCCCAAACCCCACTCAGGACCCCCAAACCCCACTCAGGACCCCCAAATCCCCCCAGTCCCCCGCACACGATGTTAGCCTTGTGCACGGCAATGACGGAGCGGCGCGATGCCGCCCGCGCCAGCCTGAGACCCCCCAGAACCCCCCAAACCCACTCAGGACCCCTGATGACCCCCAAATCCCTCCCAGGACCCCCAAAACCACCTCCAGGACCCCCCAATCCCCCCGTACACGATGTGCCTTGTGCTCGGCAGTGACGGAGTGGCGCGATGCTGCCCGCGCCAGCCCCAAACCCCCCCTGAACCCCCTGAGGACCCCCAAACCCCCTCAAACCCCACTCAGGACCCCTGACGACCCCCAAACCCCCCCAGGACCCCCAAACTCCACTCAGGACCCCCAAACCCCACTCAGGACCCCCAAATCCCCCCATTCCCCCGTACACGATGTTAGCCTTGTGCACGGCAGTGACGGAGCGGCGCGATGCGCCCGCGCCCAGCCTGAGACCCCCCGAACCCCCTCAAACCCTCCCAGGACCCCCCATACCCCACTCAGGACCCCCAACCCCACTCAGGACCCCCCAAACCCACTCAGGACCCCGTACATGATGTTAGCCTTGTGCACGGCAGTGACGGAGCGGCGCGATGCCGCCCGCGCCAGCCGAAGGCGTAGTGCGCGATGCGGCGCGAGCGGCCGGCGGTGATGATCTTGAGACTCTCGACAACTCCGGCCACGCTCTGCGGGAATGGGAAATGGAAAGGGAAGGAAAGGGAATGGGAAAAGGGAAGGGAAGGGAAAAGGGAATGGGAAAGGGAAAGGGGAAAGGGAAAGGGGAAAGGGAAAGGGAAAGGGGAAAGGGAAAGGGAAAGGGAAAGGGGAAAGGGAAAGGGGAAAGGGAAAGGGGAAAGGGAAAGGGGAAAGGGAAAGGGAAAGGGAAAGGAAGAAAGGGAAAGGGAAAGGGAAAGGGAAAGGGAAAGGGAAGGGAAAGGGGAAAGGGAAGGAAAGGAAAGGGAAAGGGAAAGGGAAAGGGAAAGGGGAAAGGGAAAGGGAAAGGGAAAGGGGGAAAGGGAAAGGGGAAAGGGAAAGGGAAGGGAAAGGGAAAGGGGAAAGGGAAAGGGGAAAGGGAAAGGGGAAAGGGAAAGGGAAAGGGGAAAGGGAAAGGGAAAGGGAAAGGGAAAGGGAAAGGGAAAAGGAAAGGGAAAGGGAAAGGGAAAGGGAAAGGGAAAGGGAAAGGGAAAAGGGGAAAGGGGAAAGGGAAAGGGGAAAGGAAAAGGGAAAGGGGAAGGGAAAGGGAAAGGGAAAGGGAAAGGGGAAGGGGAATGGGAATGGGAAAGGGGAATGGGAAAGGGAAAGGGAAAAGAAAGGGAAAAGGGGCGTGGCCGCAGAAAGGGGCGTGGCACAGAGGAAGGGCAAAGAGAAAGGGGCGGGTCATCAGAAAAGGGGCGGGGCATTAGAAAAGAGGCAGGGCAAAGGGGAAAAGGGGGCGGGGATACAGAAAAGGGGTGTGGCACCCAAAAGGGGGCAGGGCAGAAAAAGGGGCGGGGCATTCAAAAGAGGCGGGGCAAAGGGCAGGGTTACATAAAAGGGGTGTGGCATCATAAAAGGGGCGGTGCCAAGGCAAAAGGGTGGGGCATCAACAGAGGGGGCGGTACATAGGAAAAAGGGGCGTGGCGGGAAAAGGGGCCGGGCCGGGAAAAGCATCTCAGCGATTTTTTTTTTCCGTTTTTTTTTTTTTTTTAAATTTTTTCCAACATTTCAGCTTTTCCTGGGCGGCGCTGGCGCCCACCTCGTGCTCCAGGGAGCTGTACTCGCCCTCGGTGTTCTCCCGCACGATGAGGATGTCGATGTCGCGGTTGCGCGTCTCCACGCCGGGCAGGCTCCGGCAGTGGATCACGTTGGCGTAAAGGTCCAGGCTGGTCCTGGGGGAGGAGCCAGCCATATGCAAATGAGCCCCAAATATGTAAATTACCCCGTTAGAATAGGTAAAGGAGGGAAAAAACCCGTAAAAATCGAGCTCAGAATGTGGAAATGGGGGAAAAAAGTAGAAGTCTAGCAAAAAATATGCAAATGAGCCCCTAAAATACGTAAATTACCCCGTTAGAATAGGTAAAGGAAGGAAAAAACCCGTAAAAATCGAGCTCAGAATGTGGAAATGGGGGAAAAAAAATAAAAGTCAAATACCTAATATGCAAATGAGTCCCTAACATATGTAAATTACTCCACAAAATATGTAAATGAGGGAAAAACACCGTAAAAATCGAAGCTCAGAATGTGGAAATGGGAAAAAAAAGTAAAGGTCAAACACCAAATATGCAAATGAGTCCCTAAAATATGTAAATTACCTGCAAAATATGTAAATGAGGGAAAAACCCTGTAAAAATCGAGCTTAAAACGTGAGAATGAGGGGCCAGAATGTGGAAATGGAAAAAAGTAGAAGTCAGCAAAAAATATGCAAATGAGCCCTGAAATATGTAAATTACCCGAGAATAGGTAAGGAGGGAAAAAACCCGTAAAAATCGAGCTCAGAATGTGGAAATGGGAAAAAAAGTAAAGGTCAAACACCAAATATGCAAATGAGTCCTAAAATATGTAAATTACCCACAAAATATGTAAATGAGAAAAAAAAACCGTAAAAATTGAGCTCAGAACATGCAAATGAGGCCCCAAAATAAGAAAATCAACCCCAAAATGTTCAAATAAACCTGAAATATGCAAATTGGCCCCCAAATTATGCAAATGAGCCCCAAAATGTGGCAATCAACACCAAAACATGCAAATGAATCCCTGAGCATGCAAATCAAGCCCCCAAATATTCAATAAACGCCAAAATATGCAAATAAACCCAGAATATGGAAGTGAATGCCAAAATAAGCAAATAAGCTCTTAAAAAATGAAATTAACCCTTAAAAAATATTAAAATAAACCCCAAAATATGCAAATGAACCCCAAAAAGCAATCCAAGCCCCAGATATGCAAATGATCCCTCAAAAAGGAAACTAACCCCCCCAAAAATATGCAAATAAATCCCTAAAATTTGCAAAATCCACCCAAATATGCAAATATAATTTGAATATGCAAATGAGCTCTCTAATTATGCAAATGGCCCCACCTGATGAGGTTGTTGCGGGATTTGTGGCTCGGGGGGAGGTTGTGGTTCGTCTCGATGTTCCCTGGGGAAAAAAATTGGGATTTTAGGGAAAAAATAAAATTAAATTTGGGGATTTTGGGGGTTTTATTTTGAGATTTTTGGGGAATTTTTGGGGAATTTTTTGGGATTTTTTTTGGGAATTTTTTGGGATTTTTGGGGATTTTTTTGCGAATTTTTTTGGAATTTTGGGGGATTTTTTGAGGTTTTTTGGGGGGTTTTTTGGGGAATTTTTTGGGGATTTTTTGAGGATTTTTAGGGGAATTTTTGGGGGATTTTTTTGAGATTTTTTTGGGAATATTTTTCAGAATTTTGGGGGGATTTTTGGGGATTTTTTGGTGATTTTTTTGGAATTTTTTTGGAATTTTTTTGGGAGTTTTTGGGGATTTTTGGGGGGATTTTTTTGGGAATTTTTTGAGGATTTTTGGGGGAATTTTTGGGGGATTTTGGGGAATTTTTTGGGAATATTTCCAGTGGGATTTTGGAGGAATTTTGGGGGAATTTTGGGGATATTTTGAGGAGATTTTGGGGACATTTTGAGGGAATTTTGGGGAGATTTGGGGCAAATTTTGGGCGAATTTTTGGGCTATTTCACGTGGGATTTTGGAGGAATTTTGGGAATATTTGAGGTGGGATTTTGGGAAGATTTTGGGCGAATTTTGGGGCAATTTGAGCGAATTTTTGAGCTATTTCAGGTGGGATTTTGAGGAGATTTTGGGGACATTTTGAGGCCATTCTGGGGGATTTTTGGGAGAATTTTGGGGGGGTTTTGGGGCAATTTTGGGAGGATTTTTTGGGAATATTTCCAGTCGGATTTTGGAGGAATTTTGGGGATATTTGAGGTGGGATTTTGGGAAGATTTTGAGGGAATTTTGGGGAGATTTGGGGCAATTTTGGGTGAATTTTTGAGCTATTTCAAGTGGGATTTTGAGGAGATTTAGGGGACATTTTGAGGCCATTCTGGGGGATTTTGGGGAGGATTTTGGGGGGATTTTGGGCGAATTTTGGGCGAATTTTTGGGCTATTTCAGGTGGAATTTTGGGAAGATTTTGGGTGAATTTTGGGGATATTTTGGGGATTTTTTGGGGCAATTTTGGGCGAATTTTTGAGCTATTTCAGGTGGGATTTTGAGGAGATTTTGGGGACATTTTGAGGCCATTCTGGGGGATTTTGGGGAGGATTTGGGGGGGATTTTGGGGGTCCCTGACCCTTGAGGGCCACGCCGTTGCGGCGGATGGCCGTGATCGCGTTCTGCACGTCGTCCTCGGGCGCCTCCGAGTTCACCCGAACCTCCTCGAAATCCACGGGCACACAGGCGTGCCTGGGGGCACCAAAACATCATTTAAATGGCACCAAAACATCGTTTAAATATCACTAAAACATCACCAAAACGGCACCAAAATATCACCAATATATCACCAAAACATCGCCAAAAAATCATTTAAATGTCATCGAACCAGCACCAAAATAGCACCAAAATATCAGCTAAATGTCACTAAAATATCACTAAAATATCACCAAAATATCATCAAAATGGCACCAAAATATCATCTAAATATCATCTAAATATCACCAAAATATCATGTAAATATCACAAAAATATCATCTAAATATCACCAAAATATCACTAAAATATCACCAAAACATCGCCAAAATATCATCTAAATGGCACAAAATATCATCTAAATGTCACGAAAATATCACCTAAATATCACTAAAATATCACCAAAAAATCACCAAAATATCATTTAAATGCCATCAAAATGTCCCCAAAATATTATTTAAATGTCACCAAAATATCACCTAAATATCACTAAAATTTCACAAAAATATCACCAAAATATCATCTAAGTGTCATCAAAATGGCACCAAAATATCACAAAATATCACTAAAATATCACCAAAATATACCAATATATCCCCAATTTTTCCACTTCATTCCCACCTTTTACCCCAATAAATCCCATTTATTTCCTTCTCCTCCCCAATTTTTTACCCAATAATTCCCATTTTTTCACTCCCACCCCATCTTTAACCCAATAAATCCCATTTTCCCCACTTTCCAACCCAATAATTCCCATTTATTTCCTTCTCCTCCCCACTTTTAACCCAATAAATCCCATTTTCCCCACTTTCCTCCCAATAAATCCCAATTTTTTCACTCCCGCCCCACTTTTAACTCAATAAATCCCATTTTTTCCCACTTTCCAACCCAATAAATCCCATTTTCCCCACTTTCCTCCCCAATAAATCCCACTTTTCCCCACTTTCCTCCCAATAATTCCCATTTTCCCCACTTTTAACCCAATAAATCCCATTTTCCCCACTTTCCTCCCCAACAAATCCCATTTTCCCCCCACTTTTAACCCTTTCCCCCCCATCCCCCCACCCCCCTCACCCCCCTCACCCCCCCATCCCCCCTCCCCATTTCCCGGGGTTCTTTTCCCCCTTTTTGGGGCGGGGGTCTCCCCGGGGTGGGGGTCTCACCCACCTGAACACCTCCTGCACGTGCAGCATCAGCTCGGGCCCGATGCCGTCGCCGGGGATCAGCGTCACCGTGTGCCGACCCCCGTACTTGGCCGGGGGGGGCTGGGGGGGGGCGGGGGGGGGTCAGCACTGGGGGGGAGGGGGGGAACCCCCTCCCCAAATTTGCACCGATTTCCCCTGATTTTTCCTGATTTTTTCGGATTTTTCCCTGATTTTTTTCTGATTTTTTCCTGATTTTTCCCGATTTTTTTCACGATTTTTTCTGATTTTTTTTTCCCATTTTTTCTGATTTTTTCCTATTTTTTTCTGATTTTTTTGGCTTTTTTCCCGATTTTTTCTGATTTTTTTCCTGATTTTTCCCATTTTTTCCCGATTTTTTTCTGATTTTTCCCGATATTTTTTCCCTGATTTTTTCGGATTTTTCCCTGATTTTTCCTGGTTTTTTTCTGATTTTTTCCTATTTTTTTCCCAATATTTTCCCGATTTTTTCCCAATTTTTCCCGATTTTTTCCCTGATTTTTTCCTGATTTTCCCTGATTTTTTCCTGATTTTTCCCGATTTTTTTCCTGATTTTTCCTGATTTTTTTCTGATTTTTTCCCAATTTTACCTGATTTTTTTCCCAATTTTTTCTGATTTTTTCCCCATTTTTTTCTGATTTTTTCCTAATTTTTCTGATTTTTCCTGATTTTTTCTGATTTTTTTCCCATTTTTTTCCTGATTTTTTCTGATTTTTTCCCAATTTTTCCCGATATTTTTTCTCATTTTTTCAGATTTTTTTTCACGATTTTTTCTGGGTTTTTTTTCAATTTTTTTCCCAATTTTACCTGAATTTTTTTTCACGATTTTTTCTGATTTTTTCCTGATTTTTCCTGATTTTTCCCTGATTTTTCCTGATTTTTTTCTGATTTTTCCTGATTTTTTCTGATTTTTCCCCAATTTTCCCCGATTTTTTCCCTGATTTTTCCCTGATTTTTTTCCTGATTTTTCCCGATTTTTTTTCCTGATTTTTCCTGATTTTTTTCTGATGTTTTCCCAATTTTACCTGATTTTTTTCCTGATTTTTTCTGATTTTTTCCCCATTTTTTTCTGATTTTTTTCCTATTTTTCCTGATTTTTCCTGATTTTTTTCTGAATTTTCCTGATTTTTTCTGATTTTTTCCCAATTTTTTCCTGATTTTTTCAGATTTTTTCCCATTTTTTCCCGATTTTTTTTTCCTCATTTTTTCGGATTTTTTTCACGATTTTTTTCTGGGGTTTTTTTCAATTTTTTTCCCCAATTTTACCTGATTTTTTTTCCCGATTTTTTTCTGATTTTTCCCCATTTTTTCTGATTTTTCCCCTTTTTTTTCCCGATTTTTCCTGATTTTTCCTGATTTTTTTCCCATTTTTTTACTGATTTTTTCAGATTTTTTCCCAATTTTTCTGATTTTTTTCTGATTTTTTCCTGATTTTTCCCGATTTTTCCCGATTTTCCCTGATTTTTCCTGATTTTTTTCTGATTTTTTTCCCAAATTTTCCCGATTTTTTTCCCGATTTTTTCCGATTTTTTTTCCCGATTTTTTTCTGATTTTTTTTCCTGATTTTTCCCGATTTCTTCCCGATTTTTTCTGATTTTTTTCCTGATTTTTTTTCTGATTTTTTCCTGACTTTTCCTTGATTTTTCCCATTTTTTTTCCTGATTTTTTCCCATTTTTTTCTGATTTTTCCCGATTTTTTTCCCGATTTTTCCTGATTTTTTCCTAATTTTTTTCTCAATTTTTCCCCCATTTTTTCCCAGTATTTTCCCAATTTCTCCACAATTTCCCCCCAATATTTTCCCATTTCCCCCCCAATATTTTCCCAATTTTTCCCCAATATTTTTCCCATTTTTCCCCATTTTTTCCCAATTTTCCCAAACCCAGGACTGAGACCCCACCCCCCCTGCTCGGTTCGAGGTTTCCCCTGGGAATTTTGGGAATTTTCGGGAATTTTTGGGAATTTTCGGGGTACTCACGATGCTGCGTTGCTGTGGGGGAGGGGAGAGAAATTGGGGAGGGGTCAGTGAGAAATGGGGGGGGGGGGGAGACCCCCCCAAAATTAAACACCCCCACCCCAAAATGGGAAAATAATGGGGAAAATGGGGAAAAAATGGGGAAAAATGGGGAAAAAGGGGGGAAAATAATGGGGGAAAATGGGAAAAAATTGGGAAATAATGGGAAAAATGGGAAAAATATGGGGAAAAAATGGGGGAAAATAATGGGGGGAAAGAAAATGGGAAAAAAATGGGGAAAAAATGGGAAAATAATTGGGAAAAAATGGGAAAATAATGGGGAAAAAATGGGGGAAAATGGGGAAAAAATGGGAAAAATGGGGAAAATATGGGGGAAAAATGGGGAAATAATGGGGAAAATGGGGGGAAATGGGGAAAAATGGGGGAAAATGGGAAAATAATGGGGAAAAAAGGGAAAAATAATGGGGAAAATGGGGAAAAAATGGGGAAAAATGGGGGAAATGGGAAAATAATGGGGAAAATAATGGGGGGAAAATGGGAAAATAATGGGAAAAAATTGGGAAAATAATGGGGGAAAGAATGGGGGAATAATGAGGGAAAAATGGGAAAATAATGGGGAAAATGGGAAAATAATGGGGAAAAAATAGGAAAATAAGGGGGGAAAATGGGGAAATAATGGGGAAAATGTGGGGAAATGGGAAAAATTTAGTAAAATAAGGGGAAACGGAAAAAAATGGGGGAAAATTGGGGGAAAATGGGAAAATGAAGTAAAATTGAGGGAAATGGGGAAAAACCGGCGGGGAGGGGCACTCACGGAGGGGAGGTGGAGCCGCTCGGCAGCGTGGGAAATGCCGGCCTGTGGCAGCCACACCTGTGGGAAGCACACCTGGAATGGGAAGAGTTCCCCCAAGCACCCAAGACCCCCAAAATTAATTAAAAAAGTGTTAATTAATAATAAAAATGCGATTTAAACTTTGGGACACCCCTCCGGCAATGGTTCATGCCGGGCGCCGCCCCCCTCCCAGAAATATCAGCCAATCACAAGGCGAAGCGCGGCCACGCCCACTCCTCCCCGCGAGTTGTAGCCAATCAGCGCTCCGGAAATAGCGCCACACCCTCCCGGCAGCCAATCAGAGCCCGGTCCGTCGCTTTCTCGGGTCCCGCCCCTCATTGGCGGCCGCTCGGCATCCGGAGGCGCGCCAGCCAATCAGAGGCCGCCGGTGCGGCGGGCGGCGGGAAGCGGCGGGAAACGGGAACCGGCGGGAACCGGCGGGGGCGGGGCCCGGTAGGTGGCGGGCGGGGTTCTGATTGGTCACTCACCGCGCACGGCCGGAGCGCCGCCCGCGCCAGGCGCCGCCGCGCCGCCGTCAACGCCGCCGCCATGATGCTCTCCCCCACCGGCCGTGCGAGTTCTCGCGAGATCTCGGCACCGCCCACGTTAAGAGCTAGGGAGATAGGCTGGAATTCTCGCGAGAGGTCACGCCCCGCCCGCTCGCACGCCCTCACGCCGCGGCGGCCATTTTGTGCCTGGGAGGGGCGGCGGCGTGAGGCCTCGGGGCGGGAAAGGCGGTGCCGCTCGCGGTGATTGGTACCGGAACGGCGACACCGGAGCGCGGGGTCTCTTTTCTGCAATCCCCCTTTATTCGGAAAAGATTTCTTTCTTTTGGGAAAGAAACCCCGAGCGATAACGGGCGGGGAGGGGCGCGGCCACCGCCCCTCAGCCGTCGCTATGGCGACGTCATCAGTGCGCATGCGCCGGGGCGTGGCCGTGGCTCCGCCTCCCGCGTTATGGGTGGGGCAGCCGCCATTTTAGTCGCGTGGGTACCTCAATGCGCATGCGCTTCTTCTTGGTCACGCCCCCGCGTCGCTTGGCCACGCCTCTGCTCCCCGGTGGCCACGCCCCTTGCTCTTACCGCGAGCCACGTCGCGCGCGGTCCCGGCGGCGCGCTCGCTCCTCATTGGTCAGTGCCCACGCGGGTGCCCGCTTGCCGCGTTCTGATTGGTGAGCGCCGAGGCGCTGCCGGCGTTGATTGGCTGCTTCTCGCGGGAGGGGCGGGGCCGGAGGAGCCGGTGTGCGCGGCCGATCATGGCGGGGACGGGGCGCTGCCGCTGCCGCTGCTGCTGCTGCTGGCGGCCACCGGGGCGGCGGGTAGGGAGGAACGCGGGGTCCCCGTGAGGGCGAGCGGCAATTTCTGAGGGGAAACCGGGGGTCCTGAGGGCTCTGGGGGGGGTTGGGGGGTGTGAGAGCCCAGGGGGTCCCGCGGAGTTGGGGTCCGGTTTGGGGAGAGGGGGGGTCGAGGTCTGTGAGGGTCGTGAGGGGAAGGAGGAGAGCGGGGCTGGTGAGTTCCATGAGGGGAGAGCGGGGGTTCCATGAGGGGAAATCGGGGGTTCTGTGAGAGGAGAGCGGGGATTCAGTGAGGGGAGCGGGGGTTCCGTGAGGGGAGAGCGGGGGTTCCGTGAGGGGAGAGCGGGGGTTCCGTGAGGGGAGCGGGGGTTCCGTGAGGGGAGAGCGGGGGTTCGTGAGGGGAGAGCGGGGGTTCTGTGAGGGGAGCGGGGGTTCCGTGAGGGGAGAGCGGGGGTTCTGTGAGGGAGCGGGGGTTCTGTGAGGGGAGAGCGGGGGTTCTGTGAGAGGAGCGGGGGTTCCGTGAGGGGAGAGCGGGGGTTCCGTGAGGGGAACGGGGTTCAGTGAGGGGAGACGGGGGTTCGTGAGGGGAGCGGGGTTCTGTGAGGGAGAGCGGGGGTTCCGTGAGGGAGCGGGGTTCGTGAGGGAGCGGGGGTTCGTGGGAGGGGGTGGAGGGGGGTTCGTGAGGGGGAGCGGGGGTTCCGTGAGGGGGAGTAGCGGGGGTTCTGTGAGAGGTTCGGGAGTTCCGTGAGGGGAAGCGGGGGTTCCGTGAGGGGGAGGAGAGCGGGGGTTCCGTGAGGGGAACGGAGGTTCAGTGAGGGGAAATCGGGGGTTCCATGAGGGTTCGGGGTTCCGTGAGGGGATCGGGGATTTCATGAGGGGATATCGGGGGATTTCTTGAGGGCTTATCGGGGGTTCCGTGTGGGGAGCGGGGTTTCATGAGGGGGGAGCGGGGTTTCCGTGAGGGGAATGAGGATCCCATGAGGGGATTGAGGATTCCATGAGGGGAAATTGAGGCGAGTCCTGAGGGTGGGGTCCCATGAGGGGATGACGGGGGTCCCTGAGAGGTCCGGGGGTCCCATGAGGGGAGGGGTCTGGGGGTCCCCATGAGAGGTCCGGGGGTCCCATGAGAGGTCCGGGGGTCCCATGAGGGTTTCGGGGTCCCATTTGAGGGGGGGCCCTGGGATAGATTTGGGGGTCTCAGGTCAATTTTTGAGGAGGGGTCCTGAGTCCCCCATCCAAGGGGGTACTGTGGCTATTGAGGGGGGGTCCCTGGGATGGTTTTTGGGGGTCTCAGGTCAGTTTTTGAGGGGGGGGTCCTGAGTCCCCACAGGTGGGGGGGTACCGCGGGTGCTGAGTGGGGGTCCCGGGGTTGGTTTTTGGGGGTCTCAGGTGATGTTTTGAGGGTCCCCCACCCCAAGGGGATACCCTGGGTGCTGAGGGGGGGTCTCCCCCGCCGCCCCCGCCCAGGTGAGCCGTGCCCCGAGCCCACCATCGCCCCCTCCTATTACACCACCTCGGACGCCGTCATCGCCTCCGAGAGCGTCTTCGTGGTGGAGATTTCCCTGGTGTGCAAAAACGGCGCCCAGGTGAGACCCCCCAACCCCTTTACAGGTGAGGAGGGGCTGGAGACCCCCAGACCCTTCCCCTGAACGCCCCCTCCCCACAGAACGTGGCTCTTTATGCCGATGTGAACGGGAAGCAATTCCCGGTGACCGCGGGCAGGACGTGGGCAGGTACCAGGTGAGGCTGGGGAGGGGGGCGCTCAGGTGGGTTTGGGGGGCGCTCAGGTGGGTTTGGGGGGCGCTCAGGTGGGTTTTGGGGGTCTCAGGTGGGTTTGGGGGTCTCTAAGAGGGGTTAGGGAGGGGTTTGGGGGTCTCGGTGGGTTTGGGGGTCTCAAAGGGGTTGGGAGGGGGTTTTGGGGGGTCTCTAGGTGGGTTTGGGGGGCTCAGGTGGGTTTGGGGGTCTCTAGAGGGTTAGGGAGGGGTTTGGGAGGGTGGTTTTGGGGGTCTCAGGTGGGAGTTTTGGGTTGGGAGCTCAGGTGGGTTTGGGGGGTGTGCTCAGGGGTGGGGTTGGTGGTTGGGCTCAGGTGGGTTTGGGGGTCTCTAATAGGGGTTAGGGAGGGGTTTTGGGGGGGCTCAGGTGGGTTTGGGGGGGCTCAGGTGGGTTTGGGGGGCTCAGGTGAGTTTTGGGGGGCTCAGGTGGGTTTGGGGGGGCTCAGGTGGGTTTGGGGGGGCTCAGGTGAGTTTGGGGGTCTCTAAGAAGGCTTTAGGGAGGGGTTTTGGGGGGCTCAGCTGGGTTTGGGGGGTCTCTAAGAAGGCTTTAGGGAAGGGTTTTGGGGGTCTCAGGTGAGTTTTGGGGGGCTCAGGTGGGTTTGGGGGCTCAGGTGAGTTTTGGGGGGGCTCAGGTGGGTTTGGGGGGGTCTCTAAGAAGGCTTTAGGGAAGGGTTTTGGGGGGCTCAGGTGAGTTTTGGGGGGCTCAGGTGGGTTTTGGGGGGGCTCAGGTGAGTCTGGGGGGCTCAGGTGAATCTGAGGGTGCTCAGACCAGGTCTCCAATCAATTTGGGGAGGGGGTCCCAACCACCCCAACCCCCTTTTTTATTTTTTTTTATTTTTTTGCCCCCTCCCCAGGTATCCTGGAGCCTGAGCACCGCCAGGCTCACTCGGGCACCTACGAGGTGAAATTCTTTGATGAGGAATCCTACAGCGCCCTCCGCAAGGTCAGGACCCCTCCCCTAATTCCAGACCCCCCCCGAACCCCCTCGAGCCCCCCAGGACCCCCCAAAACTCCCCCAAATTCCCCCTGCCCAGGCTCAGAGGAACAACGAGGACGTGTCGCGGATCCGGCCGCTCTTCACCGTCAACGTCGACCACAGGGTGAGGCTGTTGGGGGGGGTTTTGGGGGGTCCCAGAGGGGTTTTGGGGGGTCCTCGGAGGGTTGAGGGGGTCCTAGAGGGATTTTGGGGGGTCCCGGGGGGGTTTGGGGGTCTCAGGGGAGGTTTGGGGGGTCCCAGAGGGGGTTTGAGGGGTCTCAGGGGGGGGGGTTATTGGGGGTCGGGGTGATCTCAGGGGGGTGGGGTTGGGGGGGGGGGGTCCCAGGGGGGGGGTTGGGGGTCTCAGGGGGGGTTTGGGGGGTCCCAGGGTGGTTTGGGGGGGTCCCGGGGGGGGGTTGGGGGTCTCAGGGGGGGTTTGGATGGTCCTGGGGGGGGGTTAGGGGGTCCTAAAGGGATTTTGGTGGGTCCCAGCGGGGGTTTGGGGGGTCCCAGGGGGATTTTGGGGGGTCCCAGAGGGGGTTTGGGGGTCCCAGGGGGATTTTGGGGGGTCCCAGGGAGGGGTTGGGGGTCTCAGGGCGGTTTTGGGGGTCCTGGGGGGGGTTTGGGGGGTCCTAGAGGGATTTTGGGGGATCCTGGGGGGGTGGTTTGAGGGTCTATGGGGGGGGGGGTTAGGGGGTCCTAAAGGGATTTTGGGGGGTCCCGGGGGGGGTTTGGGGGGGTCCGGGGGGGGTTGAGGGTCTCAGGGTGATTTTGGGGTGTCCCAGCGGGGTTTTAGGTGTCCTGGGGGGGGGGTCAGGGGTCCTAGACAGATTTTGGGGGGGTCCCAGGGGGGTTTTTGGGGGGTCTCAGGCCGATTTTGGGGGTCCCAGGGGGGATTTTGGGGGTCTCAGGCCGATTTTGGGGGGTCCCAGGGGGGATTTTGGGGGTCTCAGGCGATTTGGGGCCAGGGGGATTTTGGGGGTCAGGCCGATTTGGGGTCCCAGTGCGGGCTTTGAGGGTCTCAGGGGGCGACCCCTCCACTTCACCCCCAACACCTCCCCTCTTTTCCTCCCCCCAAATTCCCCAACCCAGGGTTGGATTTCGGGCTTTACAAAAAAAAGGGGGGGGGGGGGTTGGGGTTGGGATAATTTGGGGAGGGGGCTCGGGGTGACCCCGAATTCCCCGCAGGGCGCCTGGAGCGGCCCCTGGGTGTCCACGGAGGTGCTGGCGGCCGCCATCGGCCTCGTGGTTTATTACCTGGCCTTCAGCACCAAGAGCAGCATCCAGGCCTAAAACCGACCCCAGAAACCCCAAAAACACCCGAAAAACCCTAAAAAACACCCCTGAAAACCCCAAAACACCCTGAAAACCCAAAAAACACCTGAAAAACCCTAAAAACACCCCTGAAAAACCACAAAACACCCCTGAAAACCCCCAAAACACCCTGAAAAACCCCCAAAACACCCCTGAAAACCCAAAAAACACCCTGAAAAACCCTAAAAACACCCCTGAAAACCCCAAAAACACCCAAAAACCCAAAAACACCCCTGAAAACCCCAAAAACACCCTAAAAAACCCAAAACACCCCTGAAAACCAAAAAAAACCCAAAAAACACCAAAAACACCTAAAAACCCCCAAAAAACCCCTAAAAAAACCCCGAAAAACCCAAAACCCTGAAAACCCAAAAACACCCTAAAAACCCCAAAAAATCCTAAAAAACCCCCAAAACACCCAAACCACCCAAAAACCCAAAAACCCCTGAAAACCCCCCAAAAAAAACCCAAAAACACCCGAAAAACCCTAAAACCCCCAAAAAACCCCTAAAAACCCCCAAAACACCCTGAAAACCCCAAAAACACCCCGAAAAACCCAAAAAAAACCCCAAAAACACCCCGAAAAACTCTAAAAACCCCAAAAAACCCTAAAACCCCAAAAAACCCAAAAAACACCCCTAAAAAAACCCCAAAAACCCCCCTAAAAAACCCCCAACCCCCCCAAAAACACCCTAAAAACCCCAAACCCCCCAAAACCCCCTAAACCCCCCATAAAACACACCCAAAACCCCCGAAAAAACCCCGAAACCCCCCAAAACACCCTGAAACCCAAAAACACCCGAAACAAAACCCCTAAAAAAACCCAAAAAACCCCCTAAAAAACCCAAAAACCCCCAAAATAAACCCAAAACCCAAAAAAAACCCCAAAAAACCAAAACCCCTAAAAACCCCAAAAAACCCCTAAACCAAAAAAACCCCAAACCCAAAAAAACCCCAAAACCCCAAAACCCAAACCCAAAACAAAACCCAAAACCCCCCCCAAAAAAACACCAAAAAAACCCCAAAACCCCCCAAAAAACCCCAAAACCCCCTAAAAACCCCCAAAAAAGCCCCTAAAACCTCAAAACCCCCAAAAAATCCCAAACCCCCAAAATCCAAAAAACCCAAAAACAAAAACCCAAAACCCCCAAAACCCCCCCCTAAAAACCCAAAATCCCCTAAAAAAACCCCAAAAAATCCCAAAAATCCCAAAAAACCCTAAAATGCCCCCCACCCCAAATAAATCAAAAAACTAAACCTTCCGTAAAACAAATCCACCAAAAAATCTAACCCAAATTTATCCCGAATTTATCCCAAATTTATCCCGAATTTATGGGGTGATAAGGCGGTTTTATCCCAAATTTTTAGGGTGTGCCCCCCCCAAATTGGGGAGGGGGCTTCCCCAAAATTGGGGAGGGGGCTTCGCCAAATCCCCCCACCCCAAAAAACACCTTGGGGTGGGAAAAAAAAACCAAAAAAATCCCAAATTTATCCCAAATTTTTTTAGTGACAAAGCTTTTATCCCAAATTTTTAGGGCGTGGCCACCCCAAAATTTTTTTTGGGGGGGAAAAATGGAGACCCCAAAACTGGGGAGGGGGCTTCCCCCCAACCCCCCCACCCCAATAAAGTTGCGCCCCCTCCCCAAATTTGGGGTCTGGGAGGGGGGGGAGGGGGCGTGGTTTGAATTTGGGGGGGGGATTTTCCCGAAATTCCCAATAAATTTGGGGAGGGGGTTTCCTGTGATTTCCCGCCGTGATGACGTCATTGGGGGGGTGTGGGGAATTTGGGGAGGGGTCTCCCGCGGGGGGGGTTGGGGATTTTTTGGGAATTTGGGAAGGGGGGGGAGGGGATTTCCTGGGATTTCCCGGAATTCCGAGCTGGGAATGCCGGGAAAAGGGGGAGGGGAGGGGGGGGGCAGCTCCAAATCCAACCCCCCAAAAAAGGGGGAGGGGCTTAAATTGGGGAGGGGGGTCCCTAAAATGGGGAGGGGGTCCCCAAATTGAGGAGGGGGTCCCATATCCCCCCACCCCAAATTTGGGGTTTTTTTTGGGGGGGGGGGTTGATTTTAAAGTGACCCCAAATAAATTTGGGGAGGGGTCTCAGAAATTTGGGGGGGTCTCAAATATTTGGGGGGGTCCCGGATATTTGGGGAGGGGTCTCAAACATTGGGGAGGGTCCCATATATTTGGGGAGGGGTCTCAGAGATTTGGGGGGGTCGGAAAGATTTGGGGGGTCCCGGATATTTGGGGAGGGGTCTCAAATATTTGGGGAGGGGTCTCAGAGATTTGGGGGGGTCTCAAATATTTGGGGAGGGGTCTCAAACTTTTTTTTGGGGGTGGGGGTCTCCCCCCCCCCAAATCCCGACCCCAACCCCCCTCAGGTGTCTCCCCCAAATCGCGACCCCAGCCCCAAATCCAGACCCCAACTCCGCCCCTTTGGGGGTCTCCCCCAACCCCAAATCCCCCCTCCCCAAATCGCGCTCCCATTTCCCCCTTTGGGGGTCTCACCCCCCCACAAATCGCGACCCCAACCCCAAATCCCCCTCCTCAAATCGCGACCCCAACCCAAATCCCGACCCCAACCCCAAATCCCCTCCCCAAAATCGCGCCCCCATTTCCCCCCACTTTGGGGGTGTCCTCCCCCCCCAAATCCCGACCCCAACCCCAAATCCCCCTCCCCAAATCGCGACCCCAACCCCAAATCCCGACCCCAACCCCAAATCCCCCTCCCCAAAATCGCGCTCCCATTTCCCCCACTTTGGGGGTCTCCCCCCCCAAATCCCGACCCCACCCCCCCCCTTTGGGGATCTCCCCCCCCCCAAATCCCGACCCCAACCCCAAATCCCCCTCCCCAAATCGCGCCCCCTTTCCCCCCTCGGTGTTTTTGGGGCGGGGGGTTTCCCTGCCCCCCCAGGGCGTGGCGAGGAGGGGCGTGGCCTGTGTGCTGTGTGGGCGTGGTTTTATATAATGGGCGTGGTTTATGCGTCATGGGAGTGGTCTGGGTGCGGTGTGGGCGTGGTTTGTGATCAGTGGGTGTGGTTTGGGCGCGGTGTGGGGCGTGGCCTGAGGCGGTGGGCGTGGCCTGCGGGCGGATTATGTCAACCCGCGGCAGCCGCAGCCCGAGCTGGGAGCGGCAGGAGCAGGTACGGCCCTGGGGAGGGGGATTTGGGGGGGATTTTGGGGGGTCCCCGGGCGTCTCCGAGGGGCCTTCGAAATCTCGGGGGGTCCCGCGGCCTCTGGACGTTCCGAGTCGGGGGGCGGCGAGGATGAGGAGCGGCTCTGGGGGGGTCCCGGGGGGCTGCGATGGGGAAGGGGGGGGGGAAAGGTGGGGCTGGTGGGGGGGGGGGAATTGAGGCTGGGGGCGTTTTTTGGGGGGGGAAATGGGGCTGGGGGCGTTCCTGAGGGGATTCTATAGGGTTGGGTTGATGTTTAGGTGGAGCTATAGGGGGGTTGGGGGGGTTTTAGGGGGCCTGGGGGCGTTTTTGGGGTGAGGCGGGGGGGAAAGGTGGGGCTGGAGATGAGGAGAGGGGGAAATGGGGCTGGGGGCGTTTTGGGGGGCGTTTTATGGGGGGAAATGGGGCTGGGGGCGTTCCTGAGGGGATTCTATAGGGTTGGGTTGATGTTTAGGTGGAGCTATAGGGGGGTTGGGGGGGTTTTAGGGGGCCTGGGGGCGTTTTTGGGGTGGGGAGGGGGGGAAATGGGGATGGGGGTGAGGAGAGGGGGAATTGGGGCTGGGGGCGTTTTTTTGGGGGGAAATGGGGCTGGGGGCGTTCCTGAGAGGTTTCTATAGGGTTGAGTTGATGTATAGGTGGAGCTATAGGGGCTCGATGGGGTTTGGGGGGGGTTTTAGGGGGTCTTGGGGCGTTTTTTGGGGAGGGATGAAGATTCGGGGATTTTGGGGAGGGGTCCCTGGGGGGGTTTGGGGTCTCTATAGGGTCCGGGGGAGCTGTAGGGTCTCTATAGGGTCCGGGGGGGCTGTAGGGTCTCTATAGGGTCCCTGGGGGGGTTTGGGGTCTCTATAGGGTCCGGGGGGGGGTTGGGGGTGTTTATAGGGTCGGGGGGGGCGGGGTCTGCGCGGTGTTTATGGGGGGCTGGGCAGAGGCGCGGGTGGAGCTATAGGGTCTCTATAGGGGCTGTGGGGTCTCTATAGGGTCTCTATAGGGGCTGTGGGGTCTCTATAGGGGCTGTGGGGTCTCTATAGGGTCTCTATAGGGTCTCTATAGGGGCTGTGGGGTCTCTATGGGGTCTCTATGGGTTGGGTCTCTATAGGGTCTCTATGGTCTCTAGGGGTCTCGGGGTCTATAGGGGTCTGGTTATGGGGTCTCTATAGGGGCTGTGGGTCTTGTGGGCTGTGGGTCTCTATGGGGCTGGGGAATGGTAAAGGCGGACCTATAGGGTCTCTATAGGGTCTATGGGGTCTCTATAGGGTCTATAGGGCTGGGTACCGGTAAAGGCGGATCTATAGGGTCTCTATAGGGTCCCTATAGGGCTGGGCACAGGTAAAGGTGGGGCTGGGGGTGTCTATAGGGTCCGGTTGAGGTGGAGCAGGATCTATAGGGTCTCTATAGGGCTGGGCAGTTTGAGGAGGATCTATAGGGTCTCTATGGGGTCTCTATAGGGTTGGGCACAGATAGAGGAGGATCTATAGGGTCTATAGGGTTGGGCACAGGTAGAGGAGGATCTATAGGGTCCCCGTGGGGCCGGGCTGAGGGGCACAGGTGGCTCTATAGGGTCAGGGGGTTCTATAGGGCCGGGCTGAGGGGCACAGGTGGCTCTATAGGGTCGGGGGGTCCTATAGGGGCTCTATAGGGCCGGGCTGAGGGGCACAGGTGGCTCTATAGGGTCAGGGGGTTCTATAGGGCCGGGCTGAGGGGCACAGGTGGCTCTATAGGGTCGGGGGGTCCTATAGGGGCTCTATAGGGCCGGGCTGAGGGGCACAGGTGGCTCTATAGGGTCAGACCAGAGGGTACAGGTGGTTCTATAGGGTCAGGGGGCTCTATAGGGGTCCTATAGGGCCTGGCTGAGGGGCACAGGGGATTCTATAGGGTCAGGGGGCTCTATAGGGGTCCTATAGGGCCTGGCTGAGGAGCACAGGGGATTCTATAGGGTCAGGGGGCTCTATAGGGTGGGACAGGAGACACAGGTGGTTGTATAGGATTGAGGGGCTCTATAGGTTTATAGTGGGGGCTCTTGGGCTCTTAGGGTCAGGGGCTCTATGGGGTCATAGGGATTCTATAGGTCAGGGGGCTCTAGTAGGGGTTCTATGGGGTTCTTAGTTCAGGGGCTCTATAGGGTCTATAGGGGCTCTATAGGTTCAGGGGGCTCTATAGGGGTTCTATAGGGGCTCTGTAGGGTCAGGGGGCTCTATAGGGGTTCTATAGGGTCATAGGGTCAGGGGCTCTATAGGGGTCTATAGGGGTTATGGTCAGGGGGCTCTAGGGGTTATAGGGGCTTATAGGTTCAGGGGTCTATAGGGGTTCTATAGGGGATTGTGGGTCAGGGGGCTCTATGGGGCTCGATAGGGTCAGGGGGCTCTTAGGCGTGGGAGCGAGGGGCGGGGGGATTTTGGGGGGTCCTGGGGAATTTTGGGGGTCGCGGCTGAATTTGGGCTCCGGGTTTTTGGGGTCCCGGCAGTTTTGGGGTCTGGGGATTTTTTTGGGGTCCCGGGTGTTTTTGGGGTCGGCGGTTTTTTGGGGGGTCCCGGGGAATTTTTTGGGGGTTTTTTTTTGGGGGGGTCGCGGCTGAATTTCAGGGGGATTCGAGGGGGATTTTGAGGGGGGGTTTGGGGGTCGCCGATGAATTTCCGGGGGTCCCGGGGGATTTTGGGGGTCGCGGCTGAATTTCCGGGGGGTCCTGGGGGGTTTTTTTTTTGGGGGGGGGTCCTGGGGTTTGGGGTGTTTTTTGGGGGGGGGTCGCGGCTGAATTTCCGCCTGGGGAGGGGGCTCGGGGGGGTTTGGGGGGGGGTTGGGGGGGGGTCCGAACCGGCAATTTGGGGAGGGGTCTCGGGGGGGAGGTTGGGGTGGATTTTAGGGGGGGTCGGGGCCGATTTGGGGGTCGCTTTTGGGGTCTCCATAGGACCCAGCAGCTTGGGGGGAGGGGAGGGGGCTCCGGGCGGTCTGGGGGGGAAAGGGGGAGGCTGGGATTTTGGGGAGGGGTCCTGGGGGTCTTCAGCAGCCTGAGGGGGGGGTTGGTGGGTGGGGGTCTCCATAGGGTCTCTATCGGGTCCGCGGCGTCCAACAGATGGGTGGGGCCGGCGGGTGGGGGAGGGGAGCGGCCCCGGCCGCCCTCGCGCGCCCCCGCCCCCACCTTAAGGGACCCCTCCCCCACTTTAAGACACCCCCCCCACTTTAAGACCCCCCCCCAAAATAAAAAGCTCAGGGAGGGGTTCCGAGGTGAGGGGGGAGGGGCAGCCCCGGTGTTTTCCCTTTTCCCCTCCCCCCCCTCATTTCCCTACAGGTGCCCGCCCCTCCCCCAACACCTGAGGGTGGGGGAGGGGAATTTTTTTTAATTTTGAGGAGGGGTCTCCGCACGTTCGGGGACCCCCCGAGTTATGGGGGGGAGGGGTCATCCCAGGGCCATTCCCCTCCCCCCACCCCTACCCCCCCACCCCACCAGGAATTTGGGGTCAATAAGAGGGGGGGAGGGGAATTTGGGGAGGGGTCTCCAATTCTCTCCTTGGGGGAGGGGGGGGGTCCTAAAATCTGCCGGGATTTTTATTTTTTTTTATTTTCCCAAATCCTTCCGGGATTGAATTTGAGGGGGGGGCTCCTCCCTGGAGACCCCCAGAAATGGGGGAGAATTTGGGGAGGGGTCCCCGCATGTCTGGACCCCCCAGGATGGGAATTTTTAGGAGGGATGATTTAGGGGAGGGGTCTCCCCGAAGGGGAAAGGGGGGATTTGAGGGGATCCCAACGCTGTAGGAGAGGAAGATTTTGAGGAGGGGGTCTCAAAATTTTAAGGGGGGGGCCCTGAGTAATTTGGGGAGGGGTCCCCACCCCTCTACCACCCCCCCCAGAGAGGAGGATTTAGGGGAGGGGTCTCCCCAGGGATTGGATCGAGGGAATCCCAGCTCTGTAGGAGAGGATTTGGGGAGGGGATGGGGGGGGATCGCAACCATCTGGGAGACCCCGAATTTGGGGAGGGGGTCCTGAACGATTTGGGGAGGGGTCTCGGCCGTACCTGTGGCTTTTTGGGGGGGGGATTTGGGATTTTTGGGGGAATTTTGGGATTTTTTGTGACAATTTTGGGATTTTTTTTGTGCGGCCGTCGCTGTCCCTGGTGCTGAATTGAGGGGGGGGGGGGGGGCCGCGATCTCCGCCGATATTTTGGGGAGGGGTCTCCAGGGCGATATTGGGGAGGGGTCTCCAGGGTGATATTGAGGAGGGGTCTCTGTGTGTGTGTGGCCAACCTCCCCTCCCCCCACGTTACCACGGCAACCGCCGCATCCCTCCGAGAGGGGGGGGGAGGGGAAACCGCCGCACAATGGAACCGCGATTTAAACGAGGGGGGGGGTTAATTTGAGGAGGGGGCTTCACAGCGAGGGTGGTGGGGGGGAGACCCCTCCCCAAATCAACCCTCGAGCCCCCTCCCCACCCTCAGGGCCATGGCGCTCGTCCTGCTGCTGCTGCTGCTGCTGCTGGGGGGGCGCGGCGCCGCCATCCTCATCCCCCCCGAGTGTGAGTGGGGGGGCGAGCGCCGCAAATTTGGGGAGGGGGCGTCTGGTGAATGAAATGGGGAGGGGGTCGCAACCCCCCCCACCCAATATCCCCCTCCTCACTTCGAGCCCTGCATGGATTTTTTATTTTTTTTTTTTTTTTTCTCGCCGTCGGCTTTGCACGAAGAGCCGCCCCCCCCCGGCATGAAGACCCCTCCTCAAATTAAACCCCTCCCCCTTTTCCTCGGGGCTCTGAAGACCCCTCCCCAAATTCAGCTCGCACGTGGGAATGAGGAGTGAAGACCCCTCCCCTCCTCCCCGGTCGCCATCGCGTTGTCATCCCCCTCCCCACCTTCTGCACGAAGACCCCTCCCTTTATTTTGAGGACCCCTCCCCTTTTTTTGGGACCCCTCCCCTCTTTCCTTAAGACCCCTCCCCTCTTTTACGACCCCTCCCCTCTTTTTTACGACCCCTCCTTTTATTTACGACCCCTCCCCTTTTTTTAGGCCCCCCCCTTGCACGAAGACCCCTCCCCATTTTAAGGAACCCCCCCCATTTTGCAGGGAGACCCCTCCCCTTTTTTTTATGACCCCTCCCCATTTTTTTAGGACCCCCTCCTTGCACGAAGACCCCTCCCCTTTTTAAAGACCCCTCCCCTTTTTTAAAGACCCCTCCCCTTTTTAAAGACCCCTCCCCTTTTTTTTAAAGACACCCCCCCTTTATTTAAGGATTTCCCGCTCCTTGCACGAAGACCCCTCCCTTTTTTTAGGACTCCCCCCCCCATTTCGCACGAAGACCCTCCCCATTTTGCATGAGGCCCCCCCCGCGCCCCCCCACCCCGGGGGTCTCTCAGAAGCCCCCTCCCCACTCACTCTCTGTCTCTCCCCCCCCCCGTGCCCCCCCCGGATGGCGCAGATTCGCTGCACGAGCGTGAGTCGGGGGTCCCGAATTTGGGGAGGGGGCGTGAATTTGGGGGGGGTCCTGGGGGGGGGTCTCCGTCAATTTGGGGGGGATCCTGGGGGTCTGGGGGGTCCTGGGGGGGTCTGGGAGGGAGGGGGTGTCTCCATGAGTCGGGGGTCCCGAATTTGGGGAGGGGGCGTGAATTTGGGGGGGGGGTCCTGGGGGGATTCCATGAGGGGGTCCTGGAGGGGTCTCCATGAATTTGGGGGGGGTCTCCGTGTATTAAGGGGGGTCTGGGGGGTCCTTGGGGGGTCTGGGGGGGGTCTCCGTGACTTGGGGGTCCTGGGGGGGGAGTGTCTCGTGAATTTGAGGGGTCCTGAGGGGCTCTGGGGGGTCTCGGGGTTGTTTGGGGAGTCTCGGGGGGGGGTCTCGGGGTCCTGGGAGGGTTTGGGGGGGTCCTGGGTTGTTTGGGGGGTCCGGGGGGTTTGGGGGGTCCCTGAGGGGTTTGAGGGGTCTGGGCGGCTCTGGGGGGGCTCTGAAGGGTCCCGGGGGGCTCTGAAGGGTCCCGGGGGGCTCTGGGGGTCCGGGGGCTTGGGGGTGCCGGTGGTGTTTCTGGGGGTCCCGGGGGGCTCTGGGGGTGCCGGTGGTGTTTTTGGGGGGTCCCGGGGGTTCTGAGGGGTCCCGGGGGGCTCTGGGGGGTGCCGGTGGTGTTTCTGGGGGGTCCCGGGGGGCTCTGGGGGTCCCGGGGGGCTCTGGGGGGCTCTGGGGGTCCCGGGGGGCTCTGGGGGTGCCGGTGGTGTTTTTGGGGGGTCCCAGCCGCCGTGCCCCCCAGTCCAGCAGCCCCCCGAGCTGACGGAGCAGCCCCCGGAGCAGCTCGTGGTGTTCCCCAGCGATGACGTCACGCTCAAGTGCGCGGCCACCGGCAACCCCCCCGTGGAGTGAGTGGGACTGGGGGCACCTGGGGGACCTGGGCACACCTGGGGGCACCTGGGGGCACCTGGGGGCACCTGGGGGCATCTGGGGGGCACCTGGGGGCATGTGGGGGGCACCTGGGGGCACCTGGGGGCACCTGGGGGGCACCTGGGCACACCTGGGGGGCACCTGGGCACACCTGGGGGCACCTGGGGGGCACCTGGGGGGCACCTGTGCCACCTGTGTGTCACCTGTGTCACCTGGGGGTCACTTGAGGGTCACCTGGGGGTCAGCTGTGCCTCACCTGTGCCTCACCTGTGTCTCACCTGTGCTCACCTGTGGCTCACCTGTGCTCACCTATGCTCACCTGTGCCATCTGTGTGTCACCTGGGGGTCACTTGAGGGTCACCTGGGGGTCACCTGTGTCTCACCTGTGCCCCCCTATGCTCACCTGTGCGTTACCTGTGCTCACCTGTGCTCACCTATGCTCACCTGTGCCATCTGTGTGTCACCTGGGGGTCACTTGAGGGTCACCTGGGGGTCACCTGTGCCTCACCTGTGCTCACCTGTGCTCACCTGTGCCACCTGTGTGTCACCTGGGTCACCTGGGGGTCACTTGAGGGTCACCTGGGGGTCAGCTGTGCCTCACCTGTGCCTCACTGTGTCTCACCTGTGCTCACCTGTGCCTCACCTGTGCCCCCTATGCTCACCTGTGCTCACCTGTGCTCACCTGTGCCCCCTATGCTCACCTGTGTCTCACCTGTGTCTCACCTGTGCCCGCAGGTTCCTGTGGACCCGCGAGGGGCTCCGTTGCCCGCGGGGCTCGCGGGGGTCTCGCTGTCGCCCGGCGGGGGCACCTTGGGCATCAACGCCAGCGCGGCCGGGCGGCTGCAGGGCCGCTACCGCTGCCGGGCCAGCAACGCGCTGGGCACGGCGCTGAGCGCCGAGAGCCGCCTCATCGCCGAGAGTGAGACCCCAAAAACCCCGAAATCACCCCAAAAAATCCCTGGAACCCGCCCTGAAAATCCTGAAAAAATCCAAAAAAAATCCCTTAAAAATCCCCCAAAAAACCCTAAAAATATCCCCCCCTAAAATCCCCCCTGGGCACGGCGCTGAGCGCCCAGAGCGCCTCATCGCCGAGAGTGAGACCCCAAAAACCCCGAAATCACCCAAAAAAACCCAAATCACCCAAAAACCTGCCCGGAATCCCCCCCAAAAAATCCAAAAAACCCGCCCTGAAAATCCTGAAAAAATCCCCTTTAAAATAGCCAAAATCACAGAAAAAATTCCCCCCTAAAATCCACCCCTGGGGACGGCGCTGAGCGCCGAGAGCCGCCTCATCGCCGAGAGTGAGACCCCGAAAACCCCGAAATCACCCCAAAAAAATCCCTGGAACCCGCCCTGAAAATCCTGAAAAAATCCCCTTAAAAATAACCAAAAAAACCAAGAAAAAATCCCCCCCTAAAATCCCCCCTGGGCACGGCGCTGAGCGCCGAGAGCCGCCTCATCGCCGAGAGTGAGACCCCAAAAACCCCGAAATCACCCAAAAAAAAAACCAAATCACCCCAAAAACCTGCCCGGAATCCCCCAAAAAAACCCCAAAAAATTCCATCAAAAATGGTCCAAAAATCCCTCTCCAAAATCCCCCCCTAAAATCCCCCCTGGGCACGGCGCTGAGCGCCGAGAGCCACCTCATCGCCGAGAGTGAGACCCCAAAAACCCCAAAAAAGCCCCAAATCGCCCCAAAAACCTGCCTGAAATCCCCCCCAAAATGTCCCTGAAATCCCCCAAAAAATTCCACCAAAAATGGCCCAAAAATAGGGAAAAAATCGGCAAAAAAAATCCCCCCGGGCCCGGTGCTGAGCACCGAGAGTGAGACCCCAAAAAAAACCCCAAAATGTCCCCAAAATCCCCCCAAAAATCTCCCCCCAAAATCCCCTCCCCAGAATTCCCACACCCCCAAATTCCCCCCGGAGGTTTTTGGGATTCCGGGTGGGTTTGGGGGTTCCCCGGTGGGTTTTGGGGTCTCGGGTGGGGTTTGGGGGTCCCTGGTGGGTTTTGGGGTTCCCTGGTGGGTTTTGGTGTCCCGGGTGGGTTTTCGGGGTCCCCCTGGGTGTGGAGGTCCCCGGTGGGTTTGGGGGTCCCTGGTGGGTTTGGGGGTCCCCGGTGGGTTTGGGGGTCCCTGGTGGGTTTGGGGGTCCCTGGTGGGTTTTGGGGCCTCGGGTGGGTTCTGGGGACCCTCTGGGTTTAGGGGTCCCGTGTGGGTTTTGGGGGTCCTCCCTAGGTTTGGGGGTCCCCTCCTGGTGTGTTTTGGGGGTCCCCCCTGGGTTTGAGGGTCCCCCCTGGGTTTAGGGGTCCCCTGGGCTTGGGGGTCCCTGGTGGTTTTGGGGGTCCCGGGTGGGTTTTCGGGGTCCCGGGTGGGTTTAGGGGTCCCGGTGGGTTTGGGGGTCCCCGGGTGTGTTTTGGGGGTCCCCCCTGGGTTTGGGGATCCCGGGTGTGTTTTGTGGGTCCCCGGTGGGTTTGGGGGTCCCGTGTGGGTTTTGGGGGACCCCCTGGGTTTCGGGGGTCCGGGTGGTGTTTTGGGGGTCCCCTGGGTTTCGGGGTCCCGGGTGTGTTTTGTGGGTCCCCCCTGGGTTTGGGGGTCCCGGGTGGGTTTAGGGGTCCCCGGTGGGTTTGGGGGGTCCCGTGTGGGTTTTGGGGGCCCCCTGGGTTTCGGGGTCCCGGGTGTGTTTTGGGGGTCCCCCCTGGGTTTGGGGGTCCCGGGTGGTGGTTGTGGGGTCCCCGGTGGGTTTGGGGGTCCCCCTGGGGGTGCCGCATGGCCGCCCCCCGCAGACACGCCGCAGTGGCCCAAGGAGAAGGTGACGCCGGTGCGGGTGGAGGAGGGGGACCCGGTGGTGCTGCCCTGCGACCCCCCCCGCAGCGCCGTGCCCCCCAAGATCTACTGGCTCAACAGCCGTGAGCAATTGGGGCTGGGGGCGTGGGGGGCGTGGGCAATTGGGGCTGGGGGCCCAACAGCCGTGAGCAATTGGGGCTGGGGGCGTGGGGGGCGTGGGCAAATGGGGCTGGGGGCTCGGGGGGCGTGGGCAATTGGGGCTGGGGGTGTGGGGAAATGGGGCTGGGGGCTCAACAGCCGGGAGCAATTGGGGCTGGGGGCGTGGGGGGCGTGGGCAAATGGGGCTGGGGGTCAACAGCCGGGAGCAAATGGGCTGGGGGCGTGGGGAGATGGGGCTGGGGGCGGTTTAGGGTCAGATTTTAGGGACCCCCTGACCCCGGCTCGGGTTTAGGGTCGGGTTTAGGGTCGGGTTTAGGGTCGGGTTTAGGATCAGATTTAGGGTCGGGTTTAGGGTCGGGTTTAGGGTCGGGTTTAGGGTCGGGTTTAGGATCAGATTTAGGGTCGGGTTTAGGGTCGGGTTTAGGATCAGATTTAGGATCGGGTTTAGGGTCGGGTTTAGGGTCGGGTTTAGGGTCTCACCCGTTTCTCCCCCGATCAGGGATCGTGCACATCGCGCAGGACGCGCGGGTCAGCCCGGGACAGAACGGGGCTGATTTGGGTCGGGTTTGGGGCGGGTTTAGGGGATTCTCTGCCCCGGCTCGGGTTTAGGATCGGGTTTAGGATCAGATATAGGGTCGGGTTTAGGGTCTCACCCGTTTCTCCCCCCGATCAGGGATCGTGCACATCGCGCAGGACGCGCGGGTCAGCCCGGGACAGGACGGGGCTGATTTGGGCGGGTTTGGGGCGGGTTTAGGGGATTCTCTGACCCCGGGTCGGGTTTAGGGTCAGTTTTAGGGTCGGGTTTAGGGTCTCACCCGTTTCTCCCCCCGATCAGGGATCGTGCACATCGCGCAGGACGCGCGGGTCAGCATGGGCCAGGACGGGTTCCTGTATTTCGCCAACGCCCAGGTGGGCGACAGCCCACCCGACTACATCTGCCACGCCCATTACCTGGGCCCGCGCACCATCATCCAGAAGGAGCCCCTGGACCTGCGCGTCACCCCCAGTGAGCGCGGGGGGGACCCCAAAAACCCGGGGGATCCCAAAAACTCCGGGGGATCCCAAAAAACCCCGGGGCATCCCAAAAACCCGGCCGCAAATCACCGGGGGATCCCCCTGAAGGAGAAGCTCCAAGAGTCTCTAAATTCCCTTTTTGGGGGATTTCAGCCTGAAAATTTTAGGGGGGGACCCCAAAACCCCGGCGGACCCCAAACCAGGCCCCAAATTCTGCGGGGGACCCCAAAAACCCGGCCCCAAATCCCCTGGGATCGTCAGACCCGACCCAAATCCTCCGGGGCATCCCTAAAGGAGAAGCTCCAAGAGTCTCTAAATTCCCTTTTTGGGGGAATTTCACCCCAAAATTATAGGGTGGGACCCCAAATCCCTGGGGACCCAAACCAGCCCCAAATCCCCTGGGGACCCAAAACCGACCCAAATCCTCGGGGGATCCCTAAAGGAGAAGCCAGGATCTCTAAATTCCTTTTTGGGGTTTCACCCCAAAATTATAGGGTGGGACCCCCCAAAACCCCGAGAACCCCAAACCCAGCCCCAAATTCCCCTGGGGACCCAAAACCCGACCCCAAAATCCCCCAGGGTACCCCCCAAACCCAGCCCCAAATCCCCCCTAAAGGAGAAACTCCGGGGGTCTCTAAATTCCCATTTTGGGGGGAATTCCACCCCAAAATCGTGGGCTGAGACCCCCACCTCAAAGACCCCAAATTCCCCCCTCCTCAAATGAGGACCCCCCCACCACTTTTAGGATCATCCCCCCCATTTAAACCCCCTGGAGACCCCACCCCAAATGGGGATTTAGGGTTTGGAGGGGTCTGGAGAGGTTTTGGGGGGTCCGGGGGGATTTGGGGGGTCCGGGGGGTTTTGTGGGGGGGTCTCTAACCCCGCCCCCCCCCGCAGGTAACTCGGTGCAGTCCCGGCGGCCTCGCCTGGTGGTCCCCAAAGACCCCCACCCCACCCACGTGGCGCTCAGGGGGGAGACCCTGGTGCTGGAGTGCATCGCCGAGGGGCTGTGAGTGGGGAGGGGGCTTGGGGGGCGTCTGGGGGGTCTTGGGGGGGGATCCAGAAGGGTCTTGGGGGGATCTGGGGGTCTTGGTGGGGATTAAAAGGGTCTTGGGTAGATTCTAGGGGGTCTTGGGGGGTCCGGGGGGGGCTTGGGGGGCGTCTGGGAGGTCTGAGGGGTCTTGGGGGGGGGATCCAGAAAGGTCTTGGGGGGGATCTGGGGGGTATTGGGGAGATCTGGGGGGGTCTAGAAGGGTCTGGGGGGATCCTGGGGGTCTTGGGGGGATTAAAAGGGTCTTGGGGAGGTTCTAGGGGGTCTTGGGGGGCATCTGGGGGGTTCTGGGGGGTCTTGGGGGGGGTCTAGAAGGGTCTGGGGGGGTCCTGGGGGGGCGTCTGGGGGGTCTGGGGGGGTCCAGAAGGGTCTGGGGGGATCCTGGGGGTCTTGGGGGGGATTGAAAGGGTCTTGGGGAGGTTCTAGGGGGTCTTGGAGGGCATCTGGGGGGTTCTGGGGGGTCTTGGGGGGGGTCTAGAAGGGTCTGGGGGGGTTCTGGGGGGGCGTCTGGGGGGTCTGGGGGGGTCCAGAAGGGTCTGGGGGGGTCCTGGGGGTCTTGGGGGGGATTAAAAGGGTCTTGGGGAGGTTCTAGGGGTCTTGGGGAGGGTCTGGGGGCATCCCGGGGGGTCTTGGGGGGGATCTGGAGGGGTCTCGGGGAGATCTAGGGGAGTCTAGAAGGGTCTGGGGGGGGGGTCTGGGGGCTTCTGGGGGGGTCTTGGGGGGATTTAAAGGGTCTTGGGGAGGTTCTAGGGGGTCTTGGGGGGGGTCTGGGGGCATCCCGGGGGGTCTTGGGGGGGATCTGGGGGGTCTCGGGGAGATCTGGGGGGGTCTAGAAGGGTCTGGGGGGTTCCTGGGGGTCTTGGGGGGGATCTGGGGGTCTGGGAGGGATCCAGAAGGGTCTGGGGGGTTCCTGGGGGTCTTGGGGGGGATCTGGGGGGTCTTGGGGAGATCTGGGGGGGTCTAGAAGGGTCTGGGGGGGGTTCTGGGGGTCTGGGGGGGTCTTGGGGGGATTCAAAGGGTCTTGAGGAGGCTCTGGGGGGTTTTGGGGAGGCTCTGGAGGGATCTGGGGGGGATTCAGGGGGGTCCTGAGGGGTTCCAGGGGTATCCCAGGGGTCTCAGGGTTTATCCCAGGTTTATCCCAGGGGGTCTCAGGATTTATCCAGGGGGTCTCAGGGTTTATCCGGGTTAATCCCGATTTTTCCCAGCCCCACGCCCTGGGTGTCCTGGTGCCACCTGAACGGGCCCGGGGGTCCCTGGGGGTATCCCAGGTTTATCCTGGGGGTCTCAGGGTTTATCCAGGGGGTCTCAGGGTTTATCCCAGGTTGGTCTCAGGGTTTATCCCGGGTTGATCCCGGTTTTCCAGCCCCACGCCCTGGGTGTCCTGGCGCCGCCTGAACGGGCCGGGGTCCTGGGTATCCAGGTTTATCCTGGGGGTTCTCAGGGTTTATCCAGGTTTATCCAGGGGTCTCAGGGTTCATCCAGATTTATCCCGGGTTAATCCCGGTTTTCCAGCCCCACACCCTGGGTCTCCTGGCGCCGCCTGAACGGGCCCGGGGGTCCCTGGGGCTGGCTGGGGGGTATCCCAGGTTTATCCTGGGGGTCTCAGGGTTTATCCCAGGTTTATCTGGGGGTCTCAGGGTTTATCCCGGATTGATCCGGGTTGATCCCGGTTTTCCAGCCCCACGCCCTGGGTGTCCTGGCGCCGCCTGAACGGGCCGCTGCCGCCGGGCCGGGCCGTGCTGGATAATTTCAACAAGACGCTGCGGCTGCGGGCGGTGGCCGAGGCCGATGACGGCGAATACGAGTGCACGGCCGAGAACGGGCAGGGCAGCGCCCGCAGCAGCCACCTGGTCACCGTGGAGGGTACTGGGGACACTGGGGACACTGGGGACACTGGGGGGGGACTGGGGGGCACTGGGGGGCACTGGGGAGGGGGATTGGGGACACTGGGGACACTGGGGGGGGGACTGGGGGGCACTGGGAGGGGGATTGGGGGGCACTGGGGGGGACTGGGGGGCACTGGGGGGGGATTGGGGGGAATTGGGGACACTGGGAGGAGATTGGGGGCACTGGGGGGACTGGGAGGGGGTACTGGGGGGGACTGGGGACACTGGGGGACACTGGGGGGCACTGGGGGGGACTGGGGGGGACTGGGAGGGGGATTGGGGGGGACTGGGGACACTGGGAGGGGGATTGGGGGGCACTGGGGGGACTGGGGGGCACTGGGGGGGACTGGAGGGAGATTGGGGGAACTGGGAGGGAGTGGGAGGGGAATTGAGGGGACTGGGAGGGAGTGGGAGGGGAATTGGAAGGGACTGGGAGCGACTGGGAGGCACTGGAAGGGACTGGGGGGCACTGGGGGCGACTGGGAGGAGGATTGGGGGCACTGGGGGGCACTGGGAGGGACTGTGAGGGGGACTGGGAGGGACTGGGTGGGGGATCGGGGTCTCTGGGGAGTACTGGGAGACACTGGGGGGCACTGGGCTATACTGGCTGTACTGGGGGGGTCCCTGGTCTGTACTGGGGGGGTCCCTGACCCCCACTTTCCGCAGCCGCCCCGTACTGGGTGCGCCGGCCGCAGAGCGCCGTGTTCGGCCCGGGCGAGACCGCCCGCCTGGACTGCGCCGTGGGCGGCAAACCGCGCCCGCGGGTGGGCTGGAGCCTGAACGGGGTCCCGCTGGAGGGTAGGGGGCGAGGGGGGCAGTGGGGAGGGGGCTAGGGGGGGTTGGGGTATGGGGGAGGGGTTTGGGGGGAGTTTTAGGGGGTTTGGAGGGATTTATAGGGGGGATTTGGGGGGTGGGGAGGGGGTTTGGGGGGATTTATGGGGGGATTTGGGGGGTGGGAGGGGGTTTGGGGGGATTTATGGGGGGATTTGGGGGGTGGGAGGGGGTTTGGGGGGATTTATAGGGGGGGTTGGGGGTCGAGGGAGGGGGTTTGGGGGGAGTTTGGGGGGGTTGGGGGGATTTATGGGGGGATTTGGGGGATGGGGAGGGGTTTTTGGGGGATTTATGGGGGGATTTGGGGGGTGGGGAGGGGGTTTGGGGAGATTTATGGGGGGGTTGGGGGTGTTTGGGGGTCGAGGGAGGGGGTTTGGGGGATCCCTTGGGGTGCGTTGGGGTCCCCGGATGGATTTTTTGGGGTCCCTGTGTGGATTTTTGGGGTCCCTGGGTGATTTTTTCGGGGTCCCCCAGAGCTGCCCCCCTCGGAGCGCCGCACGGTCTGGGACTGGACCCCAGGGTTTTGGGGTCCCTGGGGTTTTGGGGTCCCTGGGTGGATTTTCGGGGTCTCTGGGTGAATTTTTCGGGGTCCCCCAGAGCTGCCCCCCTCGGAGCGGCGCACGGTGCGGGACGGGGCGCTGATCCTGTCCCAGCTCGGCCCCAATGACTCGGTGGTCGCCCAGTGCGAGGCCAGCAACAGCCACGGGCGGCTCCTGGCCAACGCCTTCGTCTACGTCGTGGGTGAGTCCCCCCCCCACCCACGCGACCCCCTCGGGACCCCCCCGGGACCCCCCAAAATCGCATCCGTTCCTACGACCCTCCTGGAATCCCTAAAACCTCCTCAAAATCTGCTGCGTTTACACGGGACCCCCCAAAATCTGCTCAATCCCCTCGGGACCCCCCCCCCAAAATCTGATCCATCCCCGCGACCCCCTCGGGACCCCCAAAATCGGATCCATTCCCCTTGGATCCCCCAAAATCTGCTCCATTTACCTGGCACCCCCCCCAAAAATTTGATCCATCCCTGCGACCCCCCCAAAATCGGATCCATCCCCTCGGGACCCCCTGGGACCCCCCCCAAATCCCCCCAGAGCACCTGGCGAGGGTCCCAGGGTGCGGATTTGGGGTCCCAGGGTGCGGATTTGGGGTCCCAGGGTGCGGATTTGGGGTCCAGGGATGGATTTTGGGGATGGATTTTCCCCCCCCGTGAACGATCAAGGCGGGAATTTCGGGATTTTTGGGATGGATTTCCCTCCCTGTGAGTGACCAGGGTGGGGATTTCGGGGGTCCCTGACCACCCCAAACCCCCCAGAGCTCCCGGTGCAGATCCCGGGATGGATTTTGGGGTCCAGGGATGGATTTTTGGGATGGATTTTCCCCCCCGTGAACGATCAAGACGAGGATTTGGGGATTTTGGGGATGGATTTTCCCCCCCCGTGAACGATCAAGGCGGGAATTTCGGGATTTTTGGGATGGATTTCCCTCCCTGTGGGTGACCAGGGTGGGGATTTCGGGGGTCCCTGACCACCCCAATCCCCCCAGAGCTCCCGGTGCAGATCCTGACCCCAGACCAGTCCCTGTACGAGGTGGTGGAAAACCAAACCGCCTTCCTTCACTGCCGAGCCTTCGGCGCGCCCGCGCCCACCGTGGAGTGGTGAGACCCCTCCCCAACACCCCGAAACCCCCCAAACCCCCCATAAAACGCCCCTCCGAGCCCGGCTGGGACCCCTCCCCAGGCTGAGCCCGGCGCTGGAGCCGGCGCTGCAGGACGATCGCGCTTTCGGCTTCACCAACGGCTCGCTGCGGCTCGGCCCGGTGGGCAGGGGGGACGCGGGGGTCTTCACCTGCCGAGCGCACAACGGCCACAGCAACGGCAGCGTCAGCGCGCGCCTCAGCGTCAGCGGTGAGACCACCGGCCCGCCGGGACCACCCACCCATCGCCACTCACCCACCGGGACCACCCACCCACCCCCGGGACCACCCACCCATCGCCACCCATCCCCCGGGACCACCCACCACCCACCGGGACCACCCACCCACCCCCGCGGACCACCCATCCATTCACAACCCTGCCGGGACCACCCACCCATCGCCACCCACCCACCGGGACCACCCACCCACTCACAACCTGCGGGACCACCCACCATCGCCACCCACCCACCGGGACCACCCATCCATTCACAACCCTGCCGGGACCACCCATCCTTCACAACCCTGCCGGGACCACCCACCCACTCACAACCCTGCCGGGACCACCCACCCATCACAACCCTGCCGGGACCACCTACCCATCGGATCACCACCCGCGAGACCACCCACCCACCGGGACCA
The DNA here is from genome assembly GCA_032173965.1 of Sitta carolinensis. Taxonomy (NCBI): domain Eukaryota; kingdom Metazoa; phylum Chordata; class Aves; order Passeriformes; family Sittidae; genus Sitta; species Sitta carolinensis. Next base: position 765,956 of record CM063310.1, read on the forward strand.
CCACCCCGGGACCACCCAACCATCGCCACTCACCCACCGGGACCACCCACCCACCCACCCCCGTGACCACCTACCCCCGGGACCACCCACCCACTCACAACCGTCCCGGGACCACCCACCCACCCCGGGACTACCCAACCATCGCCACCCACCCATCGGGACCACCCACCCACCGGGATCACCCACCCACCCACCGGGATCACCCACCCACCCGCCGGGACCACCCACCCATCGCCACCCACCCACCCCCCATGGCCACACACCCCCGGGACCACCCACCCACAATCCTCCCGGGACCTCCCACCCACTCGCCATCACCCACCCATCCAGACCCCCCTGACCCCCCAATCCCCCCCCCAGGTGCCCCCGGATCGAGGTGCCCCCCAGACCCTTCCTGGGACCCCCAAATCCTCCCCAAATCCAATCCTGGGACCCCCAAATCCCTTTCTAAGGACCCCGAAAGTGTTCCTGGGACCCCAAGACCCACCCAAATCCCCCCCAGACCCCCCCCCAAGACCCCCCTGACCCCCAATCCCCCCCCCAGGTGCCACCGGATCGAGGTGCCCCCCAGACCCTTCCTGGGACCCCCAAATCCTCCCCAAACCCAATCCTGGGACCCCCAAATCCTCCCCAAACTGTTCCAGGGACCCCCAAATCCCCTTCCTGGGACCCCCAGGCCCCCCCTGACCCCCCCTGACCCCCCAATCCCCCCCAGATGCCCCCGGATCGTGGTGTCCCCCTCAGACCCTTCCTGGGACCCCCAAATCCTCCCCAGATCTAATCCTGGGACCCCCAAATCCTCCCCAAATCCCTTTCTAAGGACCCCCAAACACTCACTGGGACCCTAGACCCCCCCAAATCCCCCCCAGACCCCCCCAGACCCCCCCTGACCCCCCAATCCCCCCCCCCAGGTGCCACCCGCATCGAGGTGCCCCCGCAGAGTGTGACAGCCAAGAAGGGCGAGACGGTGACGTTCACCTGCGGGGCCACCTTCGACCCCAGCCTGGAGCCCCGGGGGCTCCTGTGGCTGCGGGACGGGACCCCCGTGCTGGAGACCCCCGACAGCGACAAGTGAGGGGGCACGGGGGGCTCCCGGGGGGGTTTGGGGGGGGGTCCCAGGAGGGATTTGGGGGTCCTAGAAGGGATTTGGGGGTCCCAGGAAGGGTTTGGGGAGGGGTTTGAGGGTCCCAGGAAGGGTCTGGGGAGGATTTGGGGGTCCCAGGAAGGGTTTGGGGAGGGGTTTGGGGGTCCCAGGAAGTGTCTGGGGGGGCTCCTGTGGCTGCGGGACGGGACCCCCGTGTGGAGACCCCCGACAGCAACAAGTGAGGGGGCACAGGGGGCTCCGGGGGGGGTTGGGGGGGTCCCAGGAGGGATTTGGGGGTCCTAGAAGGGATTTGGGGTGGATTTGGGGGTCCTAGGAGGGGTTTGGGGAAAATTTGGGGGTCCCTGGAAGGGATTTGGGTGGTCCCAGTGAGGGTTTGGGGGTCCCAGGAAGGGATTTGGGGGTCCCAGGAAGGGTTTGGGGAGGGGTTTGGGGTCCCAGGAAGTGTCTGGGGGGGTCCTGTGGCGTGCGGGACGGGACCCCCGTGCTGGAGACCCCGACAGCGACAAGTGAGGGGGCACGGGGGGCTCCCGGGGGGGTGTGGGGGGGGGTCCCAGGAGGGATTTGGGGGTCTCAGAATGGACTTGGGGAGGGATTTGGGGATCCAGGGTGGGTTTGGGGAGGGGCTTGGGGTTCCCTGGAAGGGATTTGAGGGTCCCAGTGAGGGTTTGGGGGTCCCAGGAAGGGATTTGGGGAGCATTTGGGGGTCCTGAGAGGGTTTGGGGAGATGTTTGGGGGTCCCAGAAAGGATTTGGGGTGGATTTGGGGGTCCCAGTGAGGGTTTGGGGTCCCAGAAGGGATTTGGGGGGTCCTGGGTGGGTTTGGGGAGGCTTTGGGGGTCCCAGGAAGGGTTTGGGGAGGGGTTTGGGGGTCTCTGGAAGGATTTATGGACCGAGGGATGATTTTGGGGTGGATCCGGGGGTCCCGGGGATGATTTCGGGGTGGATTTTGGATCCCGGGATGGTTTTGGGGTGGATTTATGGACCCAGGGATGATTTCGGGGTGGATTTATGGATCCAGGAGGATTTCGGGGTGGATTCGGGGGTCCCTGAAGGATTTTAGGTGGATTTATGGATCCCGGGATGATTTCGGGGTGGGTCCGGGGGTCCCGCGATGATTTCGGGGCGGGTCCGGGGGTCCCAGCGATGATTTAGGGGGTCTCGGGGGTCTCTGGAAGGATTTATGGATCCGTGGATTTCGGGGCGGGTCGGGGGTCCCCACGATGATTTCGGGGGGATCCGGGGGTCCTGAAGGATTTTGGGGTGGATTCGGGGGTCCCTGAGGATTTTAGGATGGATTTATGGATCCCAGGATGATTTCGGGGTGGATCCGGGGGTCCCGCGATGATTTCGGGGGGATCCGGGGGTCCCCGCGATGATTTCGGGGTGGATCCGGGGATCCCGGGATGGATTTATGGATCCCGGGGATGATTTCGGGGGGATCGGGGGTCCCTGGAAGGATTTATGGATCCCGGGATGATTTCGGGGTGGGATCCGGGGGTCCCGCGATGATTTCGGGGGGTCCGGGGGTCCCCGCGATGATTTCGGGGTGGATCCGGGGATCCCGGGATGGATTTATGGATCCCGGGATGATTTCGGGGGGATCCGGGGGTCCCTGCGATGATTTCGGTGTTGGATCCGGGGGTCCAGCGATGATTTCGGGGAGGATCGGGGATCCCGGGATGGATTTATGGATCCCGGGATGATTTCGGGGGGATCCGGGGGTCCCTGAGGATTTTAGGTGGATTTATGGATCCCGGGATGATTTCGGGGTGGATCCGGGGGTCCCGCAGATGATTTCGGGGTGGATCCGGGGGTCCCGGATGGATTTATGGATCCGGGATGATTTCGGGGGATCCGGGGGTCCCGCGATGATTTCGGGGGATCCGGGGGTCCCGCGATGATTTCGGGGGATCCGGGGATCCCGGGATGGATTTATGGATCCCGGGATGATTTCGGGGGGATCGGGGGTCCCGAGGATTTGGTGTATGGATCGGGATGATTGGGGTGGATCCGGGGGTCCCGGATGATTGTCCGGGGATTTCGGGGATCCGGGATGGATTTATGGATCCGGGATGATTTGGGGGGATCCGGGGGTCCCGATGATTTCGGGTGGATCCGGGGTCCCGCGATGATTTCGGGGTGGATCGGGGTCCGCAGCGGATGGGCGATTTGGTCCAGGTGATTTCGGGGTGGATCGGGTCCCGCGATGATTCGGGGTGGGATCCGTGGTCGGATGGATTGGACCCCGGATATTCGGGGCGGATTGGGTCCCGCGAATGGGGTGGTCGGGGCCCTGCAGGTCGGTGGATCGGTGCCGGACTGGGGACGGCGGTTCCGGGTGGCGATACGGGGAGGCAGGCGGTCAGGGGTGGTGAGACCCCGAAAATGGGGAGGGGACCCCCGAAAATGGGGAGGGGACCCGAAATGGATGGGAACCCCGAAAATGGGATGGGGAGCCTGAAAAGGGATGGGGATCTTAGAAATATGGGGAGGAGAGACCGAAAATGGGGAGGGGACCCCGAAAATGGGATGGGGAACCCGAAAATGGGGAGGGGATTCGAAAATGGGGAGGGGATCTCAGAAAATGGGGAGGGGAGCCCCGAAAAATGGGAGGGGACCGAAAATGGGATGGGACCCCGAAAAATGGGAGGGGAACCCCGAAAATGGAGGGGAGCCCTGAAAATGGGATGGAACCCCAAAAATGGGGAGGGGGATCTCCAGAAAATGGGATGGAAATCCTGAAAATTGGGGAGGGGACCCCGAAAATGGGATGGGGAACCCCGAAAATGGGGAGGGGACCCTAAAATTATTCCATATTTCATCCCCTATTTCCCTAACCCATTTTCCCCCATAATACTTTTTCCCATTCCCATCTTCCATTTTCCCCCATTCCATTTTCCCCCATTTCCATTTCCCCCATTTTCCATTTTTCCCATTTATTCAAATTTTCCCCATTCCCCATTTATTCCCCATTTTCCCCATATTTCATTCCCATTTTCCCCCCATTTTTTCCCCATTTTTCCCCCATATTTCCCCATTTCCCCCCCATTTTTTCCCCCATTTTTTCCCAATTTATTCCCCATATTTTTCCCCCATTTTCCCCCATTTTTCCCCATATTTTCCCCCATATATTTCCCATTTTTTCCCAATTTTCCCCCATTTATTCCATTTCCCCATTTCCCCCCCATTTTTCCCCCATTTTCATTTTCCCATTTTTCCCTTCCATATTTTCCCCCATATTTTCCCATTTTTCCCCCATTTTCCCCCATTTATTCCCATTTCCCCCCCAATTTCCCCCCATTTTCCCCCCATTTATCCCAATTTTCCCCCATTTCCCCCATATTTCCCCCCATTTATCCCCAATTTTCCCCCATTTTTCCCCCATATTTTTCCCATTTTTCCCCTATTATTTTCCCATTTTCCCCCATTTTCCCCATTTATTCCCCATTTCCATCCCCCATTTTCCCCCATATTTCCCCCCATTTTTCCCATTTTCCCCATTTTCCCCCCATTTCCCCCATTTTTTCCCGATTTATTCCCCATTTCCCCCCATTTTTCCCCATATTTTCCCCCATTTATCCCAATTTTCCCCCCATTTCCCCCCATATTTTTCCATTTTTCCCATTTATTCCCATTTTTCCAGGCCGGCCGGGCCCCGTGCGGGACCTGCAGGTTGTGGAGTTGGGCGAGCGCCGGGTGCGGCTCAGCTGGACCCCGGGCGAGGAGCACAACAGCCCCGTGGAGAGTGAGCGGGGCGCCGATTTGGGGAAAAATTGGGGAAAATTGGGGAAAACGGGGAAAAATTGGGGGGAAAATTGGGGGGAAAATTGGGGGGAAAATTTGGAAAAAATTGGGGAAAAATTGGGCGAAATTTGGGGGAAAAATGGGGAAAAATTGGGATTTTTTGGGGGATTTTCAGGAAAAAATTGGGATTTTTTGGGGAAAAATTGGGGGAAAATTGGGGAAAATTGGGGGAAAATGGGGGAAAAATGGGGGAAAAATGGGGGGGAAATGGGCAAAAACTTGGGAAAAATGGGAAAAATTGGGGGAAAATTGGGGGGAAATTGGGGGGAAATTGGTAAAAAATTGGGGGGAAAATTGGGAAAAAATGGGGGGAAAATTGGGGGGAAAATGGGGGGAAATTGGGGAAAAAATGGGGGAAATTGGGGAAAAATCGGGGAGAATTTGGGGAAAAATTGGGACTTTTGGGGGGATTTTCAGGAAAAAATTGGGATTTTTTGGGGAAAAATTGGGGAAAAATTGGGATTTTGGGGGGGAAAAATTGGGGGGAAATTAGGAAAAAATTGGGGGAAAATTGGGGGAAAATGGGGAAAAAATTGGGGGAAAATTGGGGAAAAATTGAGGAAAAATTTGGGGAAAAAAAAGGGAAAAAATGGGATTTTTTAGGGATTTTTTTTGGTGGAATTTTTTTGGGATTTGGGGAATTTGGGGAGGGGGCTCGGGAGGAATTTGGGAAAAATTGGGGGAAAATTGGGAAAAATTTGGGAAAAAATTGGGGGAAATTGGGGAAAAATGGGGGGAAAGTTGGGGAGATTTGCGGGATTTTTTGGGGATTTTTGGGGGGATTTTTTGGGGAGGATTTGGGGAATTTGGGGAGGGGGCTCGGGGGGAATTTGGGAAAAATTGGGGGAAAAAAATGGGATTTTTTTGGAATTTTTGGGGGGATTTTCGGGAAAAAATTGGGATTTTTGAGGGGAATTTGGGAGGGATTTTGGATTTTTTGGTTTTTAGGATTTTAGGGATTTCAGGCTCTAAAATTCGCATTTTCCGCGGGATTTTCCCGGGGTTTTCACCATTTTTAACCCTTTCCCTCCCGCAGAGTTCGTGGTGGAGCAGGAGGAGGGCGATGTCTGGGTTTTAGGGATTTTCAGGCTCTAAAATTCGGATTTTTTCTGGAATTTCACCAATTTTTAACCCTTTCCCTCCCGCAGAGTTCGCGGTGGAGCAGGAGGAGGGCGAGTTGGGAATTTGGGGATTTTCAGGCTCTAAAATTCGGGATTTTCCCGGGGTTTTCGCCATATTTTAACCCTTTCCCTGCCGCAGAGTTCGCGGTGGAGCAGGAGGAGGGCGAGTTGGGAATTTGGGATTTGGGAATTCGGGATTTTTAGGTTTAGGATTTTGGGATTTTGCGGGAATTTCAGGCTCTAAAATTTGGGATTTTTCTGGGATCTCGATAATTTTTTAACCCTTTCATTCCCGCAGAATTCGCGGTGGAGCAGGAGGGCATTTGGGGAATTTCAGGCTCTAAAATTCGCATTTTCCCCTGGATTTTTTCAGAGTTTTCACCATTTTTTAACCCTTTCCCTGCCGCAGAGTTCGTGGTGGAGCAGGAGGAGGGCATTTTCTCGGCCGGCCGCTTCCAGGAGGTGCTGACGGTGCCGCAGCCGCGGGCGCTGCTGCCGCTCTCCCCGTTCGGTCGTTACCGGTTCCGAGTGGCGGCCGTGAACGCTTTGGGTCGCGGCGAGCCCAGCGCGCCCAGCGCCGCCGTCAGCACGGCCCCCGCCGGTGAGGAGACGGGAATTTTAATGGGAATGGGGAGAAGGAAAAAAAACCCGGGGAAAAAGGGAAAAAAAATGGGGGGGGGAATGGAAAAAACCCGGTGAAAAAGGGAAAAAAAAATGGGGGAAAAATGGAAATTTTGGGTTAAAAATGGGAAAAAAAGGGTTAAAAATGAAAAAAAAAATGGGTTAAAAATGAAAAAAATGGGTTAAAAATGAAAAAAAATAAAAGGGTTAAAAAAGTCCAAAAAATCCGGTTAAAAAAAATGAAAAAAAAAGGTTAAAAATGAAAATATCTTGATTTTTTGGGGGTCCCTGATGATTTTTGGGCGTCCTGATGATTTTGGGGGTCCCTGTTGATTTTTGGGGGGCCCTGATTATTTTTTGGGGGGTCCCTGATTTTTTTGGGGATCCCTGATGATTTTTTGGGATCCGTGATGATTTTTTGGGGGGTCCCTGATGATTTTGGGGTCCCTGATGATTTTTTGGGGGGTCCCTGATGATTTTTGGGGTCTCTGGTAATATGGGGGGGACCCTGATGATTTGGGGGGTCCCTGATTTTTTTGGGGATCCCTGATGATTTTTGGGATCCTGATGATTTTGGGGGTCCTGATTTTTTGGGGGGTCCCTGATGATTTTGGGGGGTCCCTGATGATTTGGGGGGTCCCTGATTTTTTTGGGGGGGTCCCTGATGATTTTGGGGTCCCTGATTTTTTTTTGGGGTCCTGATGATTTTTTGGGGGGGACCCTGATGATTTCTTGTGGTCCCTGATGCTTTGGGGGGTCCCTGGTGATTTTTGGGGGGTCCCTGGTGATTTTTGGGGGGGTCCCTGACCCTCTGCCCCTCCCCCAGCCCCGGAGCGGTACCCGATGGGGGTGAAGGGGGAGGGGGAACGAGACCAACAACCTGGTGATCACCTGGCAGGTACGAAAGGGTTAAAATGGCCCGGGGGGGGGGGGGATTGGGGGGTCCCGGGGGTCCTGGGGGGATTTTGGGGGGTCCCAGGGGGGAGTTGGGGGGATTTTGGGGGGTCCTGGGAGGGGATTTATGGGGGATTTGGGGGAGATTTGCGGGTCCCAAGGGGATTTGGGAGGGATTTTGGGGGGATTTTGGGGGTCCCAGGGGGTTTTGGGGAAGGTTTGGGGGTCCCAGGGGGGTCCTGGGGGGATTTGGGGGGATTTTGGGGGGGTTTGGGGGGATTTTGGGGGGTCCTGGGGGGATTTTTAGGGGGTCCCAGGGGGTTTTGGGGAGGATTTGGGGGGGTCCCAGTGGGGTTTGGGACAGTTTGGGGGGTCCCAGGGGGGTCCCAGAGGGATTTTGGGGGGATTTTGGGGGTCCCAGGGGGTTTTGGGGAGGGTTTGGGGGTCCCAGGGGGGTCCTGGGAGGGATTTAGGGGGGGGTGTTGGGGGGTTCTGGGGGATTTTTGGGGGGTCCCAGGGGCATTTTGGGGGTCTCAGGGGGTTCCTGGGGGGGATTTGGGGAGGGTTTGGGGGTCCCAGGGGGATTTTAGGGGGATTTTTGGAGGTCCCAGGGGGTTTTGGGGAGGGTTTGGGGGTCCCGGGGGGATTTTGGGGGTCTCAGGGGGGTCCTGGGGGGGATTTGGGGAGATTTTGGGGGGGGGGTTGGGGGGATATTGGGGGGTCCTGGGGGATTTTAGGGGGTCCCAGGGGGTTTTGGGGAGGATTTGGGGGATTTGGGGGGTCCCAGTGGGGTTTGGGACAGTTTGGGGGGTCCCAGGGGGGTCCCAGAGGGATTTTGGGGGGGTCCCAGGGGGATTTTGGGGGTCTCAGGGGGTTCCTGGGGGGAATTTGGGGAGGGTTTGGGGGTCCCAGGGGCATTTTGGGGGGTCCTGGGGAGATTTTGGGGTCTCAGGGGTTTTGGGGGGATTTTGGGGGGTCCCACAGGGGGGTCCCAGGGGGATTTTGGGGGTTCCAGGGGGTCCTGGGGGGGGGATTTGGGGGAATTTTGGGGGTCACAGGGGAGTTTGGGAGGGATTTTGGGGGGATTTTGGGGGGTCTGGGGGATTTTAGGGGGTCCTGGGGGGGATTTGAGGAGGGTTTTGGGGGTCCGGGGGGTCTTGGAGGGTTTTGGGGGGATTTGGGGGGTTTTTGGGGGGATTTGGGGGTCCCAGGGGATTTGGGGGATTCTGGAGGGATTTTAGGGGGATTTTGGGGGGTACTGGGGGATTTGGGGGGGATTTTCGGGGGGGTCCCAGGGGGTTTTGGAGGAGTTGGGGGAGGGTTTGGGGGGTCCTGGGGGGATTTGGGGGTCCTGGGGGAATTTTCGGGGGTCCCAGGGGGATTTTGGGGGAATTTTCGGGGATTCCAGGGGGGTTTGGGCGGCTCTGGGAGGAATTCGGGCGATTTTGGGATTTTGGGGCGGATTTTGGGGTGGGGGTCGTATTTAGGATTTGGGGGTTGATTTTGGGGTGGGGTCTGATTTTGGGGTGGGGTCTGATTTTGGGGTGGGGTCTGATTTTGGGGTGCTCCCCCCTCCCATCCGTTGCCCCCCGGGGACTGGAATCTCCAGTACCGGGGGGATTTGGGGGTCTCTATTTGGGATCCTGTATTTAGGATTTTTTGGGATTTTTGGACTGATTTTGGGGTTCGGGTTGATTTTGGGGTGGGGTCTGATTTTGGGGTGGGTCTGATTTTGGGGTGCTCTCCCCCCTCAGCCATTGCCCCCGGGGACTGGAATCTCCGGTACCGGGAGGATTTGGGGCAGGATTTGGGGGTCTCTATTTGGGATTTTTGGGATTTTTGGGCGGATTTTGGGGTGGGGTCGTATTTAGGATTTGGGGGTTGATTTTGGGGTGGGGTCTGATTTTGGGGTGCTCTCCCCCCTCAGCCGTTGCCCCCCGGGGACTGGAACGCCCCCGAGCTGCGCTACCGGGGGGATTGGGGCAGGATTTGGGGGTCTCTATTTGGGATTTTGGGGTTGATTTTGGGGTTCGGGGTTGATTTTGGGGTGGGGTCTGATTTTGGGGTGCTCCCCCCTCCCATCCGTTGCCCCCCGGGGACTGGAATCTCCAGTACCGGGGGGATTTGGGGGTCTCTATTTGGGATCCTGTATTTAGGATTTTTTGGGATTTTTGGGCTGATTTTGGGGTTCGGGGTTGATTTGGGTGGGGGTTGATTTTGGGGTGGGGTCTGATTTTGGGGTGGGGTCTGATTTTGGGGTGCTCTCCCCCTCAGCCATTGCCCCCCGGGGACTGGAACGCCCCGAGCTGCGCTACCGGGGGGATTGGGGCAGGATTTGGGGGTCTCTATTTGGGATTTTTGGGATTTCGGGGTTGATTTTGGGGTTCGGGGTTGATTTTGGGGTGGGGTCTGATTTTGGGGTGGGGTCTGATTTTGGGGTGGGGTCTGATTTTGGGGTGCTCCCCCCTCCCATCCGTTGCCCCCGGGGACTGGAATCTCCGGTACAACGGGGGGATTTGGGGGTCTCTATTTGGGATCCTGTATTTAGGATTTTTTGGGATTTTTGGGTTGATTTTGGGGTGGGGTCTGATTTTGGGGTGGGGTCTGATTTTGGGGTGCTCTCCCCCCTTCAGCCATTGCCCCCCGGGGACTGGAACGCCCCCGAGCTGCGCTACCGGGTGCAGTGGCGGCCGCTGGAGCCGGGCGGGGTCCCTGGCTGAGGCGGTGGTCGCGACCCCTCCCTTGTTGGTCCGCGAGACCCCACCTTCAGCCCCTACGAGCTGCGCGTGCAGGCGCTCAACGAGGCCGGGAAGGGGCCGAGTCCCCCACGGTGGTCGGGTACTCCGGGGAGGACCGTGAGTGATGGAGACCCCTCCCCAAATTATCCCCCGGGGGGAGGGGAGACCCTAAAATAACCCCGGGACCCCAAAATATCCCCCTGGGAATGGGGGGAAGGGGAGTCTGGGGAGACCCCTCCTCAAAATTTGCCCCCCACGGTGGTCGGGTACTCCGAGGAGGACCGTGAGTGATGGAGACCCCTCCTCAAATTATCCCCCGGGGGGAGACCCCTCCCCAAATTATCCCCCGGGGGGAGGGGAGAGCCTAAAATAACCCTGGGAATGGGGGAAGGGGGAGTTTGGGGGAGACCCCCACCCCAAAATATTCCCAAGGGGGTGGGGGAAGTGGGGGAGTGTGGGAGACCCTCCCCAAATTATCGCCGAGGAGAGACCCCTCCCCACATTATCCCCCCGGGGGGAGGAGAGAGCCCAAAATAACCCCGGGACCCCAAAATATCCCCCTGGGAATGGGGGGAAGGGGAGTCTGGGGAGAGACCCCTCCCAAAATTTTGGGAGGATTTTGAGGGCGATTTTGGGAGAAATTCGAGGATATATTTGGGGGGGGATTTTGGGAGGATTTGGGGGGATTTTGGGTGGATTTTTGGAGGGGATTTTGGGGGGATTTGGGGAGTATTTGGGTGGGATTTTGGGGGGGTTGAGGGGGGATTTTGGGGAGGATTTTGGGGGGATTTTGGGAGAAATTCGAGGATATTTTGGAGGGGAATTTTGGGGGGATTTTGAAGGGGTTTGGGTGGGATTTTGAGGAGGATTTGGGGGATTTTGGAGGGATTTTTGGGGGGGTTTTGGGAGGGATTTTGGGGGGATTTTGAGGAGATTTTGGGCGGATTTTGGGAAGGATTTTGGGGGAAATTCGAGGATATTTTGGGGGGATTTTGGGGAGAATTTTGAGGCGGATTTTGGCGGGAATTCGAGGATATTTTGGGAAGGATTCAGGGAATTTTAGAGAGAACCGAAAGAAGATTTGTAGGGATTTTACGGGTGATTTTTGCCGGGATTTCTCGGGCGATTTCCCAGCGATTTCGGGGGGGGGGTTCCCTTTTTTTGGGGGGTTTCCTGAGCCCCCCGAACCCCCTCGCAGTGCCCCTGGTGTACCCCGAGAATGTGGGGGTGGAAATCCTGAACAGCACCAGCGTTCGCGTCAGTTGGAGCCTGAGCGGAGCCGCGCGGGACCTGCGGGGGCACCTGCGGGGCTACCGGGTGAGGAATTCCCGGCGGGAATCCGCAAAAATTCCAGCGGGGAATCGGCAAAAAAAATCGTGGTGGGAGTTGTTAAAAAAATCCGGGGGGAATTGTTAAAAATCCGGGGGAATTGTTAAAAATCCGGGGGGATTTGTTAAAAAAATCCGGTGGGAATTGTTAAAATCCGGTCGGGAAATCGTCAAAATCCGACAGGGGATTGTCAAAAATTCCCGGTGGGAATTGTCAAAAATTCCAGGGGGAAATTGTTAAAAAAATCCGTAGGGGATTGTCAAAAAAATCCGGTGGGGATTGTTAAAAATTCCCGTGGGAATCGTTTAAAATTCGTGATGGGAATTGTCAAAAATTCCCGGTGGGAATCGTTAAAAATTCCAGGGGGGAATCGTTAAAATCCGGACGGGAATGGTCAAAAATTCCCGGTGGGAATCATCAAAAATTCCAGGGGGAATCGTTAAAAAAAATCGTGGTGGGAGTTGGTAAAAAAATCCGGTGGGAATTGTTAAAAATCCGGGGGGAATTGTTAAAAAAATCCGGTGGGATTTGTTAAAAAAATCCGGTGGGAATTGTTAAAATCCGGTCGGGAAATCGTCAAAATCCGACAGGGGATTGTCAAAAATTCCCGGTGGGAATTGTCAAAAATTCCAGGGGGAAATTGTTAAAAAAATCCGTAGGGGATTGTCAAAAAAATCCGGTGGGAATTGTTAAAAATTCCCGGTGGGAATCGTTTAAAATTCGTGATGGGAATTGTCAAAAATTCCCGGTGGGAATCGTTAAAAATTCCAGGGGGGAATCGTTAAAATCCGGACGGGAATGGTCAAAAATTCCCGGTGGGAATCATCAAAAATTCCAGGGGGGAATCGTTAAAAAAAATCGTGGTGGGAGTTGGTAAAAAAATCCGGTGGGAATTGTTAAAAATCCGGGGGGAATTGTTAAAAAAATCCGGTGGGAATTGTTAAAAAAATCCGGTGGGAATCGTCAAAAATTCCCGGTGGGAATTGTCAAAAATTTGGGGCGTTTTTGGGGGGATTTGGGGGCATTTATTTGGGGGTTTTGGGCATTTTGGGGGCATTTTTGGGGGGATTTTGGGCCATTTTTGGCATTTTGGGGGATTTTGGGGCATTTTTGGGCAATCTTTGGGGCAAACTTTGGGGCAAATTTGGAGTATTTTTGGGGCATTTTTGGGGGGATTTTGGAGCATTTTGGGGGCATTTTTGGGGCCATTTTGGGGCATTTTTTGGGCAAATTTGGGATTTTTTGGGGCATTTTGGGCAAATTTGAGGCCATTTTTGGAGGGCGTTGGGGCCATTTTGGAAGATTTTGGGGCCATTTTTGGGCATTTTTGGGGGATTTTGGGCATTTTTTGGGCCATTTTTGGGGGTTTTCGGATTTTGGGGCCATTTTGGGGCAATTTTGGGGCCAAATTTGGGGCATTTTTGGGGATTTGGGCAAGATTTTGGGGCATTTTTTGGGCCATTTTTGGGGGCAAATTTGGGCATTTTTTTGGGGGGTTGGGGCCATTTTTGGGAGGTTTGAGCATTTTGGGGCATTTGGGGGCCATTTTTGGGCCATGGGGGTTTGGGCTTTTGGGGCATTGGCATTTTTGGGATTTTGGGGCATTTTGGGCCTTTTGGGCATTTTGGCATTTTTGGGGGATTTTGGGGGCATTTTTGGGGCCATTTTGGGGCAATTTTGGGGCAAATTTGGAGATATTTTTGGGGCATTTTTGGGCATTTTGGGGCATTTTTGATTTGGGGCAAATTTTGGGGGATTTTGGGGCATTTTTTTGGGCCATTTTTTGGGGGGTTTCGAGACATTTTGGGCCATTTCCGGGGGTCCTGACGCCCCTCCCCTCCCTCGCAGGTGCTCTACTGGCGCGAGTGGTGGGGGGCGGCAAATTTGGGGCATTTTTGGGGGCGATTTGGGGGCGTTTTGGGGCGTTTTTGGGGGGATTTTGGGGCATATTTGGGCATTTTTGGGGATTTTGGGGCAATTGGGCATTTGGGGCAGTTTTTGGGGATTTGGGGCCATTTTTGGGAGGTGGCATTTTGGGGGGCAATGGGGCTTTGGGGCTGGGTTAATTTGGAGCATTTTGGGGTTGGGATTTTTTGGCATTTTTGGATTTGGGATTGGGCATTTTTGGGGAGCATTCAAATTAGATTTTGGGTTGTGGGGGATTTTGGCCATTTTTTTGGGCTTTTTTTGGGGGGGTTTCGAGACATTTTGGGCCATTTCCGGGGTCCTGACGCCCCCTCCCCTCCCTCGCAGGTGCTCTACTGGCGCGACGGGTGGGTGGGCGAGCGCTCCCGGCGCCAAGCCCCCTCCCCGGGCGCGCCCCCCGCCCAGCCGGGGGTCCTGACGGTGCCGGGCGAGGCCAGCGGGGTCGTTTTGGGGGGGCTGCACCCCTGGAGCCGCTACCGCCTGCAGGTGCTGGTGTTCAACGGGCGGGGGGCGGGACCCCCCAGCGCCGAAATTCGCTTCCATACCCCCGAGGGAGGTGAGACCCCCGGCGGGGAGGGGGAAACGGGGGGCTCGGGGTGGGAAATCGGGAGGTGGAAAAGGGAATTTGGGGGTGGGGGGGGGGTTGAAAAGGGAAATTGGGAGCTTAAAAAGGGAATTTGGGGGGTTAAAAGGGATATTTGGGGTCTTGGAATATTTCTTGGGACACTAAAAAGGGAAATTTGGGGGGTTGGAATAACTCAAGTGTGAAATCAGGACCCTAAAAGAGAAATTGGGACCCAGAAAGGGAAATTTGGGGGGTTGGAATATTCCTTGGGAGCCCGAAAAGGGAATTGGGGGCTTTAAAAGGAAATTGGGAGCCTAAAAAATGAAATTGGGGGGTCTTGGAATATCCCTTGGGACCCTAAAAAGGGAAATTTGGGGGCTTGGAAAGGGAAATTGGGACCCTAAAAATGAAATTGGGGGTCTTGGAATATCCCTTGGGACCCTAAAAAGGAAATTGGGGTCTTGGGACCCCGAAAATGGAAATTTGGGGTCTTGGAAAGGGAAATTAGGACCCTAAAAAGGAAATTTGGGGACCACAAAAAGGAAATTGGGACCCCAAATGGGAAATTTGGGGTCTTGGAATATCCCTTGGGACCCTAAAAAGGGAAATTTGGGAGTCCCTGGGGTGGGATCTGGGGGTCCCTGCGGTGGATTTTTGGGGGGTTTCCGGGGCTCCCCGTTTCTGGGGATCCCCATCCCCATTTTGGGGAGGGGTCTCTGACCGAAGCCCCCTCCCCAGTGCCCGGATTTGGGGGTCCCTGGGGTGGAATCCGGGGGTCCCTGGGGTGGATTTTGGGTGGGATCTGGGGGTCCCTGCGGTGGATTTTTGGGGGGTTTCCGGGGCTCCCCGTTTCTGGGGGTCCCCATCCCCATTTTGTGGGGAGGGGTCTCTGACCGAAGCCCCCTCCCCAGTGCCCGGCCCGCCCGAGGAGCTGCGCGTGGAGCGGCTCGGGGACTCCACGCTGGGACTCGAGTGGCGGCGACCGCGGCACCCGAACGGCGTGGTGACCGGCTACCTGCTCCAGTACCGGCCAGGTAAAAACTGGGAATGGTGGGAATGGTGGGAATGATGGAGAGAGGGAGGGGTGACCGGCTACCTGCTCCAGTACCGGCCAGGTAAAAACTGGGAATGGTGGGAATGGTGGGAATGGTGGGAATGATGGGAGAGGGGAGGGGTGACCGGCTACCTGCTCCAGTACCGGCCAGGTAAAAACTGGGAATGGTGGGAATGGTGGGAATGATGGGAGAGGGAGGGGTGACCGGCTACCTGCTCCAGTACCGGCCAGGTAAAAACTGGGAATGGTGGGAATGGTGGGAATGATGGGAGAGGGGAGGGGTGACCGGCTACCTGCTCCAGTACCGGCCAGGTAAAAACTGGGAATGGTGGGAATGGTGGGAATGATGGGAGAGGGGAGGGTGGACCGGCTACCTGCTCCAGTACCGGCCAGGTAAAAACTGGAATGGTGGGAATGGTGGGAATGATGGGAGAGGGGAGGGTGACCGGCTACCTGCTCCAGTACCGGCCAGGTAAAAACTGGGAATGGTGGGAGAGGGAACTGAGGGAACTGGGAGCACTGGGAATGATGGGAATGATGCGAGGGGGAACTGGGAGCACTGGGAGTTACTGGGAGCACTGGGAATGATGGGAATGATGGGAGAGGGAAGTGGGAGCACTGGGAGCACTGGGAGCGATGGGAATGATGGGAGTGGGAACTGGGAGCACTGGGAGCACTGGGAGGGGGAACTGGGAGCACTGGGAGTTACTGGGAGCACTGGGAATGATGGGAATGATGGGAGAGGGATCTGGGAGCACTGGGAGCAATGGGAGCGATGGGAGGGGAACTGGGAGCACTGGGAGCGATGGGAATGATGGGAGTGGGAACTGGGAGCACTGGGAGTTACTGGGAGCATTTTGGGGATAATTCGCGGCTATTTGGGGCCATTCCAGGCGGGGATTTTGGGTTAAATTCGGGCTATTTCGGGCTATTCCAGGCAGGATTTTTTAGGGAATAACTCAGAGCTATTTCGGGCTATTCCAGACGGGATTTTTTGGGATAACTTGGAGCTATTTCAGGCCATTCCTAGCGGGTTGTTTGGTGTTAATTCAGAGCTATTTTGGATGTATTTTTTAGGGTAATTCGGGGAGATTTCGGGACATTCCAGGCGGATTTTTTAGGGATAACTCGGAGCTATTTCGAGCCATTCCTAGCGGGTTTTTTAGGGAATAACTCAGAGCTATTTTGGGCCATTCCAGGCTGGATTTTTTAGGGATAACTCGGAGCTATTTCGAGCCATTCCAGGCGGGATTTTTTTGGGATAACTCCGGACTATTTCAGGCCATTCCTAGCGGGATTTTTGGGGATAACTCGGAGCTATTTTGGGTGTATTTTTTGGGATAACTCGGAGCTATTTTGGGTGTATTTTTTGGGATAACTCGGAGCTATTTTGGGTGTATTTTTTAGGGATAACTCGGAGCTATTTTGGGTGTATTTTTTGGGATAACTCGGAGCTATTTTGGGTGTATTTTTTAGGGATAACTCGGAGCTATTTTGAGCCATTCCTAGCTGGGTTTTTTGGGGATAACTCCGGACTATTTCAGGCCATTCCTAGCTGGATTTTTAGGGAATAACTCCGGACTATTTCAGACCATTCCAGGCGGGATTTTTAGGGATAACTCGGAGCTATTTCAGACCATTCCAGGCGGGATTTTTTAGGGATAACTCGGAGCTACTTCAGACCATTCCTAGCGGGTTTTTCCGTGTTTTTTTTTTCCCTCATCGCCGCCTCTTCCCCCGCAGTGAACCAGACCGAGGGGGAGTTCCCGGTGGAGATCGCGTTCCCCGCCGGGACCCTGAACACGACCCTGGCCCGGCTGGAGCCGCGCGGGCGCTACCGGCTGGAGCTGCGGGCGCGCACCCGGCACGGCCCCGGCGCGCCCCTGGTGCGCCTCGGCAGCCTGGCCCCCGAGCCCGGTGCGCACCCCGAAAACCGGGCCCGAAAGCCGCGGGGGACCCCAAAAAATCAGCCCCAAAATCGGCCCCGAAATCGGTGGGAGGCACCTAAAAATCAGCCCGAAAATCGGCCCCGAAATCGGCGGGGGAGACCCGAAAATCAGCCCCAAAATTGACGGGGAGGACCCGAAAACTCAGCCCAAAAATCGGTCCCGAAATCCGCGGGGAATCCGAAAAACCAGATCGAAAACGGCAGGGGGAGCCCCAAAAATTCAGCCCGAAAATCGGTCCCGAAAGCCGCGGGGGGGACCCGAAAATCGGCCCCAAAATTGACGGGGAGGACCCGAAAACTCAGCCCAAAAATCGACCCCGAAATCGGCGGGGGACCCCAAAAAATCAGCCCGAAAATCGGCCCCGAAATCGGCGGGGGAGACCCGAAAATCGGCCCCAAAATTGGCGGGGAGGGACCCGAAAACTCAGCCCGAAAATCGGCCTCGAAATTGGCGGGGGACCCCAAAAACTCAGCCCGAAAATCGGCCTCGAAATTGGCGGGGGACCCCAAAAAATCAGCCCGAAAATCGGCCCCGAAATCGGCGAGGGGGACCCGAGAACTCAGCCCGAAAATCGGCCCCGAAATCGGCGGGGGACCCCAAAAAATCAGCCCGAAAATCGGCCCCGAAATCGGCAGGGGAGACCCGAAAATCAGCCCCAAAATTGGCGGGGGAGCCCCAAAATCGGCCCCAAAAATCGACCCCGATATTGGCGGGGGACCCCAAAAATTCAGGCCGAAAATCGGTCCCGAAATCCGCGGGGAATCCGAAAAACCAGATCGAAAACGGCAGGGGGAGCCCCAAAAAATCAGCCCGAAAATCGGTCCCGAAATCCGCGGGGGAGACCCGAAAATCGGCCCCAAAATTGGCGGGGGGTACCCGAAAACTCAGCCCAAAAATCGACCCCGAAATCGGCGGGGGACCCCAAAAAATCAGCCCGAAAATCGGCCCGGAAATCCGTGGGGGGACCCCAAAAATCACCCCGAAAACTGCGGAGGGCGCCCCAAAACCTGCCAGGGGAGACCCCAAAAACTGCAAAGGGACCCCAAAATTATCGGGGGACCCCAAAACTGGGGGTGGGACCCCAAAATTGGGGGAGACGACCCCAAAAACCGCAAGGGGACCCTAAAATTATCGGGGGCGATCCTAAAACTGAGGGAAGAGACCCCGAAACTGCAAAGGGGGGACCCCAAAATTGGGGGAAAGGAACCCCAAAATTGGGGGGAGGATCCCAAAAACTGCAAGGGGGGGACCCCAAAATTAGGGGGGGACCCCAAAATTGGGGAAAGGAACCCCAAACTTAGGGGGAGGACCCCAAAATTGGGGGAGAACCCCAAAAACAGCAAAGGGGAGACCCCAAAATTAGGGGAGACACCCAAATTGGGGGGAGGACCCCAAAATTGGGGAGGACCCCAAAATTGGGGGGGACCCCAAAATTAGGGAGAAGGGACCCCAAAATTGGGGAGGAGGGACCCCAAAATTGGGGGGAGGACCCCAAACTTGGGGGGAGAACCCCAAAAACTGCAAAGGGGGGACCCCAAAATTGGGAGAGGGACCCCAAAATTGGGGGAAGGGACCCCAAAATTGGGGGGGAGGGACCCCAAACCCCAAAACTGGTGGGGGGCGACACCTTGAGACCCCCACGAGAGGGACCCTCCCCAAAATTCCGGGGTGGGGAGGGGTCCTTGGATATTGGGGAGTGTTCCTGGAGATTGGGGGGGGTCTGGGGGTGGGGAATTTGGGGTGACCCCCCCCTTTTTCCCCCCGCAGTGCTGCCCGTGCTGGGCAGTGTCGGATTTGGGGAGGTGGCGAGGATTTCACGGTGCTGCGCTGGACCCTGGCCCAGCCCCAGGCCAACATCGAGTTCGAGGTCGAGTACATGAGCAAAACCAGTAAGGGACTGGGGGGCACTGGGGGGGATTTGGGGGGGATTTGGGGGGGATTGGGGGGACTGGGGGGGACTGGGGGGGATTTGGGGAGGATTGGGGGGGATTTGGGGGGCACTGGGAGGGGATTGGGGGGGGCTGGGGGGATTGGGGGGACTGGGGGGATTTGGGGGGGATTTGGGGGGCACTGGGAGGGGATTGGGGGGATTTGGGGGGGTTTGGGTGGGGTTGGGGGGGATTGGGAGGGGATTTGGGAGGGATTTGGGGGGAGATTTGGGGGGGAATGGGGGGCATTGGGAGGGGTTTGGGGGGTTTGGGGGGGATTTGGGGGGATTGAGGGGGACTGGGGGGGATTTGAGGGGGATTGGGGGGATTTGAGGGGTTTGGGGGGGACTGGGGGGATTTGGGGGGCACTGGGGGGGATTTGGGAGGATTGGGGGGGGATTGGGGGGACTGGGGGGCACTGGGGGGGATTGGGGGGGATTTGGGGGGACTGGGATGGAACTGGGGGGGACTGGGGGGGTCCCACAGAGGATTTGGGGCAATTTTTGGGTATTTTGGGACCGAACCGCGCCGGGGGATAAAAAAAAGCGGTGTGCGGGGTACGGGGGGGATTTTGGGGGGGATTTTGGGGGGGATCTTGGGAGGAATTTTGGGGGAGATTTTTGGAGGAATTCGCGGGGGATTTTGGAGGGAATTTTGGGAGGAATTTTGGGCGGATTTTGGGGGTGAATTTTGGGACGATTTTGGGAGGAATTTGGGTGGGATTTTTGGGGAGGATCTGGGGGGGATTTTGGGGGTCTGGGCGCCCCCCACGACCCCCGCCCTCCTCAGCGGAGGAGCCCTGGCGCTCCTCGGGCCGGGCCAATTCCTCGCTGGGCCGGTACCGGCTCGGGGATCTCCGGCCCGGGACCTCGTACCGGGTCCAGTTCGTGGGCAGGAACCACTCCGGGGAGCGCGTGGCGTTCTGGGAGAGCGAGGTGCACACCAACGGCACCAGTGAGCCCCGAAAAAAACCCCGGATCACCCCCAAATCCAGCCCGGAATCGCCCCCAAAATCCAGCCCGGAATTATCCCTAAATCACCTCCAAATCCAGCACGAAAATCGCCTGAAATTACCCCGAAATCCATCCAGAAATTACCTTGAAATCACCCCCAAATCCAGCCCGGAATCGCCCCAAAAATCCAACCCGAAATTGCCCGAAATCACCCCAAAAATCCAGCCCGGAATTACCCCTAAATCACCTCCAAATCCAGCCCGAAAATCGCCTGAAATTACCCCGAAATCCATCCAGAAATTACCTTGAAATCACCCCCAAATCCAGCCCGGAATCGCCCCAAAAATCCAACCCGAAATTGCCCGAAATCACCCCCAAAAATCCAGCCCGGAATCGCCCCAAAAATCCAGTCCAAAATTGCCCGGAATCACCCCAAAAATCCAGCCCGAAATTGCCCGGAATCATCCCCAAATCCATCCCAGAATCGCCCCCAAATCCAGCCCGGAATTACCCCTAAATCACCCCCAAATCCAGCACGAAATCACCCAAAAATCCAACCCGAAATCGCCTGAAATTACCCCCAAATCCAGCCCGAAATAAAAACCCCGAATCACACCCAAATCCAGCCCGGAATTGCCCCCAAATCCAGCCCGAAAATCACCTGAAGTTACCCCAAAATCCAGCCCGAAATCCATCCAGAAATTACCCTGAAATCACCCCCAAATCCAGCCCGGAATCGCCCCAAAAATCCAGTTCGAAATTACTCCTAAATCACCTCCAAATCCAGCCCGAAAATCGCCTGAAATTACCCCGAAATCCAGCCCCAAATCAGCCCGAAAATCACCCGAAAAAAACTCCCCCAAAATCCAGCCCGAGAATCACCTGAAATCACCCCAAAATCCAGCCCGAAATCGCCTGAAATTACCCCGAAATCCAGCCCGAAAATCACCCTAAAATCCATCCCGAAAATCACTCAAAATCACCCCCAAATCAGCCCCAAAGCGGCCCCAAATTACCCCGAAATCACCCTAAAATCCAGCCCGAAATCACCCCGAAATACATCCAGAAATTACCCCGAAATCACCCCCAAATCCAGCCTGAAATCACCTGAAATTACCCCAAAATCCAGCCCCAAATCAGCCCGAGAATCACCCGAAATCACCCCAAAATCCAGCCCAAAAATCACCTAAACTCAGTCCGAAAATCACCCGAAAATCCAGCCCGAAAATCACCCGAAATTACCCTAAAATCCAGCCCCAAATCAGCCTGAAAGTCATCCAAAATCACCCCGAAATCCAGCCCGAAAATCGCCTAAAATCCGGTCACAAAATCGACCGAAATTACCCCAAAATCCATCCCGAAATTACCCCGAAATCCAGCCCCAAAATAGCCTGAAAATTATCTAGAAATTCAGCCCCCAAATCACCCGAAACTGCCCCAAAATCCAGCCCGCAAATCACCCGAAAATCGCCTAAAATCCGGTCACAAAATCACCCGAAATTACCCCGAAATTACCCCGAAATTCAGCCCCAAAATCACCCGAAATTGCCCCAAAAATCACCCCAAAATCCAGCCCGAAATTACCCTGGAACTCCCCTGGAGGGTCCCCCCGAACCCCCCGGGGGTCTCCCCAAGCCCCCCGGTCCCCTCATCCTCAGCCCCCCTAGGATCCCCCCCAAGCCCCCCTGGTCTCCCCAGTCTCAGCCCCCGTAGGGGTCCCCCAAACCCCCCCGGGGGTCCCCCCAGTCTCAGCCCCCCGAGAATCCCCCCAAGCCCCCCGGGGGTCCCCCCAAACCCCACTAGGGTCTCCCCAAACCCCCCGGGGGTCTCCCCGCAGTCTCAGCCCCCCTAGGTTCCCCTCAAGCCCCCCGGGTGTCCCCCCATCCTCAGCCCCCCGGGGGTCCCCCCAAACCCCCCGGTCCCCCCCCATCCTCAGCCCCCCGGGGGTCCCCCCAAACCCCCCGGTCCCCCCCCCTCCTCAGCCCCCCGGGGGTCCCCCCCAAACCCCCATCCTCAGCCCCCGGGGATCCCCGCAGTCTCAGCCCCCCGGGGGTCCCTCCAAGCCCCCCGGGACCCCCATCCTCAGACCCCCCGGGGTCCCCCCAAGCCCCCCGGGACCCCCCCTCCTCAGCCCCCCGGGGGTCCCCCCAAGCCCCCCGGGACCCCCCATCCTCAGCCCCCCGGGGATCCCCGCAGTCTCAGCCCCCCGGGGGTCCCCCCAAGCCCCCCGAGCCCCCCCTCCTCAGCCCCCCGGGGGTCCCCCCGAGCCCCCCGAGCCCCCCCTCCTCAGCCCCCCGGGGGTCCCCCCGAGCCCCCCCTCCTCAGCCCCCGGGGTCCCGCAGTGCTGCCGCGCCCCGGGGGTCCCCCCAAACCCCCCATCCTCAGCCCCCGGGGATCCCCGCAGTCTCAGCCCCCCGGGGGTCCCCCCAAGCCCCCCTCCTCAGCCCCCCGGGGGTCCCGCAGTGCTGCCGCGCCCCGCTGGCGGCTTCGCCACCCAGGCTTGGTTCATCGGCTTCGTGAGCGCCGCGGTTCTGCTGCTGCTGCTGCTCCTCATCCTCTGCTTCATCAAGCGCAGCAAGGGGGGCAAGTATTCGGGTGAGCCCGGAGCCCCCCGACCCCTGCCCGGCACCCCCGGGACCCCCGGGACCCCCACCCCCAGCAGGCGGCTCCGCCTCTTCCCCCTCCAGCTAATTTCGCGGGGAGGAAAATTCGGTTTTTTGGTGGAAAAAAACCCAGAAAAACAACAAAGAATTGGGTCTGGGGGGGTCCTGAAGGTCCGGGAAAATTGGGGAGGGGGTGCTGAGGGTGGGGAGGGGGCGGGGGGTGTTTTTAGGGGGGAGTTTGGGGAGGGGGGTTGTGGTTTTAGGGTTTTTTTGGGGAGGGGGTTTGTGTTTTTTGGGGGTTTTGGGGAGGGGGTTCTCAATTTGGGGAGGGGTCTGGGGGTCCTCAAAGATTGGAAGGGGTTCTCAATTTGGGGAGGGGTCTGGGGGTCCTCAAAGATTGGAAGGGGTTCTCAATTTGGGGAGGGGTCTGGGGGTCCCCAAAGATTGGGAGGGGTTCTTAATTTGGGGAAGGGTCTTAACAAGGTTTAAGGAGGGGGAATTTGGGTTTTGTTGGGAAAAAAAAACACAAAAAATTGGGTCTGGGGGGGTCCTGAAGGTCCGGGAAAATTGGGGAGGGGGTGCTGAGGGTGGGGAGGGGGCGGGGGGTGTTTTTAGGGGGAGTTTGGGGAGGGGGGTTTGTGGTTTTAGGGTTTTTTTGGGGAGGGGGTTTGTGTTTTTTGGGGGTTTTGGGGAGGGGGTTCTCAATTTGGGGAGGGGTCTGGGGGTCCTCAAAGCTTAAGGGGGGCGGCTTTCCCAATTTGGGGAGGGGTCTGGGGGTCCCCAAAGATTTGTGGGGGTGTTTCCCAATTTGGGGAGGGGTCTGGGGGTCCCCAAATCTGCTGGGTGAATTTGCCGACAGTGGGGAGGGGGGGGAAGGGAACAAAGCTCCGTTTTTTGGGGGTGGGGGCGTTTCTAGGAAGTGGGGGGGGTCCCGGGAATTGGGGGGGCTCTCGGGATTTGGGGGGGGGGGGGTCCCGGGAATTGGGGGAGGTCCCGGGATTTGGGGGGATTCCCTGGAATTGGGGGGGTTTTGAGGGAATTGGGGGGGTTTTGAGGGAATTGGAGGGGGTCCCGTGATTCGGGGGGGCTCCCAGGAACTGGGGGGGTTCTGAGGGATTTGGGGGGGTGTCCCTGAATTGGGGGGGGTCCCGAGATTTGGGGGGGGTCCCGTGATTTGGGGGGACTCCCTGGAACTCGGGGGGTTCTGAGGGATTTCGGGGGGGCTCCCTGGAACTGGGGGGGTTCTGAGGGATTTGGGGGGGTGTCCCTGAATTGGGGGGGGGTTCTGAGGGATTTCGGGGGGGCTCCCTGGAACTGGGGGGGTTCTGAGGGATTTCGGGGGGGCTCCCTGGAACTGGGGGGGTTCTGAGGGATTTCGGGGGGGCTCCCAGGAACTGGGGGGGTTCTGAGGGAATTGGGGGGGGTCCCGGGATTCGGGGGGTGTCCCTGAATTGGGGGGGGTCCCGGGGTGGCGCCCCCTGAGCGCAGCGCCCCCGCAGTGAAGGACAAGGAGGACACGCAGGTGGACTCGGAGGCGCGGCCCATGAAGGACGAGACGTTCGGCGAGTACCGGTGAGGGGCGGGGCTTGCATAAAATGGGCGGGGTTTGCCTAAAACGGGCGTGGCTTGCATGGAAATGGGCGTGGCTTGCATGGAAACGGGCGTGGTTTGGGAAAATGGGGCGTGGTTTTGGGAGAAAGGGGCGTGGTCTGGATGAAAAGGGGTGTGGTGTGTGGGAGAGTGGGCGTGGGTTTGGTAAAATGGGTGTGGTCTGCATGAAAATGGGCGTGGCTTTGTGAGACCGGGTGTGGTCTGAGCGTGGGCGTGGCTTCGGGCAAATGTGTGTGGTCTCAGCGAGAGTGGGTGTGGCTTTGTAAAAATGGGCGTGGTCTGAGAGTGAGAGGGTGTGGCTTATAAATGGGTGTTGTCTCAGTGAGAATGGGCGTGGTTTTTTCCCGAAATGGGCGTGGTCTGAGAACGAGTGGGCGTGGCTTTGCGAAAATGGGTGTGGAATGTGATTGGGCGTGGCTTGTAAACGGGCGTGGTCTCAGCGTGAGTGGGCGTGATTTTTTTTTGTGTGTAAATGGGCGTGGTCTGCGCGAGGCTGGGCGTGGCCTATCGCCATGGGCGTGTCCGTGCTCTGCTGCTCCTCCCCCTCGCTAATTACCCGCTCATTAATTAATTAATCACCGAGCGCTAATGGCCCCTCTCTCATTAATCGCTCGCCTCCTCGTTAACCGCCCCCCGTTAATTGCCCCGGGCTCCCGCAGCTCCCTGGAGAGGTAAGGGGGGTCGGGGGGGGTCCCCAATTCTGGGGGGGGGGGTTTGGGGTCTTGGGGGGGGGATTGGGGGGGATTGGGGGGTGGGGTCTTCATCCAGGTCATTGCCCTCCCCCCTGTCCCAGCTTGGGGTGCCCTGTGTTGGTTGGGTCATTGATTGGTCATTGATTGGTCATTGATTGGTCATTGGTTGGTCATTGATTGGTCATTGGTCATTGATTGGTCATTGGTTGGTCAATGGTTGGTCAATGGTTGGTCATTGGTTGGTCATTGATTGATCATTGATTGGCCATTGGTTGGTCATTGGTTGGTCATTGATTGGTCATTGGTTGGTCATTGATTGGTCATTGGTTGGCCATTGATTGGTCAATGGTTGGTCATTGGTTGGTCATTGATTGGTCATTGGTTGGTCATTGGTCATTGATTGATCATTAGTTGGGTGTTGGCTGGCCATTGATTGGTCAATGGTTGGTCATTGGTTGGTCATTGATTGGTCATTGGTTGGTCATTGGTCATTGATTGATCATTAGTTGGGTGTTGGCTGGCCATTGATTGGTCATTGGTTGGTCATTGATTGGTCATTGGTTGGCCATTGATTGGTCATTGGTTGGTCATTGATTGGTCATTGGTTGGCCATTGATTGGTCATTGGTTGGTCATTGATTGGTCATTGGTTGGCCATTGATTGGTCATTGGTTGGTCATTGATTGGTCAATGGTTGGTCATTGATTGGTCATTGATTAGTCATTGGATGGTCATTGATCATTGATTGGGTCATTGATTGGTCAATGGTTGGTCATTGGTTGGTCATTGGTTGGCCATTGATTGGTCAATGGTTGGTCATTGATTGGTCATTGGTTGGCCATTGATTGGTCAATGGTTGGTCATTGATTGGATCATTCATTAGGTCAATGGTTGGTCATTGATTAGGTCAATGATTGGGTCAATGATTGGCTCATTGATCAGCCCATCAGCCTATTGATCAGCCCATCAATCAGCTCATTGATCACCTCTCCCCAGTGATGGCGAGGAGAAGGCCTCGGGCAGCTCGGGGCGCTGTTGGTTGGGTCAATGATTGGCTCATTGATTGGGTCAATGGTTGGGTCAATGATTGGCTCATTGATCGGGTCAATGGTTGGGTCAATGATTGGCTCATTGATTGAGTCAATGGTTGGGTCAATGATTGGCTCATTGATTGAGTCAATGGTTGGGTCAATGATTGGCTCATTGAGTCAATGGTTGGGTCAATGATTGGCTCATCGATTGGGTCAGTGATTGGGTCATTGGGTCAATGGTTGGGTTATTGATTAGGTGAATGGTTGGTCATTGATTAGGTCAATGGTTGGGTTATTGATTAGGTCAGTGGTTGGTCATTGATTGGGTCAATGGTTGGTCATTGATTAGGTCAATGATTGGGTCAATGGTTGTTCACTGATTGAGTCAGTGGTTGGGTCAATGACTGGCTCATTGATCAGCCCATTGATCAGCCCATCAATCACCTCACTGATCACCTCTCTCCCCACCCCAGTGACGGCGAGGAGAAGGCCTCGGGCAGCTCGGGGCGCTGTTGGTTGGGTCAATGATTGGCTCATTGATCGGGTCAATGATTGTTCATCAATTCGGTCAATGATTGGATCATTGATCAGCTCATTGATCACCTCTCCCCAGTGATGGCGAGGAGAAGGCCTCGGGCAGCTCGGGGCGCTCGCTGGGCGCGGCGGGCGCGGCGCTGGGCAGCGATGACAGCCTGGCCGGCTACGGCGGCAGCGCCGACGTGCAGTTCAACGAGGAGGCTCCTTCATCGGGCAGTACAGCGGCACGCGCGGCACCGCGGCCGGCAGCTCCGGCCCCGCCAGCCCCTCGGCCGCCGCGCCCCTCGACTGACCGCTGACCACTGACCACTGACCCATGGGGGCACTGGGGGGTACTGGGGGGCACTGGGGGGTATTGGGGGTATTGGGGGGTATTGGGGGCACTGGGGGTGATGGGCAATGGCAGCTCCGGCCCCGCCAGCCCCTCGGCCGCCGCGCCCCTCGACTGACCGCTGACCACTGACCACTGACCCATGGGGCACTGGGGGGTACTGGGGGTACTGGGGGGTATTGGGGGCACTGGGGGGCACTGGGGGGTATTGGGGGCTATTGGGGGGTGATGGGCAATGGCAGCTCCGGCCCCGCCAGCCCCTCGGCCGCCGCGCCCCTCGACTGACCGCTGACCGCTGACCACTGACCACCACCCACGGGACCACCGGCCAATGGGGAGGGGCAATGGGGGGGTACTGGGGGGTCTTCATGGTGATGGGCAATGGCAGCTCCAGCCCCACCAGCCCCTCGACTGACCACTGACCAATGGGGGTACTGGGGGGGCACTGGGGGTACTGGGGGGTATTGGGGGCACTGGGGGTACTGGGGGGTATTGGGGGCACTGGGGGGTACTGGGGGGTATTGGGGGCACTGGGGGGTACTGGGGGGTCTTCATGGCAATGTAGCTCCGGCCCCGCTGCACCCCTTGACTGACCACTGACCACTGACCGACAGGGGGGCACTGGGGGGTATTGGGGGCACTGGGGGGTATTGGGGGCACTGGGGGGTACTGGGGGTCTTCATGGCGATGTAGCTCCGGCCCCGCTGCGCCCCTCGACTGACCACTGACCGCTGACTGATGGGGGCACTGGGGGGGCTATCGGGGGGTACTGGGGGGTATTGGGGGGTACTGGGGGTGATGGGCAATAGCAGCTCCATCCCCACCACACTCCTCGACTGACCGCTGACCACTGACCACTGACCACTGACCACCACCCACGGGACCCCCGGCTGACGGGGGGGGGGGGGCACTGAGGGCTGCACTGGGGGGTACTGGGGGGTATTGAGGGTATTGGGGGGTCTTCATGGTGATGTAGCTCTGGCCCCACCACACTCGACAACTGACCACTGCACCCCTCGACTGACCACTGACTGCTGACCAATGGGGGGGCACTGGGGGGGTCTTCATGGTTATGTAGCTCAGGCCCCACTGCACCCCTCGACTGACCACTGACCACCACCCACGGGACCCCCGGCCAATGGGGGGCACTGGGGGGGCTATCGGGGGGTACTGGGGGGGCACTGGGGGGTCTTCTTGGCGATGGGACCCTCCCAGTGTCACGGTGCGGTCGCCATGGAGATGGGGACCCCCCCCCCCCCAATGGGACCCCCCCAGTATCATAATGAGACCCCCATGGCCCTGGGACCCTCCCCCAGCACTGGGACCCCCCCACAGTAAAGCAAGACCCCCCCCAGCACTGGGACCCCCCCAGCACCCCCCAAACCAAGGGGGGACCCCCAACCCCCCCCTAATTTAAACCCCTCCACACCTTCACTGCCAAATGGGGGGGGGGCTCCCTTAAGTGCCCCCCCCCCAAATTTAGGGGGGCAGCAGAGACACCACCCCCCCCCTCCCCAAAATAAAACACCTCCCAGCGGGGAGGGGGAGGGGTAGGGACCCCCCCCCCCCCACGTTGGATTCAGCCAAAAAATCCCCCCCCCCCCTCCCCGTGCTGGATTTTGGGGAGGGGTCTGGACACGGGGTGGGGGGAGGGGCGCTCTACAGACCAAAATTAGGGGAGGGGGCAAGGGGGGGATTTTGCCCCCCCCCTTTTTTTCACTCCTCCAGAACCTCCCCCACCCCCGTCCCCAAAATCTCCTTGGTGGGGGGAGGGGTATTTTGGGGAGGGGGTCCCATCACGCCCCCTCCCCAAAATTTCTGAATGCATCTCACGGCGCGGCCTTGGCAACCTCACACGAGCCGGCGGGGGCGGCGGGGGGGAGGGGAGGGGGCTGCACCTCGGACCCCCCCTCTGCACCCCAAACCCCCCCCCCCACCCGGAGACCCCAGACCCCAAAATCCCCCCTCCCCATTTTTCAAAACTCCCCCTAAACCGCGACCCCCCCCCTCAAAATCGCCCCATCCGGGGGGGGTCCCGACCCCTCAACCCCCCCCCCCCAAAAAAAAAATTCTCCCCCCCCCCCAGCGCTGTGTCGTAGCTTTGTAGCCCCCTCCCCAAAATGTGTGCGGTGCCCCCTCCCCAAATTCCGCCCCCTTCCCCCTTTTTTTTTTTTTCTTTTTTTGGGATAAAAAGCGGGAAAATTGGTCCAAAGGGCCCCCCCAAAAAAAAAAATAAACGGCAGGCTAGCCCCTCCCCCAACCCTCGTGTGACACCCCCCCCCCATCCCCCACGTGTGACCCCCTCCCCAAATAAAAAATCTCCCGCCAAAACCACGCGGAGCAAAAACAAACAAAAAAAAAAAAAAAGTGGAAAAAAAAAATCCCCTAAAAAATATTAAAAAAAAAAAAAGGGGAAAAACCCCCAAAAATAAAGAAAGGAACTGCCGGGAAATGGCTCGGGGTGATTTTGGGGAGGGGGCTCTAGGGGGTGGGGGGGTCTTTGAGGGGGTCTGGGGGATTTGGGGGGTCTTTAGGGGATTTTGGGGGGTCTTTGAGGGATTTGGGGGATTTTGGGGGGGTCTTTAGGGGATTTGGGGGTCTTTGAGGGGGGTTTTGAGGGGATTTGGGGGGATTTGGGGGGGTCTTTAGGGGATTTGGGGGGATTTTTGGGATTTGGGGAGGGTCTTTGAGGTTTTGTAGGGGATTTTGGGGGGTCTTTGAGGGATTTGGGGGGATTTTGGGGGCTATAGGGAGATTTGGGGGTCTTTAGGGGGTCTGGGGGGATTTTGGGGGTCTTTAGGGATTTGGGGGTCTTTAGGTGATTTGGGGGGTCTTTAGGGGGTCTTTAGGGATTTGGGGTGATCTTTAGGGGGTCTTTAGGTGATTTGGGGGGTCTATAGGGATTTGGGAGGATTTTGGGGGGGCTGTAGGGATTTGGGGGGGCTATAGGGGTCTGGAGAGGGTCTATAGGGGATTTGGGGGTCTTTGAGGGGATTGGGGGTCTTTAGGGGGTCTGGGGGGATTTGGGGGTCTTTAGCGGATTTGGGGTCTTTAGGGGGTCTGGGGGATTTGGGGGGTCTTTAGCGGATTTGGGGGTCTTTGAGGGGATTTGGGGGATTTGGGGGGGTCTTTAGGGGATTTGGGGTCTTTGAGGGGATTTGGGGGGATTTGGGGGGTCTTTAGGGGATTTGGGGGTCTTTAGGGGGTCTGGGGGTCTATAGGGGATTGGGGGGGCTATAGGGGGTCTTTGGGGTCGCACTGTGCTGGGCGTGGCCTTAGTGGATGACCACGCCCCTTTCCCTGCCTTGGTCACGCCCCCTTTCCCGGTACAGCCACGCCCACCTTGGCCACGCCCCCTCCCCCGAGCCAGGGCTGCAGCACCGGGAGCTTTATTGGGGGGGAGGGGACAGGTGAGGGTGGGGGGGGGACAGGTGAGGGGGGGGGGGGGGGGACAGGTGAGACTGGGGGAGGGGACAGGTGAGGAATGACAGGTGAGACAGGTGAAGGGGGACAGGTGAGACAGGTGACACAGATGCAGGTGAGGAATTACAGGTGATACAGGTGACACAGGTGAGGAATGACAGGTGAGACAGGTGACACAGGTGAGGAGTTACCGGTGACACAGATGAGGAATGACAGGTGAGACAGGTGAAGGGGGACAGGTGAGACAGGTGACACAGATGATGCAGGTGAGGAGTTACAGGTGATACAGGTGATACAGGTGAGGAGTTACAGGTGAGACAGGTGAGACCGGTGAGGAGTTACCGGTGACACAGGTGACGCAGGTGATGCAGGTGAGGAATTACAGGTGATACAGGTGACACCAAGGGACAGGTGACACAGGTGCCTCTCAGGTGTGCCCCAGGTCTCTCAGGTGTGCTCCAGGTGTCTCAGGTGTGCCCCAGGTCTCTCAGGTGTGCTCCAGGTGTCTCAGGTGGGCACCAGGGGGGGCACAGGTGACACGGGAGCCAGGTGTGCCCCAGGTGTCTCAGGTGCTCCCCAGGTGTCTCAGGTGTGCTCCAGGTGCCCCCCAGGTGTCTCAGGTGTGCCCCAGGTGTCTCAGGTGTGCTCCAGGTGCTCCCCAGGTGTCTCAGGTGCCCCCCAGGTGTCTCAGATGTGCTCCAGGTGCTCCCCAGGTGTCTCAGGTGCTCCCCAGGTGTCTCAGGTGTGCTCCAGATGTGCTCCAGGTGCTCCCCAGGTGTCTCAGGTGCTCCCCAGGTGTCTCAGGTGTGCTCCAGATGTGCTCCAGGTGCTCCCCAGGTGTCTCAGGTGCCCCCAGGTGTCTCAGGTGGCCACGGGGGGCAGCCCCACCTGAGCCGTCAGCACCGGCCCCTCCCGGCCTGGGTGCAGCACCAGCACCTGGGGGGGAGGGGAGGGCACCTGGTGAGCCCCCAGGTGTGACCCCCCCATCCCCAGGTGTGTCTGACCCCCAGGTGTATCTGACCCCCTCAGGTGTGTCTGACCCCCCCAGGTGTGTCCCCAGGTGTGCCCCAGATGTGACCCCAGGTGTGTCTGACCCCTCCCAGGTGTGTGTCCCCCCCAGGTGTGTTCCAGCTGTGTTCCCCCCCAGCTGTGTCCCCAGGTGTGTCCTCCCCCCCAGGTGTGTCCTGAACCCCCCAGGTGTGTTCCAGCTGTGTCCCAGGTGTGTTCCTCCCCCAGGTGTGTTTCCCCCATCCAGCTGTGTCCCAGGTGTGTCCCCAGGTGTGTCCCAGGTGTGTCTGACCCCCTCCCAGGTGTGTTTTCCCCCCCAGCTGTGTCCCAGGTGTGCTCCTCCCCCCCCAGGTGTGTCCCAGGTGTGTCTCACCCACTCAGGTGTGTCTGACACCCCCCCAGGTGTGTCTGATCCCCCCAGCTGTGTCCCAGGTGTGTCTGACCCCCCCCAGGTGGCACCCAGGTGTGTCCCAGGTCTGTTTCCCCCCCAGGTGTGTGCCAGGTGTGTCTGACCCTGCCCAGGTGTGTCCTGAACCCCCCAGGTGTGTCCAAGGTGTGTCCCCCCCCCAGGTGTGTTCCAGCTGTGTCCCAGGTGTGTCCTGAACCCCCCAGGGGTGTCTGATCCCCCCAGCTGTGTCCCAGGTATGTCCCAGGTGTGTCCCCCCTCCCAGGTGTGTTCCCCCCAGGTGTGTCCCAGCTGTGTCCCCAGCTGTGTCCCAGGTGTGTCCCAGGTGTGTCCCCCCCCCAGGTGTGTTTCCCCCCAGGTGTGTCCCCCCCCAGGTGTGTTTCCCCCCAGGTGTGTCCCCTCCCCAGGTGTGTCTCAGGTTGTCTGACCTGCCCTGCCAGTGTGTCCTGAACCCCCACTTGTCCCCAGGTGTGTCCCAGTGTGTCCCGCTGTGTCCTGAACCCCCCAGCTGTGTCCCCAGGTGTGTCCAGGTGTGTCCCAGGTGTGTCCCAGGTGTGTCCCAGTGTGTCCTGAACCCCCAGGTGTGTCCCCAGTGTGTCCCAGGTGTGCTCCCCAGGTGTGTCCCAGGTGTGTCCCAGGTCCCGTGTCCTGAACCCCCCAGGTGTGTCCCCCCCCCCTCACCTGCAGCCTGCCCGGGCCCCCCCCGGCTCCAGCCAGGTGCCGAACAGGTAACGGAGCCCCGCAGCAGCAGCGGCACCTGCGGGGAATCCCAAAATTGGGGAGGAAATCCCAAAAATTGGGGCAGAAAATCCCAAAAATTGGGGCAGAAATCCAAAAATTGGGGCAGAAAATCCCAAAAATTGGGGAATCCAAAATGGGAAAATCAAAAAACTGGGGAGAAAATCCCAAAAATTGGGGAGAATCCCAAAAATTGGGGAGAAAATCCCAAAAACTGGGGCAGAAAATCCCAAAATTGGGGAGAAAATCCCAAAAAATTGGGGAGAAAAATCCAAAAAAATTGGGGAGAAGTCCCAAAAATTGGGGAGAAAATCCCAAAAATTGGGGAGAAATCAAAAAAATTGGGGCAGAAATCCCAAACTGGGGAGAAATCCCAAAAATTGGGAGGAAATCCCAAAAACTGGGGAGAAATCCCAAAAATTGGGAAGAAAATCCCAAAAATTGGGGAGAAAATCCCAAAAACTGGGGCAGAAAATCCCAAAATTGGGGGAGAAATCAAAAAAATTGGGAAGAAAACCCCAAATTGGGAAATTATTTTGGATATTTGGATTATTTTGGGATATTTTGATTATTTTGGGATATTTTGGGATATTTGGGGGGGTTTTGGGTTTTTTGGGGTGATTTAGAATTTGGGATATTTGGGATATTATTGATGATTTTTGGGAGATATTTTGGGAATTGATATTGGGATATTGAATTTTGGAATGATAAATTTTGTGGAGATGATATTTGGATATTTTGGGATATTTTGGATATTTTGGGGATTATTGTTGGGGATATTTTGATATTTTGGGATATTTTGGGATATTTTGGGGGTTTTTGGGATATTTTTTGGGGTTGATTTAGAATATTTTGGGAATTTGATTATTTGGGATTTTGGATATTTGGGATATTTTTGGGATATTTTGGGGATATTTTTGGGATATTTGGATTTTGGATATTTGGATATTTGGATTTTGGGTACCTTGATGCTGGGGGCTGCAGCTGTTTCGGGGGATTTTTTTGGGATATTTTGGGATATTTTGTTTTTGGATATTTTTGGTATTTTGGGATTTTTTGGGATATTTTGGGTATTTGGATTTTGGGGTACCTTGATGCAGGGGGCTGCAGCCGTTTTCGGGGGGATTTTTTGGGATATTTGTGGGGGTATTTTTTTGGGATATTTTGGATTATTTTTGGGATATTTTGGATATTTTGGGATATTTTGGGGGTACCTTGATGCAGGGGGGCTGCAGCCGTTTCGGGGGGATTTTTTGGGATATTTTGGGATTTTTGGTTTTGATATTTTGGGTTTTTTGGGATATTTTGGATTTTGGGGGTACCTTGATGCTGGGGGCTGCAGCCGTTTCAGGGGGATTTTTTGGGATATTTTTGGGATATTTGGGGTTTTTTTTGGGGTACCTTGATGCTGGGGGCTGCAGCCGTTTCAGGGGTGATTTTTTGGGATATTTTGGGATATTTGGGGTTTTTTTGGGGGTACCTTGATGCAGGGGGGCTGCAGCCGTTTCGGGGGGATTTTTTGGGATATTTTTGGGATATTTTGGGATATTTTGGGGGTACCTTGATGCAGGGGGCTGCAGCCGTTTCGGGGGGGATTTTTTGGGATATTTTTTTGGGATATTTTGGGATATTTTGGGGTACCTTGATGCAGGGGGGCTGCAGCCGTTTCGGGGGGGATTTTTTGGGTATTTTTGGATATTTGGGGATATTTTGGGGGTACCTTGATGCAGGGGGCTGCAGCCGTTTCGGGGGGATTGAGTCAGGGACACGAATCCCCGGGGACCGATCAGGGGGCCCCTCCCGGGGCGCAGCACACCCCAAAGTCAGGGCGCAGGGCGGGGGCCCCAACGCCCATCACGCCCCAACCTGGGGGGGACAAGATCAGGGACCCCCAAATCACACGGAACCAGGGGGACCCCAAATCAACACGGGACCCCAACACGGACCCAAATCAACACGGGACCCGAAATCAACATGGGGACCCCAAAATCAACCCAAGGGACCCCAAAATCAACATGGGGACCCCCAAACTCAACACACGGGGACCCCAAAATCAACCGGGGACCCCGAAATCACAACACGGCGTAACCCAAAATCAACACGGGACCCCGAAATCAACACGGGACCCCCAAATCTCCCCCTACCCCCAGGGCACCCCAAAATCCCCCCCTAGCCCCCCCAAATCCCCCAGACCCCCAAATCCCCCCCCAAACCCCCCTAGCCCCCCCCCCAAATCCTCCCCCAAACCCCCCTAGCCCCCCCCCCCAAATCCCCCCCAAACCCCCCTAGCCCCCCCCCAAATCCTCCCCCCCAAACCCCCCCTAGCCCCCCCCCCACAAATCCCCCCCCAAACCCCCCTAGCCCCCCCCCAAATCCCCCCAGGACCCCCCAAATCCCCCCCCAAACCCCCCTAGCCCCCCCCAAATCCCCCCCCAAACCCCCCTAGCCCTCCCCAAATCCCCCTAGCCCCCCCAAACCCCCCCAGCCCCCCCAAAAAAACTCCCCATAAGAAAAACCCCTTGCCCCCCCCCCCTCCCCAATTTTAAGGTCGCCCCCAGCACCCCTTAAATTTCGGGGGTGGGGGTCGCCCCCCAGACTCACGGTGGCCGTCAGGGTGAGGGGGGGGTCCCCCCTTTGGGGGCTGCGCCCCCCCCCAAGGCTCGGGCCAAGCCCCGGGCCGCCCCCAGGCGCAGCCCCCCCAAATCCTGCTGGAATCGCCCGTGCATCCCTGGGGGGGAGGGGAGGGGAGGGGGCACCCATGGGTGCTGCGGACCCCTCCCCAAAATAAAACAACTCGGGGAGACCCCCCCCCCAAATGTTAAAGGGGGGATCGCCCTCCTCATCGCCCGGGGAGACCCCTCCCCCCAAATGTTTCAAACAGCCCCCTCTCCGCTGTGAAGACCCCAGACCATAATTTTCCCTCCTGACCCCCCCATGAAGACCCCAGACCCCAATTTCCCCTCCCTGGATCCCCCCCCATCCATAAATCCCCCCCAGAAGACCCCAGACCCCAATTCCCCCCCCAGGCCCCTCATCCCATAAAACTCCCACAAAGACCCCAGACCCCAATTCCCCCCCACAGGACCCCCCACCCCAATTCCCCCCACCCTGAAGACCCCAGACCCCAATTCCTCCCCCCCAAGACCCTCCATAACCCCCTCATAAAGACCCCAGACCCCAATTTCCCCCCCAAGACCCCCCCAGAAGACCCCAGACCCCAATTCCTCCCCCGGACCCCCACCCATAAAGACCCCAGACCCCAATTCCTCCCCCCCAAGACCCTCACCCCATAACCCCCCCCCCAGAAGACCCCAGACCCCATAACCCCCCACAGGACCCTCCATCCTAATTCCCCCCACCCAGAAGACCCCAGACCCCAATTTCCCCCACCCTGAAGACCCCTGACCCCAATTCCTCCCCCCCAAGACCCGCCATAACCCCCTCATGAAGACCCCAGACCCCAATTTCCCCCCCAAGACCCCCCATAACTCCCTCGTGAAGACCCCAGACCCCAATTCCTCCCCCCCACAAGACCCCCCACCCCATAACCCCCTCCCCAATGAAGACCCCAGACCCCAATTTCCCCAAGACCCCAAAACCCCACCCCATAACGACCCCAGACCCCAATTCCCCCCCAACACCCCCCATAATCCCCCCAATAAAGACCCCAGACCCCAAATTCCCCCACAAGACCCCCTATAACTCCCCCAATAAAGACCCCAGACCCAATTCCCCCCACCATAAATGCACCCCCCAAGACCCCCCATAACCCCCTCCCCCATAAAGACCCCAGACCCAATTCCCCCCCAAGATCCCCCACCCCATAACCCCTCCCCCAATAAAGACCCCAGACCCCAATTTCCCCCCCAAGACCCCCCATAACCCCCCCAGAAGACCCCAGACCCCAATTCCTCCCCCGGACCCCCACCCATAAAGACCCCAGACCCCAATTTCCCCCCCCAACACCCCCCATAATCCCCCAATAAAGACCCCAGACCCCAATTCCTCCCCCCCCACAAGACCCCCCACCCCATAACCCCCTCCCCCATGAAGACCCCAGCCCCAATTCCCGCCCCTCCCCCACTCACGGGGGGCGTCCTCAGCGCTCCCTCAGGGCCCGATCCACGAAGAGGCGCGTGCGGGGGGGAGGGGCAGGCGGGGGAGGGCGCGGGGGGGTCTCGCCCCCTCCCCCCCCCCCACCCTCACGACCCCTCCCCAAATCCGCGCGGCGCCGCAGCATCCGGATGGACAGAGCGCCCCCTGCGGCCCGGAGGACTCAGCGACCACCGCCCCCCCCCCCCCCTTTTTTAGGACCACCCCTCAAATTTCGGACCCCCCCCGTCACCCACAAGTGTCCCGACCCCTCCCCTATTTGCGACCCCCCCCCAAATTTGAGATTCCCACAACCCCCCCAAGTGCGTGCGCCCCCACTCTCTTCCCTTTGGGACCCCCCCCACCCCCATTTTGGGACCCCCCGACCCCTCCCCACCCATGAGACCCCCCCCAAGACCCCCCCACCCCATTTTGGGACCCCTCCCCACCCCCAGGACCCCCCTCAGAATCCCCCCCACCTCATTTTTGGACCCCTCCCCACCCATGAGCCCCCTCTCGGACCGCCCCCACCCCATTTTAGGACCCCCCCGACCCCTCCCCATCGCCTGGACACCCCCCCGGGACCCCCTCACCCCATTTTAAGACCCCCCGCCCCCTCCCCGCCCATGGAACCCCCCCCCCCTGGAACTCCCCCTCCCCATTTTGGGACCCGTCCCCACCATGAGACCCCCCCCTGGAACCCCCCCACCCCATTTTGGGACCTCCACCCGACCCCTCCCCACCTATAAGACCCTACACCCAAGACCCCCCCACTCCATTTTGGGACCCTCGACCCCTCCCCATCCATGGGACCTCCACCCCCCCCTAATTTTAGGATCCCCCGACCCCTCCCCACCCCCGAACACCCCAACCCCATTTTGGGACCCCTCCTCACCCATGAGCCCCCCCCAAGACCCCCCCACCCCATTTTGGGACCCCCCGACCCCTCCCCACCCATGGGAACTCCCCCCCTAATTTTAGGACCCCCTCGACCCCTCCCCACCATGAGCCCCCCTCCTGGGACGCCCCCCACCCCCATTTTAGGACCCCTCCCCACCATGAGACCCCCCAGGACCCCTCCCACCCATGAGGCCCCCCTGGATCCCCCACCCATTGGACCCCCCCGACCCTCCCCACCATGAGACCACCCCACGACCCCCCCCACCCCATT
Organism: Sitta carolinensis; assembly: GCA_032173965.1. Taxonomy (NCBI): domain Eukaryota; kingdom Metazoa; phylum Chordata; class Aves; order Passeriformes; family Sittidae; genus Sitta; species Sitta carolinensis. The sequence goes on from CM063310.1 coordinate 803,584, forward strand.
TTGGACCCCCCCCACCCATGAGCCCCCCCTGGGACCCCTCCCCACCCCATTTTAGGACCCCCGACCCCTCCCCACCCCCGCTGGTGCCGATCGGGGCCGTTCCCCTCCCCCCCAGCCCCCACCAGCGCTGCCCCCCAGCCCCATTTGGGACCCCTCCCCCCTCCCCGGGTGCCCCCCCCTCCCCGGGTGTTTTGGGACCCCCGCCCACCGCGGGTGGTGCTCAGCAGCGTGTTCTCCTCCCGCCCGTAGCGCCCGAAGCAGAGCCCGGTGACCAATTCCTGGGGGGGGGCGGGGTGGGTGGGGGTCCCGAACACGGGGGGGGCACTCAGGGGTGGGTGGGGGTCCCAAATACACGGGGGGGGCACGCAGGTTTGGGTGGGGGGCACCCAAATTGGGGGGAAGCGCCCAGGAGTGAGGAGGGGGCACCCAGGGGTGGGCGGGGGTCCCAAATACACGGGGGGGCACTCAGGGGTGGGTGGGGGTCCCAAATACCCGGGGTGGGCACCCAGGGGTGGGTGGGGGTCCCGAACACGGGGGGGGGCACTCAGGGGTGGGTGGGGTCCCAAATACACGGGGGGGCACTCAGGTTTGGGTGGGGGCACCCAAATTGGGGGAAGCGCCCAGGAGTGAGGAGGGGGCACCCAGGAGTGAGGAGGGGGCACACGAGGGTGGGTGGGGGTCCCAAACACAGGGGTGGGTGGGGGTCCTGAATACACGGGGGGGCACCCAGGGGTGGGTGGGGGTCCCGAATACACGGGGGGGGGCACGCAGGTTTGGGTGGGGGGCACCCAAATTGGGGGGAAGCGCCCAGGAGTGGGGAGGGGGCACACGAGGGTGGGTGGGGGTCCCGAATATATGGGGGGGCACTCAGGGGTGGTGGGGGGTCCCAAAAACACAGGGGTGGGCACGCAGGTTTGGGGGGGGGCACCCAGCAGTGAGGAGGGGGCACCCAAGGGTGAGTAGGGGTCCCGAACACGGGGGGGCAGCCAGGGGTGGTGGGGGTCCCAAATACACGGGGAGGCACCCAGGATTGAGGGGGGGGCACCCAAGGGTGGTGGGGGTCCCAAATACATGGGGGAGCAGCCAGGGGTGGGTGGGGGCACCCAAATTGGGGGAGGTCATGCAGGGGTGGGTGGGGGTCCCAAATACCCGGGGGGGCTTCCAGGGGTGGGTGGGGGGCTGCCAGGAGGTTTGGAGGGTCCCAGGATGAAATTTGGGGGAGTTTTGGGGTCCCCACCTGCCTTTTGAGGGTCCCAAACGGTTTGGGGGTCCCGGGGTGGGATTTGGGATATTTTGGGGGATTTTTTGGGGGTTTTTAGGGGGTCCCCACCTTCGTTTTGAGGGTCCCAAGGTGAAATTTGGGGATGTTTGGGGGTCCCCACCTGCCTTTTGAGAATCCCAGAGGTTTGGGGGTCCCGGGTGAAATTTGGGGAGATTTTTGGGGGGTTCTAGGGGGGTTTGGGGGATTTTGGGGTCCCCACCTGCATTTTGAGAATCCCAAGCGTTTAGGGGTCCCGGGATGAAATTTGGGGAGATTTTTGGGGGGTTCTAGGGGGGTTTGGGGGATTTTGGGGGTCCCCACCTGCATTTTGAGAATCCCAAGCGGTTTAGGGTCCCGGGATGAAATTTGGGGAGATTTTTGGGGGTTCTAGGGGGTTTGGGGGGATTTTGGGGGTCCCCATGTTCATTTTGAGAATCCCAGGAGGTTGGGGGTTTTGGGGGTGAAATTTGGGGATTTTTTGGGGGGTTTTTAGGGGGTCCCCACCTGCGTTTGAGAATCCCAGGAGGTTGGGGGGTTTTGGGGTGAAATTTGGGGATTTTTTGGGGGTTTTTAGGGGTTCCCCACCTGCGTTTTGAGGGTGCAGAGCAAGGTCCTGCCCCGGTAGAGGCACTCCCGGGGGCCGGGGGGTCCCAAATACACGGGCGCCCCCAAGTTGGGGGGCGGGCCCAGCCAATGGAGCCCGGAGTGGGAGAGCCAGAGGGCGGTGGGGGGAAAGGGGGGCACTCAGGGGTGGGGGGGGTCCAAAACCGGGGTGGGCACAGAGTTTGGGGGGGGCACCAGCAGGGTGAGGGGGGACAGGGGGTGGGGTCCTGAAGGGGGTGAGCCAGGGTTGGGGGGGCAATAAGGGGTAGAGGACGGTTGAGGGGGGCACCAGGGTTGGGGGGGGAATATGGGGGAGGTCCAGGGGGGTTGGGGGGGATTGGAGGGTCCAGGGGGTTGGGGGGGAAATAGGGGGGTTCCAGGGGTGGGTGGGGGGCGCAGGTTTGGGGGTCCCTAAGGGGGTTTTGGGGGGATGTTTGGGGTCCTCAAAGGTTTAGGGGTCCTAGGTGGGTTTGGGGGATTTTGGGGGATTTTGGGGTAGGGTCCACCGGTTTTGAGGTCAAGGGATTTGGGGTGTTTGGGGGGTCCCCACGCTTAGTTTAGAGGTTTGGGGGGTTTGGGGGTCCTAGGGTGGGGGATTTGGAGGCTAGGTTTTGGGGGGTTCCTAGAGGGGTTTGGGGGGGAATTTTGGGGGGTCCCAGACGTTGGCGGATTTTGGGTCCCAAGGGTTTGGGGGGGATTTGGGAGTATGGTTTTGGGGGTCTAGGGGGTTTGGGGGGATTTGGGGGGAATTTTGGGAATCCCAGGGGTTTAGGGGTTTTGGGGGGAATTTGGGGGTTAGGTTTGGGGGGTCTAGAGGGGTTTTGGTGGGGGTTGGGGGGTCCTGGGGATTTGGGGGATTTGAGGTCTAGGGGGTTTTTGGGGGTCCCACAGGTGTTTTGGAAATATTGGGGGTCCCAGGGGGTTTGGGGGATTTGTTTCTGGGGGTTTGGTTTGGGGGGTCCTCGGGTTTTGGGGGTCCAGGGGTTTGGGGGGTTTTGGGGGTCTAAGGGGTTTTGGGGGGTTTGTGGGGTTCCTAGGTTTGGGGGATGGGGGTTCTGAGGGCGGGGCTCCCGAGGGGTGGGGGGAAAGAGGGGTCCCAGAGGGTTAGGGGGGTCAGCGGGATAGGAGGAGGCGGAGTCCTAGATTGGGGGGTTGGGGGGAAAGGGGGGTCCTAAGGGGGGGGGGGATTTGGGGGGTCCTAGAGGGGTTTGGGGGTCCTAGAGGGGTTTGGGGGGGGATTTGGGGGGTCCTAGAGGGGTTTGAGGGGTCCTAGAGGGGTTTGGGGGGGGTCCTAGAGGAGTTTGGGGGGGGATTTGGGGGGTCCTAGAGGGGTTTGGGAGAGATTTGGAGGGGATTTAGGGGGGTTGGGGGATTTGGGGGTCCCAGATGGGTTTGGGGGGATTTGGAGGGATTTGGGGGTTGGGGGGGATTTGGGGGTATATGGGGGGTCCCAGAGGGGTTTGGGGGGTTCCTAGAAAGGTTTGGAGTAGATGTGGGGGGGTCCTAGAGGGGTTTGGGGGAGATTTTGGGAGGATTTTTGGGGTCCCAGAGGGGTTTGGGGGGTCCCAGAGGGGTTTGGGGGGGATTTGGGGGGTCCTAAGAGGGTTCGGGGGGGGGGTTTAGGGTGGTTTGGAGGTGGATTGGGGGAGATTTGGGGGGGATTATGGGGATGGATTTGGGGTGGATTTTGGAGGAATTTTGGGGGGGATTTTGGGGGGGATTTCGAAGGGATTTGGGGTGGATTTTGAGGGGATTTTGGGGTGGATTTTGGGGGGCTTTGGGGTCACCTGGGGCTGAAGGCCTGCAGGGTCCCGTCGGCGGTGGCTGCCAGGAGCCCCCCATCCTGGGGATCAGCCCCGCGGGGCGAGACCCCAGCACCCCCAAAACCCTGCCGTGCTCCCGGGACCTGGGGGGGACCCCAAAACCTCAATCAACCCCCCAAAAATAACCCCAAATTGCCCCCCAAATTTCCCCCGAAGACCCCCTCACAGGCTGAGCCCCCGCAGGGTCCCATCCCTGCAGGCTCCCCAGCCCCCCCCAAACCCCACCCCAAACCACCCCAAACCCCCCAAATCCCCCCAAGACCCCTCTACAGGCCCCCCACACCCCCAAATCCCACCCCAAACCACCCCAGACCACTCCCCCAAATCCCACCCCAGACCCCTCTAAGCCCCCCCAACACCCCCAAATCCCACCCTAGACCCCCCCAGACCCCCCCCACCGAAGCCCCCCCGACCGGCTGAGCCCCCGCAGGGTCCCGACCCTGCAGGACCCGCAGACGCTCCCAGACCCCCCCAAACCTCACCCCGGACCCCCCAAACTCCACCCCAGACCCTCTCAGACGCCCCCAAATCCCACCCTAGAACCCCCAAATCCCCCCCAAGCCCCCCCAAACGCCCCCAGACCGCCCCAAACCCCCCTGACCAGCTGAGCCCCCGCAGGGTTCTGTCCCTGCAGGACCCGCAGACGCTCCCAGACCCCCCAAACCCCCCCAAACCCCACCCCAGACCCCCCCAAACCCCTCCAAATCCCACCCCAGACGCCCCCAACCCCCTTAGAGCCCCCCCAAGCCCCCCCAGACCCCCATAAACCCTCCCAGACCCCTCCAAGCCCCCCCTAGTCCCCCCCTGACCGGCTGAGCCCCCGCAGGGTTCTGTCCCTGCAGGACCCGCAGACGCTCCCAACCCCCCCAAGCCCCCCAAATCTCACCCTAGACCCCCCCAAACCCCCCCAAATCCCACCCTAGACGCCCCCAACCCCCTCCGAGCCACCCCAAACTCCCCTAACCCCCCCTAAACCCTCCCGGACCCCTCCAAGCCCCCCCAGTCTCCCCCTCGCCGGCTGAGCCCCCGCAGGGTCCCGTCCCTGCGGCCCCCCCAGACCCCCAAAACCCCCCCAAACCTCACCCTAGACCCCCCCAAACACCCCCAAATCCCACCCCAGCCCCCCCCCGAAGCCCCCCAGGCCCCCTGACCGCTGAGCCCCCGCAGGGTCCCGACCCTGCAGGACCCGCAGACGCTCCCAGACCCCCAAACCCCCCCAAACCTCCCCCGGACCCCCCAAACTCCACCCCAGACCCTCTCAGACGCCCCCAAATCCCACCCTAGAACCCCCAAATCCCCCCCAAGCCCCCCCAAACTCCCCCAGACCGCCCCAAACCCCCCTGACCGGCTGAGCCCCCGCAGGTTCTGTCCCTGCGGCCCCCTCATACCCCCCCAAAACCCCCCAAACCCCAATCCAGACCCCCCAAATCTCCTCAAATCCCACCCTAGACCCCCCAAAGCCCCCCCCGAAGCCCCCCAGCCCCCCTGACCGGCTGAGCCCCCGCAGGGTCCCGTCCCTGCAGGCCACCCCCAGGCGGCACCGCCCGTCCCCGGTGCCTCGGGGCGCCACGAACGCGGGGGCGACGGCACCGAGCCCTGGGGGGAGAAATGGGGTCGGGGGCGCCCCAAAAGGGACAAGGGGGGACCCCGAGAGGGTTAAGGGGGGGCCCTAAAAGGGGCGGGGGACACCGAGAGGGGTCGGGGAGGGTCCTAGGAGGGTCCCCAAAAGGGACAAGGGGGTCCCAAAAGGGTCGTGAGGAATCCAAAAGGGTCAGGGGGGGTCCCTAAAAGGGGCAGGGGGTCCCCAAAAGGGTCGGGGGGCACCGAGAGGGGTCGGGGAGGGTCCCAGAGGGTCAGGGTGGTCCCCAAAGGGGCCAGGGGGATCCCAAAAGGGTCAGGAGAAATCCAAAGGGTCAGGGGGCAGCCAGAGGGTCGGGGGGTGCCCAAAAGGGTCAGGGGGGCCCTAAAAGGGCAGAGGTCCACCAAGAGGGTCGGGGGGCACCCAGAGGGGCCAGGGGGGGCCCCAAAAGGGTCGGGGGGGGCAAAAGGGTCAGGGGGGTCCCAAAAGGGGCAGAGGTCACCAATGGGGGTCGGGGGGCACCGAGAGGGTCAGGGGGGCCCGAAAAGGGTCAGGGGGCCCCCAAAGGGGCAGGGGCACCGAGAGGGGTCGGGGGAGCCCAAAAAGAGTCAGGGGTACCCAGAAGGGTCGGGGGGGGGTCCCAAAAGGGTCAGGGGGGGCCCCAAAAGGGTCGGGGGGGGCAAAAGGGTCAGGAGGGGTCCCCAAAAGGGTCGGGGGGCACCCAGAGGGGTCCCAGGGTGGGTCTGGGGGAACCCACAGGGGTCCCGGGGGGTTTGGGGGGCTCCAGGAGGGTTTTTGGGGGGGCTCCCAGGGGGGTTTGGGGAATCCCAGGGGCTTTTTTGGGGGTCAGGTCCCAGGAGGGGTTTTGGGGGTTCCCAGGGTTTGGGGGGTTTGTTTTTGGGGAGGGTCCCACCTTGCAGATGACGGTGAAGGCCTCGGGGTCCAGCACCAGCACATCCCCCGCCTCCGTCCCCAGCACGGGGCACTCGGGGGTCCCCTCGGGACCCCCCCGGGGCAGCGCCCCCAGGCACGTGACCACCGTCTGGGGGGCACAGGGACCCCCGCCCCAATATCAGCACCCCAGATATGTGATCACCCTTTGGGGGGCACACAGAGAGACCCCCACCCCAATATTGCACCCAGATTGTGATCATTGGGGGGGGCACAGGGACCCCCGCCCCAATATCAGCACCCCAGATATGTGATCATTGGGGGGGGCACAGGGACCCCCACCCCAATATCAGCACCCCAGGTAGTGATCATCAGGGGGGGCACAGGGACCCCCGCCCCAATATCAGCACCCCAGATATGTGATCATCAGGGGGGCACAGGGACCCCCGCCCCAATATCAGCACCCCAGGTATGTGATCATCAGGGGGGGCACAGGGACCCCCACCCCAATATCAGCACCCCAGGTATGTGATCATCAGGGGGGGCACAGGGACCCCCGCCCCAATATCAGCACCCCAGATATGTGATCATCACCTGGGGGGGCACAGAGACCCCCGCCCCAATGTGAGGGTCCCCAGGTGTGTCAGCATCATGGGGGGGGGCACACAGGTGACACACAGGTGATACACAGGTAAGGACACAGGTGACACACATATGTAAGGACACAGGTAAGGACACACAGGTGACATACACAGGTGACACACATAGGTAAGGACACAGGTGACACACAGGTGACACACAGGTGACATAGATGATACAGGTGACACACAGAGGTAAGGACACCACAGGTGACACACACAGGTGACACAGGTGACCCTCACCTGTCTCTGCAGGGGCCGCCCCTTGTGCAGAGCCACGAAGGGTCCCAGCTCCGAGGGGGGCAGGGCCAGGAGCCTGGGGGGGCAAACGGGGGAGGGGGGGGCTCACATCGCACCCCCAGCACCCCCTGACCCCCCAAACCCCACTGGGACCCCCCAAACCCCACTGGGACCCCAAACCCCACAGGGACCCTCCCAAACCCCATAGGGACACCCCAAACCACATAGGAACCCCCCCAATGACCCCCAAACCCCACGGGGATCCCCCCAAACCCCACTGGGACCCCCAAACCCCATAGGGAACCCCCAAACCACATAGGGAACCCCCAAACCCCACTGGGACCCCCCAAAACTCCCCTGGGACCCCCCAAACCACATAGGGAACCCCCAAACCCCACTGGGACCCCCCAAAACTCCCCTGGGACCCCCCAAACCACATAGGGAACCCCCAAACCCCACTGGGACCCCCCAAACCCCATAGGGAACCCCCAAACCCCACTGGGACCCCCAAAACCCCACTGGGACCCCCCAAACCCCATAGGGAACCCCCAAACCCCACTGGGACCCCCTAAAACCCCACTGGGACCCCCCAAAACTCCCCTGGGACCCCCCAAACCCCACTGGGACCCCCAAACCCCACAGGGACCCCCCAAACCCCACTGGGACCCCCAAAACCCCATAGGGACCCCCCAAACCCCATAGGAACCCCCTAAAAACCCACTGGGACCCCCTAAAACCCCCTGGGACCCCCCAAACCACATAGGGAACCCCCAAAACTCCCCTGGGACCCCCCAAACCACATAGGGAACCCCCAAACCCCACTGGACCTCCCCAAATCCCACTGGGACCCCCCAAACCCAAGGAACCCCCCAATGACCCCAAACCCCACGGGACCCCCCAAACCCACTGGGACCCCCCAAACCCCACTGGACCCCCCAAACCCCACTGGGACCCCCCAAACCCCATAGGAAGCCCCCAAACCTCACAGGGACCCCCCAAACCCCCAATGACCCCCAAACCCCACGGGACCTGCCAAACCCCCCAATGACCCCCAAACCCTACAGAGACCCCCCCCAAAACCTCACAGGGACCCCCCAAAACTCCCGTGGGACCCCCCAAACTCCACGGGGACCCCCCAAACCCCATAGGACCCTCCCAAAACTCCCCTGGGACCCCCCAAACCCCACAGGGACCCCCCAAAACCCCACTGAGATCCCCCCCAAATCCAATAGGGATCCCCCAAACCACATAGGGGACCCCCTGATCCCCCCAAACCCCACTGGGACCCCCCCAAAGCCCCCCCAAAGCCCCCCACTCACCGCAGTGACTGCGTGGTCAGGGGTACCTCGGCCTTGTCCCTGGGACCCCCCAAAATCCGCTCAGGGGGGGCTCAGGGTGTCCCCCCACCGCACCCCAAAAGCACACAAGGTTTGGGGGACACCCCAAAAGGACACAGAGTTTTTGGGAACCCCCCCCAAAACCCAAAAATTTCCTCCCCCCTAAAAAACCTCAAAATCCCCCCAAAAAAACCCAAAACTCCCCCCCAAAAAACCCAAAATTCACCCAAAAAACCCCAAAATTTCCCCCAAAATTTCCCCAAAAAACCCCAAAACTCCCCCAAAAACCCCCAAAACCCAGAACTCCCCAAAAACCCCCCAAAACTTCCCCCAAAAAAACCCAAAATCCCCCCAAAGAACCCCCAAACTCTCCAAAAACCCAAAATTCCCCCAAAACCCCCCCAAAACCCCCAAAATTCCCCCAACGCCCGAAATTCCCTCACAAAAAAAACCAAAATCCCCCCCAAAACCCCAAAACTCCCCAAAAACCCAAAACTACCCCCCAAAAACCCCAAAACTCCCCCCCAAAAACCCCAGAAACTCCCCCAAAACCCCCCCAAAAAAACCCAAAATCCTCCCAAAGAACCCCAAAACTCCCCAAAAACCCAAAATTCCCCCAAAACCCCCAAAATTCCCCCCAAACCCCTGAAATTCCCTCACAAAAAACCCAAAACCTCCCCCTCAAAAACCCCAAAACTCCCCAAAAATCCCCCAAAACTCCCCCCCCAAAACCCCAAAATCCCCCCAAAGAACCCAAAACTCCCAAAAAACCCAAAATTCCCAAAACCCCAAAACTCCCCCCCAAAAACTCCCCAAAAACCCAAAATTCCCCCAAAACCCCAACACACCCCCAAAAAAAACCCCAAAAACTACCCCCCAAAAACCCAACCCCCCCCAAAACCAAACCAAATCAAAAACAAACTCCCCCCAAACCCCAAAAAACTCCCCCACACCAAATCCCCAAAACCCCTCCAAACCAAAATCTCAACCCCAAAATCCCACGGTCATAACCTAAAACCCCCCCAAAAAAACCAAACCAAAACACAACCCCCCCCCAAACTGAGAGTCCCCCCTAAAAAGAAGTCTCCCCTCCCACACCCCTCACAAACTCCTCCCAAGGTCCCGAGTCCGGGCCACAAAAAAAAGGCCCAAAGACTACCACAAACGCCCGCCAAAAACCCAAAATTCCCCCCAAACCCCCGAAATTCCCTCACAAAAAACCCAAAATCCCCCCCCAAAACTCCCCAAAAACCCAAAATTCCCCCCCAAAACCCAAACTCCCCCCAAAAACCCCAGAACTCCCCCAAAACTCCCCCCCAAAAACCCCAAAATCCCCCAAAGAACCCCAAAACTCCCAAAAACCCCAAAATTCCCCCAAACCCCCCCAAAATTCCCCCCCAAACCCCCGAAATTCCCTCACAAAAAACCAAAATCCCCCCCAAAACTCCCCAAAAACCCAAAATTCCCCCCAAAACCCCAACACCCCCCCAAAAAAAAAACCCCAAAAACTCCCCCCCAAAAACCCCAACCCCCCCCCCAAACATTTCACGACGCCCCCTCCCCAAAAACCCCCCACCTCAAATCCTCCAGCATCTCCTTCAGCATCAGCGGGTCGATCTGATCCTACACGACCCCCCCCCAAAAAAAAAAACCAAACTCAGAACAACCCAACCCCCCCCCAAATTGAGGAGGGGGTCTCCCCCCCTAAATTGAGGAGGGGTCTCCCCTCCTCACCTGCTCCGCCTGCAGCCACAGCTCCTTCTCCAGGGGGTCTGGGGGTCGCGGGGGCAGCGAGAATTTGAAGAAGGGCGCAGGTTGCGGTACACGAAGAGAGCGGAGCCGGCGGCCACGACCACCGCGGGACCCCCGGCCGAGCCCCCTCCCCCGGAGCCCCCCAAGGTGGGGCCGAACGCCCCCAAACCCGCGGGGCTTCGGGTAGAGCCAGGCTGGAAATGGAGCCCGCGCCCCTCACCACGGCCAAGCGGGGACCCCCGGGTTGGCGAGGGACCCCCACCACCAGCTAGGGGGGGGAAAAGAGGGGGGGGTTAGAGAAAGGTGGGGAGGGGGCTGGAGACCCCCAGGGATCGTCCTGGAGTAGGTCAGGGACTCCTGAAGAACTCGGGGATCCCCCCCCAGAAGACCCCAGGGACCCCCCCAGAGCACGCCGGGGATCCCTGAGCACCCCAGAGACCCCAAAACACCCCGGGGATCCCAGAGCACCCCAGGGACCCCAAAAACCCCGGGATCCCCCAGAAGACCCCAGGGACCCCTGAACACCCCAGGACCCCCCTCAAAACAACCCAGAGACCCCCCCCCCCAAACAACCCCGGGGACTCCAGAGCAACCCAGAGACCCCAAAAGACCCCGGGGATCCCCCAGAGCAGCCAGAGACCACCCCCAAAACACCCCAGAGACCCCTGAACACCCCAGAGACCCCCCCAGAGCACCCCGGGACCCCAAAAGACCCCAGAGACCCCCCCCCAAAACACCCCAGAGACCCCTGAACACCCCGGGACCCCCCCAAAACATCCCAGGGACCCCTGAACACCCCAGAGACCCCAAAAGACCCCAGAGACCCCCCCAGAGCACCCCAGGGACCCCCCACAAACACCCCAGAGACCCCAAAAGACCCCGGGGATCCCCCAGAGCAGCCAGAGACCCCCCTCAAAACACCCCAGGGACCCCCCCCGAACATCCCAGGGACCCCTGAGCACCCCGGGACCCCAAAAGACCCCAGAGACCCCCCCCCCAGAACAGCCAGAGACCCCCCCGAACACCCCAGGGACTCCAGGAAGCCACCCAGAGCACCCAGGGACCCCCAGGGACCCCCCCCAAACCACCCCAGAGCACCCAGGGACCCCCAGGGACCCCCCCCCAAACCACCCCAGGGACCCCCACCACCAACTGGGGAGTAAAAAGGGGTATTGGGGGTGGGGGGAACCCTGGGGACCCCTCCAGAGCACCCCAAGGACCCCCCCTAAAACCCCCCCAGAGCACCCCAAGGACCACCCCCCCAAAAAAACCCCACAGCATCTCGGGGACCCCCCCAAAACCCCCCAGGGACCCCTCCCCAAATCCAAATCACCTTGTGGTCGCCGTCTCCATGGAGATCAACCAGCGCTGAGAGAAGGGGGGGACCCCTCAGAGACCCCCCCAGAGGAGCCCCCAGACCCAAGGGACCCCCCTCCCAGCAAGGGATCCCTCACTCAAAGACCCCCACACGACCCCCCCTCACTCAAAGACCCCCAAACGACCCCCCCATGATCCCTCCCCACACGAAGCCCCCCACCTCACGAATTCCCCCCATGAGCCCCTCACTCAGAGCCCCTCCCACGACCCCCCCTCACTCAAAGACCCCCTCCCCTCACGAAGACCCCCCTCACTCAAAGACCCGCACTCATGACTCCCCCCCTCACGACCCCCTCACTCAAGACCCCTCCCCTCACGACACCCCACTCAAAGCCCCCCCCTCACAAGCCCCCAAGCCCCCTCCCCTTCATGAAGCCCCCCCCTCACCCAGAGCCTCCCCTCACGACCCCCCTCACTCAAAGACCCCCTCCCCTCACGAAGACCCCCCCACAAGCCCCCTCCCCCTCACGAATCCCCCCCTCAAAAGCCCCCCCTCACGAATTCCCCCCCCACGAGCCCCCTCACTCAGAGCCCCCCCTCAGAATGCCCCCCTCAAGACCCCCCCTCACTCAAAGCCCCCCCCACAAGCCCCCTCCCCCTCACGAAGCCCCCCCCTCACCCAGAGCCTCCCCTCACGACTCCCCCTCTCAGAATCCCCCCCCTCACGACCCCCCCTCACCCAAAGACCCCCTCACGACCCCCCCCTCATGACCCCTCCCCACACGATCCCCCCCCTCACGAATTCCCCCCCCACGAGCCCCCTCACTCAGAGCCCCCCCTCAGAATGCTCCCCTCACGACCCCCCCTCACTCAAAGACCCCCTCACGACCCCCTCCCCTCACGAAGACCCCCCTCACTCAAAGCCCCCCCCTCACAAAGCCCCCCCCCTCCTCACCCATGCACCCCGGGAAGCTGCACAGCCCGGCCAGGGGGTCCTCGTGAGCCTCCAGCCATAACGAAGAGCTGCGGGGGTCCAAGCGTTGAGGGAGGGGGCGAATCTCGCTCCGGGACCCCCAAACCCCCAAAAACCCCCCAAAACCCGCCCCTCCCCCACCTCTCCTCAGCCGCCGCCATCTCGTTGCCAAGGCAACGCGGAGGATTTGCCGCCCGGAAATGATGTCACCCTTCAGCCCCCTCCCACCGGCGCTTTAGACCAATGAGCTCCCCGCCATTTCGCTGGCCACGCCTCCTGCCCGGCCTCCGCCATCTTTGTAGTTCCGCTGCTAGCGGCGTCGCCACGTACGCTGTACGTGCGGGTGACGTCACGGCGCCGCGCCTGCGCGCTGCCCCTTTCCGCCTCGGAGACGCCGCGGTGCGGCCGCGCTCGGGGGGTTCGGGGGAATTTCGGTTTTTTTGGGGGGAATTTGGGACTTTTTGAGGGGCTAGAAAGGCGAGGAGGGGCTGGGAGAGGGCGATGAGGAGGGGGAGTTACGCTGGGGGGGTTGGTGAGTGTAGGAGGGATTGTGAGGGGGCTCTGAGGGTTTTGGGGGGGTCCCAGGGATGCTGGGGGGGGCTATGAGGCCTTGAAGGGGGTCGGGGTTATTTGGGGGGTGGTCCACGAGGCCTTGGGGAAGATTTGGGGGGGCTCAGGAAGGTCTGAGAGTCCTTGGGGGATCCTCAGGTGGGGGACAGCGAGGGTTCCCCCCCCAAAAAAAAAACATAAAACCCGGAGGGTCTGGAGACCCCCAGATTCCACCCCAGTTTTCCCCCCGTGGTAAGGGGGAGCAATTCCAGCCCCCTGAGGGTGTCCCCGTTATTTTGGGGATGTGGAGACCCCCCTAACGCCCCCCCAAATCCCCCCCTTCAGCTCCCACCATGCAGCTCTTCATCCGTGGCCAGACCCTCCTCACCCTCGAGGTCTCCGGCTCCGAGACCCTCGCCCAGATCAAGGTGAGCCCCCCCAAATTCGGGCTGTCCCCTCCCCAATCCCCCCGATTTTGGGGTGCTGACCCCCCTCTCTTTACCCCTCCCAGGAGAGGGTGGCCGAACTTTCGGGGGTCCCCCCCGAGGACCAAGTGCTGCTCCACGCCGGGACCCCCCTGGACGATGAAGCCGTGCTGGGGCAGAGCCCCCTCCCCGAATTCGCCACCCTGGACCTCTCCACGCGCCTGCTGGGCGGTAATTCCGGGGGTCCCGCTAATTAACGAGGGGTTAATTAACAACACGACCCCCCCCTAACCCCCCCGATTTCCTTCCTCCCCCCAGGGAAGGTCCACGGCTCCCTCGCCCGTGCTGGCAAAGTGAGGGGCCAGACCCCCAAGGTAAGCGCTGCCCCCGGCTTTTGGGGACCCCCACGGGGCTCGGGGACTCTCCCAGGATTTTGGGGACCCCCCCTGACCCCCCCGTTTTTAATCAGGTGGCCAAGCAGGAGAAGAAGAAGAAGAAGACGGGGCGGGCCAAGCGGCGCATGCAGTACAACCGGCGCTTTGTCAACGTCGTGCCCACCTTCGGCAAGAAGAAGGGCCCCAACGCCAACTCCTGAACCCCAATAAAGGAATTTGGGCTCAATTCCCGGCATTTTGGGGCTTTCTGGGCTTTTTTGCGCCGCTCTTCTTGGTTCTTAGTTTATTTTGAGTTGGTTGTGAAGTGTTCAAAGGGTTTGGTGTTGAAACTGGCTAGAGGGGGTTAACAGGGCTTCCCCGAGCAGCTGGCGGGGCGGTTATTTAAGGAGGAGCTTAAAAGCGTTAATGTGGGGGTTTGTTAATGAGGAACGTGTCGGAGAATGAGTTTCATTGGGGGAGGGAAAGAGCCGAGCGGTGTCCGGAAACACCCGAGCGTTTACGATGGGGCGGGCGAGAGAATGCGAAAGAAGATGGGGGCACGAGCGGTGCCGGAAACACCCGAGCGTTACGAGGGGGCGGGGCCGAGAGATCGAACGATGACGAAATTACCCGAAGGCAGCAGTGGGCGGGGCTGAGCCAGCCGAGCGCTGCCGGAAATACCCGAACGCATGCCGAAGGACGCGGCGGAGAGAGCCGGAAACACCCGATTGGCGGAGGAGGGAGCTAAAAAGCGACTAAGAGAATTAATGAACCCTCCCGAGCGGTACCGGGAATTACCGGGCGAAATCGAGTGGAACCAAAACCCAACAAAAAAAAAAAACCCAAAAACCCCCGCCGGGTTTTCCTCTCCCGGCCTCACCCGCCAGGGGCGCTCCCCTCCCCTCACGTCTTTTCCCGCCTTTTTCTCCTCCCTCCCGCCCCCTTCCCGGCATGCCCCGCGCGCTATTTAAGCGCCCGTGAGGGGACACTGCGGCCATTTTGTCCCAGCCGCGGGCCGGGCAGGTTGGTGGCGGCTGCGCTCGGTTTGAGGGAGGCGCGGGCGGCTCTGAGGGGGTTTTAAGGGGCTACGGCAACCTCGGTAATCCCGTCCCCCTCTCCCCGGGCTGGTGGGAAGCGTTCTGGAGCTCGCCATTCCCCCCTCAGGACCTGCCCAGGGGGCTGCTCGTGGATGAGTCTCTCACAGACCTGTGCCGATGGCGCGGTGAAGAAAAAGCAGTAATCTGAGGGCTCCTCCTGCCTTGGCCTGAGGGTTTGCTGCCTTCTATCGCCTTATTCTATGCCTCTAACGCTTTTTCTTTTATATTTTTAGTATTTCTGCCCGCGAAATGGTGCTTCCGGCTGAGGTGAGTGTTGAACGAGCCTTTTTTTCGGGATTAAAACCACGGCTTTTAGAGCAGAATGGGCCGCAGTGCTGCAGGGATGATCACGCTGAACTCTCTCTTGCTGATGGGGCAGTGGAGATGCTTTTTGTACATTTTCTGAGTGGCGCTGACCCGAGAGCAGGGTCGGGTCCCTGGAGGGTTTTCAGACCCTCGTGGATGGGATCAGACCCTTTAAAAAAAAAAAAAAAAAATAAAACCTTTTGGGGGCTTAACCCACGTGTAAAGATTGAGACCCTCGTGCTGGGTTTTAAACCCTCCTGATACCAAGCTGTTTATAAAGCCCTATTTTATCCTTAAACCACCTTTTTAATTTTCAATTTTATTTTCAAGATCTGGAATCTTTCTCCCCGGCTTCCCATGGCCCCTCCCCAGGTGAGTCCCCGCTTTATGTAATTTTTTTTTTCGGGGAAAACACGTTTTTTTTCTCCTGTAATTCCTCCCTCAGAGCACCACGTGGGTGCAAATTTTGGGGTCCCCCCCTCCCCTATTTTTTTTTTTTTTTTCGCTGTTCGGTGAGGAGTAACAATGACAAGCATATGGCTGAGGTTCCCTGATGCCACACAACCGCTGAGAGCAGCCGGGTGCGACCCCCACCCCCGGCCGATTAATCACTCAAAATTTAATTAAACACCCACGATTAATTTATATCTTACAGGAGGACAGGCATCGGGTTGGGGGTGAAACCTCGGATCACCACGAAGTGACCACAATGAGCCCAACCTCGGGTCAGTGCCCCCCTTAAATCCCCCCAAAATCCCCCTCCTCAATCCGAAGTGATGACACCCCAGGCTGGAGGACACGTCCGATGGCAGCTCTTGAGTTACCGAAGCCCTGATCGGATTTGGGGAGGGGGCTGCACAACCCCCCCGAAGGGGTCTGGGATCCCCCTGACCTCTGCGAATTTATTCCACAGCTCCAAGAGCTGGGGATCCACGATGAGCTTGGTGAGTTCTGGGTGTCCCAGGGTGGGATTTGGGGGACCCACGGTGGGATTTGAGGGTCCCAGGGTAAATTTGAGGATCCTGGGCTGGGTTTGGGGGTCCCAGGGTGTGATTTGGGGGTCCCAGGGTTGGATTTAGGGGTCCCAGGATGGATTTGAGGACCTCGGGGTGGGATTTAAGGGACTCAGGGTGGGATTTGGGATCCCAGGTTAGGATTTGAGGACCTCAGGGTGGGATTTAAAGAACCCGGGGTGCAATTTAAAGAACCCAGGGTAGGATCTGAGGGTCCCAGGGTGGGATTCGAGAACCCCAGATGAGTTGGGGGTCCCAGGATGGATTGAGGATCCAGGTGGATTAGGGGTCCCAGGGTGGATTTGAGCGTCCAGGTTGGAGCTGGGGTCCAGGGTGGGATTTAGGGGTCCCAGGGTGGGATTTGAGCATCCCAGGGTTGGAGCTGGGGGTCCCAGGGTGGATTTAGGCCAGGGTGGGATTTGAGCGTCCCAGGGTTGGAGCTGGGGGTCCCAGGGTGGGATTCGAGAACCCCAGGGTTGGAGTTGGGGGTCCCAGGGTGGGATTCCGATCTCCCAGGCCCCCCATGAGGAAACCCTCACGTGTCTGAGCCCCCCGGCGAGCCCAGGACCTGCAAAGGTGGAACCCCCTGGAGCCCCCGGGGGGAGAGGAGGACGAGCAGTCCCAGCGGGGACGGTCTGAGGGGGCCTCCAAAGGGAATTTTGGGAATTTTTAGGCTGCCCAAACCACCCTCTGACCCCTCCCTCTTTATTTCCACTACAGGATTTACCCCTCGGGGGTCCCAAATGGAGCGACCCCTCCCCTTCGGGGGGAATTTTGAGGGGGTCACAATCCCAATTCCTGGGAAGGATTTGAGGTGAGTCAGGGATTCCTCACTGAATTTTGGGGGTCTCCAGGGGTTAAATTTGGGGGTCTCTCAGGTGGGGTTTGCAGCCCCAGGTGGGGGGTGAACCCCTCTGGGATTATTGGGGTGATTTTGGGGGGTCCTGGGGTTTTTTGGGACCCCCCAGGAGTGATGACCTCACGAATCTCGTTCGGCTGACGCTGCTGCTGAGGACATAAGGACTGACCCAGGGGGGTCTCTCCCCCATTTTGGGGGTCCCCAAATCCCCCCAAAACCCCCTGACCCTTTTCCTTTATCCCCCCCCAATGCAGGTGACTCCAAACCTGATGCTCACCTGCACCCCAGGTATGTAAATGAGGGGGGTGTGGCCTAAGCGGTGACATCACCGATGCCATTCCCACCTGTAGGACCCCTCCCCAATTTTGATGATGATGTCACTAGCTCACTTTGACCCCCCCTGAAAACACCCGAACACCTGAAAAATTGGGGTGGGGGTCGCGGGGGGGTCCCGAAGAGGAGGGAACGTGCTGAGCCCCTCCCCCGTCCTGCTGTCCCACAGGTGCTGCAGGTACGGGCAGAGCTCAGGTGAGTCTGGGGCTTGGGGAGGGGATTTTGGGGGGGTTGGAGAGCGAATTTTGGGGGATTTTATGGAGGAGATTTGGGGTTTTTTTGTGTGGGTTTGGGGAGAAAATTTGGGGGATTTTGGGAGGGGATTGGGGGTTGGGGAAGGATTTGGGGGTTTTTTTGGGGGGTTTGGGGGTGAATTTTGGGAGGGTTTTTTTTGGTTTTGGGGGGGATTTTTTGGGATTTGGGAAGGGGATTTGGGTTTTTTGGGGCGGGGTTTGGGGAGGAATTTTGGGGTTTCTTTTGGGGGGGATTTTTGGGGATTTGGGGTTTTTTTGGGGGGGTTGGGGAGCGGATTTTAGGAGGGTTTTTTAGGATTTGGGGTGAGGATTTTGGGGATTTTTTTAGAAATTCGGGAAGAAGATTTTGAAGCTTGGGGAGGGGATTTTGGGGGGGAGTATTTGGGATTTGGACAGGGGATTTGGGGTTATTTTGGGGGGGGGGTTGGGGTTTTGATAGGGGATTTTTTGTGGGGGGGTTTTGGGGTTTGGGGAGGGGATTTGGGATTTTTTTTTGGGGTCCCCCTCACCGAGGATGAATCGCTACCGCCCCAGGCTGAGCCCCGTGAGTGAGTGGTACCTCTGAGGCTCTGGGGGTCCCCGGGGGTCTCTCTGTCAGTTCAAGGGGTCTTGTACAACTTTCAAGACTCTTAATCCTTAATTTTTCTTATTTTCCAGCTCTTGGATCACGGATGTTTTAGCAACTTTAATAAAAACCGCTATTTTTGTTAAAAAATACTGAGTTTATTTTTATTTGGGGAGGGGGTCACACATCTGAGCACTGCGCTCGGGCATTTCCGTCACCGCTCGGCTCCTTTCGACCTCCACTGCGCTCGGGCATTTCCGGCGCCGCTCGGCTCCTTCCCGCGCTCGGGCATTTCTGGCACCGTTCGGCTCTCCGCCCTCCTGCGCTCGGGCATTTCCGTGACCGCTCGGCTCTTTCCGTCCCTCCCATTCAAAACTCATTCTCCGCACAGCGCTTTCTCATTAGCACGCCCCCAATTAACGCTTATTAAGCCCCTCCCTCTAATTACCGCCCATTAACCGCTCAGCGAGCCACGCTCACTCCGGAGAAGCCTCTGCCACCCCCAAACCCCTTTAAACCCCTCTGAAACAGCCCCAAAAAAGCAGCGAAAAAAGCTCAGAAAGCCCCAAACTCGCGGGAACTGAGCCCGAATCCCTTCACTGGGTTCAGCGCTCGGAATTGGGATTTTTATTTCTGGTTTTGACTCTTCGGTGTTTTTAACCGGGACGATGCGGGAGTGTAAATAAGCGTACCCTAAACCCGACGATATTCCCTCCAGAGCGGTGCATATCGCGACACCAATCGCGATTGGAAGGGGGTTTAGCTCTATTATTGGCTCTTTGCTGTCCCCGTTGGGGCTGCACCATCCCGGAGGCGCCGCAATCCCGGCACGATGCGCCGAGTGTACATAGTGTACCCTAAACCCGACGATATTCCAACTCCAGAGCACTGTAAATCGCGGTATCAATCGCGATTTGAAGGTGTTTAGCTCTATTATTGACTCTCTGATATCCCTGGTGGGGCTGCACCATCCCGGAGGCGCCGCAATCCCGGCACGATGCGCGGAGCGACAACAGCGCGCCCTAAACCCGCCGATACTTCCCCTCCCTATCGCGACACCGATCGCGATGCGAAGGTTTCCCAGCTCTGTTTTTAACCCGTTGCTGTCCCCGTCAGGGGTGCACCGTTCCCGGAGGCACTGCAATACCGGGACGATGCGCGGAGCGGAGGGAGCAAGCTCCGGGTCCAACTCCCGAGCCCAAAAATCCGTTTAATATGAAGTCCTCTCATCGAGGACGTATCAGATATTAAACTGATAAGAACAGATACTACACTTGATCTTAGCCAAAAGGCCGAGAAGCGATGCCCGCCCCGCCCCGCGCCCCCCGCCCGCCCCGCGCCGCCTCCCGCACACCTCACGGCACCCCCGAGACCACCCCGAAACTCCACCGAGATCATCCCCAGCTTCAGCCCCATCTCCTCCCTCAGATTTTGCTCGCGATCTTCAGGAATTTTCCCTTTGAAACGCAGAAATTCCCGGAATTGCGCTCCCACAATGCCCTTCTGGAGCCCGCAGCTGGAATTTGCATAGCCCCGCCCCTTTCCTCCCGGCGCACGGGGAATTTGGATACGCTTATTAGCATATTCCCCACTCTTTCATTTGCATATTCATAGCGCAGGGAGGGATCGCCCCGCCCCTCTCCCTCACCCAGCGGCGCTGGGGCGGGGGGCGCCGGGCTGGGGGAGCTGGGGGTCCCTGCATCCCCCGGGAGGGTTTGGGGTCCCTGCTTCTCTCCCAGGGGGATTTTGGGGTCCCTGCTTCTCTCCTAGGGGGATTTTGGGGTCCCTGCATCCCCCCGGGAGGTTTTGGGGTCCCTGCATCCCCCGGGGAGGGTTTGGGGTCCCTGCTTCTCTCCCAGGGGGATTTTGGGGTCCCTGCATCCCCCCGGGAGGGTTTGGGGTCCCTGCTTCTCTCCCAGGGGGATTTTGGGGTCCCTGCATCCCCCGGGAGGGTTCTGGGTCCTGCATCCCCCCGGAGGGTTTGGGGTCCCTGCATCCCCCTAGGAGGATTTTGGGGTCCCTATCCCGAGTTTGGTCCCTGCTTCCTCCCCCGGGAGGGTTTGGGGTCCCTTCTTCTCTCCCAGAAGGATTTTGGGGTCCCTGCATCCCCACGGGAAGGTTTGGGGCCCTTCTTTCTCCCCATATCGCGATTATCGCCCCATTCTCCGCTGTCCCCATTCAAAGTACCCGCGCTGGCCGGCGGGAAGGGGCGGGGTTATGCAAATTCCAGCTGCGGGCTCCAGAAGGGCATTGTGGGAGCGCAATTCCCGGGAATTTCTGCGTTTAAAAGAGAAAATTCCTGAAGATCGCGAGCAAAATCTGAGGGAGGAGATGGGGCTGAAGCTGGGGATGATCTCGGTGGAGTTTCGGGGTGGTCTCGGGGGTGCCCGTGAGGTGTGCGGGAGGCGGCGCGGGGCGGGCGGGGGGCGCGGGGCGGGCGGGCATCGCTTCTCGGCCTTTTGGCTAAGATCAAGTGTAGTATCTGTTCTTATCAGTTTAATATCTGATACGTCCTCGATGAGAGGACTTCATATTAAACGGATTTTTGGGCTCGGGAGTTGGACCCGGAGCTTGCTCCCTCCGCTCCGCGCATCGTCCCGGTATTGCAGTGCCTCCGGGAACGGTGCACCCCTCACGGGGACAGCAACGGTTAAAAACAGAGCTGGGAAACCTTCGCATCGCGATCGGTGTCGCGATAGGGAGGGGAATATCGGCGGGTTTAGGGCGCGCTGTTGTCGCTCCGCGCATCGTGCCGGGATTGCGGCGCCTCCGGGATGGTGCAGCCCCACCAGGGGCATCATAGGGTTAAAAATAGAAATGAAAAACCTTCACATCGCGATCGGTGTCGCGATAGGGAGGGGAATATCGTCGGGTTTCGGTCACGCTGTTGTCGCTCCGCTCATCGTGCCGGGATTGCGGCGCCTCCGGGAGCGGTGCGCACCCGCCGGGGGGACACGAAATGGTCAAAAATAGAAATAAAACCCCTGAAAATGGCGGGGAGGAGAGAGCCACGAACTGAGAGAGATCTGGGACGGACTGGGAGGAACTGGGAGAAATTGGGAGAGATCTCGGACTGGGAGGAACTGGGAGAGGTCTTGGATTGGGAGGATTTGCATTCGCTCTGCGCCGCCTGGGCTGGACTGGGGGCACTGGGATGGGGCACTGGTGCACTGGTGGCACTGGGATGGGGCACTGGTGCACTGGTGGGCACGTGAGGATGGGGACACTGGTGGCACTGGGATGGGGACACTGGTGACACTGGTGGCACTGGGATGGGGCACTGGTGGCACTGGGATGGGGACACTGGTGGCACTGGTGGCACTGGGATGGGGACACTGGTGACATTTGGGATGGGGACACTGGATGTGGCACTGGGATGGGGACACTGGTGGCACTGGGATGGGAGCACTGGTGACACTGGTGGCACTGGGATGGGGACACTGGTGGCACTGGGATGGGGGCACTGGTGCACTGGTGGCACTGGATGGGGCACTGGTGACACTGGTCCTCAGTTGCACTGGTGGCACTGGGATGGTGGCACTGGTGGCACTGGGATGGGGACACTGGTGACACTGGGATGGGGACACTGGTGGCACTGGTGGCACTGGGATGGGTGGCACTGGTGGCACTGGGATGGGGCACTGGTGCAGCACTGGTGGCACTGGGATGGGACACTGGTGGCACTGGGATGGGGGCACTGGTGGCACTGGGATGGTGGCACTGGTGGCACTGGTGGCACTGGGATGGGGACACTGGTGGCACTGGGATGGGGCACTGGTGGCACTGGGATGGATGGGCACTGGTGGCACTGGTCCCCATTGTACTGGTGGCACTGGGATGGGGACACTGGTGGCACTGGATGGGGCACTGGTGGCACTGGGATGGTGGCACTGGTGACACTGGTCCCTCCCAGTTTGTACTGGTGCACTGGGATGGTGGCACTGGTGGCACTGGTGGCACTGGGGTGGTGGCACTGGTGGCACTGGTCCCTCCCAGTTTGTACTGGTGGCGCTGGGACGCTCCAGGAGCTCCCCTCCCCCCTCTCAGCTATGACGTCACTCCCCTCCCCCCCCCAAGGGACGCCCCCCCCCCCCCCGTCCTGGGCGTTGCCCGCCCCTCCCCCCCCCGTGGACCCCCGCGCCCGGCGGTGACTCAGGGGCCGCGCCCTCCCCCACCCACAGCTGGATCCGCTCAACAGCTGGAGAGGGGGGGAGGGGAGGGGAGCCGGCCCTGCCCGCCCCTCCCCCACCGCGCGCACCCCTCCCCCCCTCCCCCAAAACCAGGACTCAGGCGCGGGGTGGGGGAGGGGCAGCACCGGCCCTTTATTGCCCCCCCCCGCCCCTCCCCCACCCGGGGGGGCAGGGCGAGGTTGGGGGATGGGGGGCAGTTCCAGTTTGGGGTTAAAATTCCCACTTTGGGGTTCCTTTCCCAGTTTGGGGGGTTCCTTTCCCAGTTTGGGGGGGTTCCTTTCCCAGTTTGGGGGTTCCTTTCCCAGTTTGGGGGGTTCCTTTCCCAGAGTGGGGGGATCCTTTCCCAGTTTGGGGGTCCTTTCCCAGTTTGGGGGGTTCCTTTCCCAGAGTGGGGGGGTTCCTTTCCCAGTTTGGGGGTCCTTTCCCAGTTTGGGGGGGTTCCTTTCCCAGTTTGGGGGGGTTCCTTTCCCAGTTTGGGGGGATCCTTTCCCAGTTTGGGGGGATCCTTTCCCAGTTTGGGGTCCTTTCCCAGTTTGGGGGTCCTTTCCCAGTTTGGATTCCCACTTTGGGAAGGGGGGAGAGCCCTGAACTTTGGGGGGGTTCCTTTCCCAATTTGAGCCGTCCCCCCCAGTCTGGGAGGGGTCCTGGCCCCAGTTTGGGGTAACCAATCCCAGTTTGGGGGGGTTCCTTTCCCAGTTTGGGGTAACCAATCCCAGTTTGGGGGGGTTCCTTTCCCAGTTTGGGGTAACCAATCCCAGTTTGGGGGGTTCCTTTCCCAGTTTGAGGGGGTCCTTTCCAGTTTGGGGGGATCCTTTCCCAGACTGGGGGGATCCTTTCCCAGTTTGGGGGGTTCCTTTCCCAGTTCGGGGTAACCAATCCCAGTTCGGGGCTCCTTTCCCAGTTTGGACCCCCCGCCCCCCCCCCCCCCCAGGACCCTCAGCCGTGGGGGGTGGGCAGGGGGGGCCGGGGGGCTTTCCCAGCCCCCCCAGTGCTCCCAGTATCACCAGTGCCCCCCCCAGCGCCACGGGCAGCGCGAACCCCAACCCCACCCGGAGCCCCCCGGGACTGGGAGGGGCCCTGGGGGCAACTGGGGCCACCGGGGGGGCACTGGGGCAACTGGGGGGTCTTTGGTCTGTGTGGGGGGAACCGGGGGGGTTCGGGGGTCTTTGCCTTTGGGGGGGGCAACTGGGACGTGCCCGGCTTTTGGGGGAGAGGCTGGGGGGCAACTGGGGGCGTAACTGGGGGCGACTGGGATTTAGGGGAGGCAACTGGGGGGTCCTCGGCTCTGGGGGGAGGAGTTGGGGTAAACTGGGGGGCTCTGGGCTCGGGGGGGGCAGCTGGGGGGGGAGCCGGGGTCACCTGGGCTTTAGGGGGGGCTGTTGGGGGGTCCTGGACCCTGGGGAGGGCAACTGGGACAACTGGGGGGCAACTGGGGGGCAAGTGAGGGAAGAACTGGGACAACTGGGGGGCAACTGGGGTGTCCTTGGCTTTGGGGGGGCAACTGGGACAACTGGGGGGGCAACTGGGACAACTGGGGGGCAACTGGGAGGTCCCGGGTTGTGGGAGGGGTAACTGGGGGGGTCACTGGGACAAGCTGGGGGGCTCTGGGCTTGGGGGGGCAGTTGCAGAGGCAACTGGGGGCGACTGGGATTCGGGGGGGGCAACTGGGGGGGAGCTGGGCGGGTCCTGGGGGGCGATGGAGGAGGTTTGGGGGTTCCCGTGGGGCCTGGGGGAGGGGCTGAGCCCATAGGGGTCCCCCGGGGGGTCCCAGGGCTCGGCCTGGGGGGCGCTTTGGGGGTCCCTGGGGTCATCCTGGGGTCCTCATCACTGTAGGGGTCCCCATAGGGGTCCCAGGTCCTGGTTTCGGGGTGCCCGGGCTCACTATGGGGGTCCCCACCCCCATAAGGGTCCCAGGGCCGGGTTTGGGGGTCCCCGGGCTCACTCTGGGGGTCACCATAGGGGTCCCAGGACCGGGTTTGGGGGTCCCCGGGCTCACTATGGGGGTCCCCACCCCCATAGGGGTCCCAGGGTCGGGTTTGGGGGTCCCCGGGCTTATTTTGAGGGTCCCCACCCCCATAGGGGTCCCAGGTCCTGCTCTGGGGGTGCCCGGCCTCATTCTGGGGGTCCCCGGGCTCACTCTGGGGGTCTCCATAGTGGTCCCAGGCCGGGTTTGGGGGTCCCGGCCCCTCCGCAGGCTCCCGGGCTCGGGGTCCCTGTAGGGGTCCGAGGGGGGCGGGGCGGGGTCCCAGGGCTCCTCTTCGGGGTCCTCGTCCTCGTAGGGGTCCCCGTAGGGGTCCCCATAAATGTCGGGGTCCCAGGGCTCCGTGTCGGGGTCCCAGGGCCCCTCCCCGGGGTCCTCGGCCCTATAGGGGGGGGCCGGGCCCCCATAGGGGTCCCCGTAGGTGTCGGGGTCCCCCAGGTCCCCATAGGGGTCCCCGTAAGGATCGGGGTCCCCGTCCCGAGAGTGGGGTGCCGGGGAGGGGTCGCCGGGGGGGGCGGGGGCCGAATCCCGGTGGGACCCCCGGTGCCGGGGCGGTGCCGACCCCCGGGCTCTGTCCCCGGGCGAATCCCGGTGCGAATCCCGGTGAGAATCCCGGTGCGAACCCTCCCGGGAATGCCCGGGCGAGTCCCGGTCCCGGTGGGAATCCTCGTGCAAATCCTCGTGGGAATCCTCGTACAAATCCCGGTGGGAATCCTCGTGCGAGCCCCGGTCTGGCCGCAAATCCCGGTGCAAATCCCGGTGTCTTCCCGGGGGTAAATCCTCCCGGGAATCCTCGGGCAAATCCCGGTGCCAATCCCGCCGCCAGCTGGGCTGGGAACCCGCACGGAAATCCTGCTGGGAATCGCGGGCCGGATCCCGATCCAAATCCCGGTTTAGATCCTGGTCCAGGTCCCGGTTCCAATCCCGGTTCCAGTCACCGTGAGAGCTCCGGTGCCGCTCAGGGGACAAATCCTCCTGGGAATCCCGGTCCAGATCCCGATCCTGCTGGGGATCCCGGTCCAAATCCCGGTCCAGATCCCGGTCCAGATCCCGGTCCAGATCCTGGTGGGGATCCCGGTCCAAATCCCGGTTCCAATCCCCGTGCAAACCCCGGTGCCTCCCCGGGGCAAATCCTGGTGGAGATCCCGGTGCGAGCCGGGACGCGGATCCTGCTGGGAATCGCGGCGGGGATCCCGGTCCAAATCCCGGTGGGGATCCCTATCCAAATCCCGATCCAAATCCCGGTGGGAATCCCGGTATAAATCCCGGTGGGATCCCGGTCCAAATCCCGGTCCAGCTCCTGCCGCGATCTCCGGTCCCACTCCGGTGCCCGATCCCGCCGCGAGGATCCATCACCTCCGCCCGTCCCTTCCCGCCGCCGGTCCCGGGAGCTCGAACCGGGGGGGCTCCGGGGCTGCGACCCCATCCCCTGGGGAGGGTCCCGGGGCTGAGCCCCCATCCCCCGGGGGTCGCTCCACGGTTCTGCCCCCATTTCTCGGGGGTCGCTCCACGGTTCTGCCCCCATCTCTCGGGGGTCGCTCCAGGGTTCTGCCCCCATCTCTCGGGGTCGCTCCACGGTTCTGCCCCCATTTCTCGGGGGTCGCTCCAGGGTTCTGTCCCCATCTCCCGGGGGTCGCTCCAGGGTTCTGTCCCCATCTCTCGGGGGTCGCTCCGGGGCCGTGCCCCCATCCCCCGGGGGTCGCTCCGGGGCCGTGTCCCGATCTCTCGGGGGTCGCTCCACGGTTCTGTCCCCATCTCTCGGGGGTCGCTCCAGGGTTCTGTCCCCATCTCTCGGGGGTCGCTCCAGGGTTCTGCCCCCATCCCCCGGGGGTCGCTCCGGGCTGAGCCCCCATCTCTCGGGGGTCGCTCCAGGGTTCTGTCCCCATCTCTCGGGGGTCGCTCCAGCGTTTTGCCCCCATCCCCCGGGGGTCGCTCCGGGGCCGTGTCCCCATTCCCCGGGGTCGCTCCGGGGCCGTGCCCGCGGTGCCCCGGGCGGGGGGCGGCGGCGGCGGCGGCGGCAGGTGACCCCGTCGGGCTGCAGCACGAAGCCGCGGTGGCAGTGGCAGGCGAAGCCGCCCTGATGGTTGAGGCACATGTGGTGGCACACGGCGGCCGTGCGACACTCGTCCCTGTCGCCGCAGCCGCCCGCGGCCACCGGCCCGAACCCCAGCGGGCACGGGGGGGTCGGCGGGACCCCCGTGTCCCCCCCTCCCGCCGCCGCCGCCGCGGCCAGCAGCGCCAGCAGCGCCAGCAGCATCGCTGCCTCCTCCTCCTCCTCCTCTTCTTCTTCTTCCTCCTCCTCCTCCTCCTGCGGGCGGGCACGGCCGGACCCGCCCCCCCCTCCCCCCAAAAAAATCCCAAAATCCCAAACCCGGCCAAGGGCGACCCCGCCCTGCCCGCGCTCCCAAAGCGGCCCCATCCCCCCAAAAAAAAACCCCTCAAATGCGGCCCCACCCCCCCCGCAAATCCCAAATCCCAAACTCGGCCCCACCCCCCCAAAACTCCCCAAGGGTGGCCGCACCCCCCCAAAACTCCCCAATCCCGGCCGCACCCCCCCAAACCCCCAATCCCAGCCCCCAATCCCGGCCGCACCCCTCCGTGCCCCCCCCAAATCCCAATCCCAGCCCCCAATCCCGGCCGCCGCCCCTCCGTGCCCCCCCAAATCCCAATCCCAGCCCCCAATCCCGGCCCGCCCCTCCGTGCCCCCCCAAATCCCAATCCCAGCCCCCAATCCCGGCCCGCACCCCTCCGTGCCCCCCCAAATCCCAATCCCAGCCCCCAATCCCGGCCCCGCCCCTCCGTGCCCCCCCAAATCCCAATCCCGCCCTCCTCCCAAATCCCAATCCCGGCCCCGCCCCCTCCTGGCCCCTTCGGGTGCCCCTCCCCCTTTTTGGGGACCCTCCCCCCCTTTTTGGGGACCCCAAGTTGACCCCGGTGCTGTCGCCCCCCCCTCCCCCCGTGGCGGGTGGTGCCATCCCTGGTGTCACTGTCACCGTGCCCGCTGTCACCGCGGTCATCCCAACCTGTCACTGTCACCGGGGTCACCCCAACCTGTCACCCCCACCCCACCCGGTCACTGTCACCCCCCACCCTTTCACTGTGGTCACCCCCACCCTGTCACCCTGTCACTGTCACCCCTGTCAGTGTCACCAGCGTCACCCCCACCCTGTCACTGTCACCCCATCACTGTCACCCTGTGACTGCCACTGTCACTGCCCTTCTGTCACTGTCACCAGTGTCACCCCTCCCCTGTCACTGGTGTCACCCCCACCCTGTCACCCCCCTCCCCCATCGCTGTCACCCTCCCCTGTCCCCGCCGTGTCCCCTCCCCCTCCCCCAAAACAGAACTCCGGGCGCTGCAGCTGTGGGGGAGGGGCTTTATTGGGGTGACACTGGGGGTGACACTGGGGTGACACTGGGTGACATGGTGACACTGAGGTGACACTGGGGTGACACTGAGTGATAGAGGGTGACACTGGGGGATGATAAGGGGGTGACACTGAGGTGATAAGGGGTGACACAGGGGGTGCCAGGGGGGTGCCAGTGGGGGTGCCACTGGGGGTGACACTGGGGGTGACACTGAGGTGAGACACTGGGGTGACAAGGGGAGGGGTGACACCGGGGTGCCAGGGGGGTGACACTGGGGTACAGAGACACTGGGGTGACACGGGGGTGATCAGTAGGGGTGACATGGTACATGGGGTGTGAGTGACATGGGGGGTGTGACACTGGGGGTGACACTGAGGTGACACTGGGGGTGACAGAGGGGTGACACTGGGTGGGTGTGACACTGGGGGTGACACTGAGGTGACACTGGGGTGACCCAGGGGTGCCAGGGGGTCCCCTCAGGCCAGCGGCCCGGGGGTCCCGTAGAGCCGCACCAGGGCCCCGCTGAGGGAGGGGCCCAGGTTCCTGTGGGGGGGGGCAGAGAGCGGTGAGACCCCCAAAAATCCGGGGGGGAACCCCCAAAAATCGGGGGATACACCCCCCAAAATCCGGGGGTACACCCCCAAAAACGGGGCTGGGGTGGGGCATCCAGGGACTGGGGACATGGGAATTGGGGGGGTGGTCCCTGGGAATGGGGGTACCCAGGATTTAAGGGTCCCTAGGATTTGGGGTTCTCCGGATTTTGGGGGGTCCCCAGGGTATTGGGGTGATTCCCCATGATTTGGGGATCCTCAGGATTTTGGCGGTGATCCCAGGGATTTTGGGGGGGATCCCAGAGATTTTGGGGGGGTACCCAGGATTTGGGGGGGTTCCCAAGGGTGGAGAATTCCCAGGATTTGGAAGAATCTCCAGGATTTTGGGGTCCCCAAGATTTTACAGGATTCCCCAGGATTTTTTGGGGGGGTGATCCTCAGGATTTTGGGGTCTCTAGGATCTGAGGGATCCCAGGATTCATGGGGGGTTCCCCAGGATTTGGGGTTCCCCAGAGATTGGGGGGGGTTCTCCAGGATTTTGGGGGTCCCTAGGACTTGGGGTCTCCCAGGATTTTGGGGTCCCTATGACTTTGGGGTTCCCCAGGATTCGAGGGGGTTCCCCAGGATTTTGGGGTGACTCCTCGTGATTTTGGGGTCCCGGGAATTCTGGGGTTCCCCAGGACTTGGGGTTTCTCAGGATTTTGGGTGACTCCCCGGGATTTTGGGGTTCCCCGGGATTTTTGGGGTGATTCCCGGGGGATTCTGGGGGTCCCCAGGATTTGGGGGGGGTCTCACCTCTGGGCGGGGCCCCAGCGCAGGTTGCTCAGCACCTCCCGACACTTCTGGGGGTCCTGGGAGGGGTCCAGGGCGGCCATGAGGCTGCGGGGGGAGGGACAAACCTCAGGGGACCCCTCCCCAAAAAACCCCCCCTCCCCCCAACCCTCTGAGACCCCTCCCCCACCCCAGGGAGCCGCCCCCTCCCCCCCTCCCCGTGGGACGGGGCCCTTTTGGGGACAGCCAGGAGTGTGGGGGCTCCTCGTGGGGGACCCCAACCCGCCCAGAGACCCCCGGGACCCCCCCAGAGACCCCCGGGACCCCCCCCGGGACCCCCCCGGACCTGGCGGGGGTGGGGAAGCGGCGCAGGACGGCCCCGGCCCTGCCCCCACTGAGCCCCCCCAGCTGCAGCAGCTGCCGGGCGAACACGACCCCCACGGTCTGGGCCTGGGGGGCAAAAACGGGGGGTCAGGGGACCCCGAAATACCCCCCGACCCCAAAATAACCCCCCAAGACACGACCCCCACGGTCTGGGTCTGGGGGGGAAAAATGGGGGGGTCAGGGGACCCCGAAACACCCCCCGACCCCAAAATAACCCCCCCTCCACAGTCTGAGCCTGGGGGGGGAAATGAGGGGGTCAGGGGACCCCAAAACATCCCCCGACCCCCAAAATACCCCCCCAGGACACAGCCCCCCCCCATAGTCTGGGCCTGGGCTGAGGGGACCCCAAAAGCCCCCCCAAGTAACTGACCCCCCCCACCCCCCATTTCCCTTTCTGCCCCCCCAAGGACCAACCTGGGACCCCTGGACCCCCCCAGACCCTTTTAGTGACCCCCCCCAGCCCCCCCCCAAATCCCCCTTTGCCCCCCCCCCCCCCATAAACTCCCAACCCCCTTTAGAGTGACCAGGACCCCCCAGGACCCCCTAAGCCCCCCCAGCCCCTCCCCCCAGCCCCACCTGGTTCTTGCCCCCCCCCTCGCGCAGCCTCTGGAAGGGCAGCAGGGCCAGGGGGGTCCCGGGGGGCTCGGGGGGCCCCGGGCGGTCACGGGCCCCCCCCACGCCCGCAGCACCCGGCCCTGGGGGAGGGGGGACATCGGGGGGGGAGGGGAGAGTCAGGGACCCCTCACTTTCCCCCCTCCCCCATGTCCTGGTGTCCCCCAGATCCTTCCCGTGACCCCCCCCCCACTGTCCCCACCCTCCAAGCCCCCCCAAACTCTCCCCCATATCCCTCCCTTTCCCCCCCAAAATTCCCCCCAATGCTCCCCCCAAAACCCCCCCAAATCCCCTCCATGACCCCCAAAAATCCCCCCAAAATTCTCCCCCATGTCCCCCAAAATCCCTTCCTTCTCCCCCCCAAAATCCCCCCATGTTCCCCCAAAATCCCCACCTTGCCCCCCCCAAATTCTCCCCCTTATCCCTCCCTTTTCCCCCCCAAAATTCCCCCATAAACCCCCCCAAATCCCTTCCTTGTCCCCCTAAAATTCTCCCCCACGTCCCCCCAAAATTCCCCCATGTCCCTCCCTTGTTCCCCCAAAATCCCCCCCCAAAATTCCCCCATATCCCCCCAAAATACCCCCCTGCAGCCCCCTCAAATCCCCCCCAAAATCCCCCATGTCCACCCCCCAGCCCCCCAAATCCCCCCCAAATTTCCCCCCATGATCCCCCCTTGTCCCCCCAAATCCCCTCCAAATTTCCCCCCATGTTCCTCCCATTGTCCCCCCAAATTTCCCCTCATGATCCCCCCCTTGTCCCCCCAAATTTCCCCCCACGTCCCCCCCCCCAGCCCCCCCAAATCCCCTCCTTCTCCCCCCATATCCCCCCCAAAATTCCCCCCATGCTTCCACAAAATCCCCCTAAAATTCCCCCCTCATCCCCCCAAATCCCCCATGCTCCCCCCCAGCCCCCCAAATTTCCCCCCATTTTCCTCCCCTTGTCCCCCCAAATTTCCCCCATGTCCCCCCACTTGTCCCCCCAAATTCCCCCCCCCCCAAACCCCCCCTCACCCCGAATTTCCTCCTCAGCTGCTCCCCCAGCAGCCCCAGGTACACGGCTGAGTCCTGGGGTCCCTCGTGTGCACCACGAAGAATCCATCGACCACCTGGGGAGGGGGCTCTGAGACCCCCGAGCAGCACCCCCAGACCCCCCCGGACCCCCAGAGCCCGCCCGGGACCCCCAGATCCCCCCCGGGACCCCCAGACCCACCCCCGGGACTCCCAGATCCCCCCCCGAGACCCCCAGATCCCCCCCGGGACCCCCAGAGCCCCCCCGGGACCCCCAGAGCCCCCCCCCCCGGGACCCCCAGACACCCCCCGGACCCCCAGAGCCCCCCCCGGGACTCCCAGACCCCCCCCGGGACTCCCAGACCCCCCCCGGACCCCCAGATCCACGCCCAGGACCCCCAGAGCCCCCCCGGGACCCCCAGACCCCCCCCCCCCCGGGACCCCCAGATCCCCCCAGACCCCCCCCCGGGACCCCCAGACCCTACCCCGGGACCCCCAGACCCTCCCCCAGGACCCCCAGATCCCCCCCGGGACCCCCAGACCCCCCCCCCCGGGACCCCCAGAGCCCCCCGGGACCCCCAGATCCATGCCCGGGACCCCCAGAGACCCCTGGGACCCCCAGATCCCCCGGACCCCCAAATCCTCCCCCAAAATCCTTCAGTGGGACCCCCAAACCCACCCGGGGATGCCCAAATCCAACCCAGGGGTCTCTGTGTGTTTGGGGGGGTCCCGGGGGTCTCTGGGTGTTTGTGGGGGTCCCGGGGGTCTCTGGGTGTTGAGGGGGTCTCTGGGTGTTTGGGGGGGTCCCGGGGTCTCTGGGTGTTGGGGGGGTCCCGAGGGTCTCTGGGTATTTGGGGGGGTCTCTGTGTGTTTGGGGGGTCCCGGGGGTCTCTGGGTGTTTGTGGGGGTCCCGGGGGTCTCTGGGTGTTTGGGGGGGTCCCGGGGTCTCTGGGTGTTGGGGGGGGTCTCTGGGTGTTTGGGGGGTCCCGGGGGTCTCTGGGTATTTGGGGGGTCTCTGTGTGTTTGAGGGGGTCCCGGGGGTCTCTGGGTATTTGGGGGGGTCTCTGGGTGTTTGGGGGGGGTCCCGGGGGTCTCTGTGTGTTTGGGGGGGTCCCGGGGGTCTCTGGGTATTTGGGGGGGGTCTCTGGGTGTTTGGGGGGGTCCCGGGGTACCTGGGTGTTGGCGGCCGCCTGGCGCAGGCTGGGCAGGGGGAGGGGCAGGGGCTCCCCCTCCCCCGGCTCCTCCAGGAGATAAACGGGAGAGCGGAGCCCGCAGCGGCGCAGGCGGAACTGGGGGGTGGGGGCAGGCAGGGGGACGGGCAGAGACCCCCGATCACAACCAGAGACCCCTGGTCACAGTCAGAGCCCCCCAGACACACCCAGTTCACCCCCAGTCCCTCCCAGTTGCCCTCTTGCCCTTTCCAATCCCCCCTCAGTGGCTCCCAGTCTCTCCCAGTTTGCCCCACTCGTTCCCAGCCCCTCTCAATCCCCTCCCAGTCCCTTCCCAGACCCCCCCAGACCCTCTCATTCCCCTCCCAGTCCCCCCATTCCCCTCCCAGTGCCCCCCAGTCCCCCCAATCCCCTCCCAGTCCCCCCCAGTGCCACCCAGTCCCTTCTAGTCCCTCCCAGTCCCTTCCAATCCCTTCCCAGTCCCCCCAGTTCTCTCCCAGTCCCTCCCAATCCCCCCCAATCCCCTCCCAGTCCCCCCAATCGCCCCGCAGTCCCCCCCAGTCCCACCTTCTGCTCCCGGTACCCCCACGCCCTCCTCAGGCTCTTCCCCAGGTCCGCAGCCGATTTCCTCTCCACCACCACGTCCAGCGCCAGCTCCCGGGGGGCGTGGCCTGGGGGCGTGGCCAGCGGGGTCATGACCACGCCCACCCATAGCCACGCCCCCACCCAGGCCCTGCCCCTCGCCGAGGGCGGGGCAACCCCCAGGCCACGCCCACCCATCATGGCGGCCGTGGGGGGTGTGACTCGGCCCTGGCCACGCCCACCTCGTATGGGTGGAGCCTGAATTGGACACCCCTGGTTCCACCCCCAGTGCCACGCCCATCGCGCCTGGCCACGCCCATCGGGAGTACCCTGAGCAATGGGTGGGGTCTGGGCGTGGCCATGCCCCCTGGCCACGCCCAGCCAAGGTGTGGGGCTCTGAGGGTGTGGTCTGCACCTGGCCACACCCACTAGTGGCGACCACACCCACTATCAATGACCACACCCACATTGACCACACCCACAACCAGTCACCACCCTATCATTGGGGCGTGGCCACCGCCCGTGCCCCGCCCCCTTTGGCCACGCCCACCTGTGGGC
Organism: Sitta carolinensis; assembly: GCA_032173965.1. Taxonomy (NCBI): domain Eukaryota; kingdom Metazoa; phylum Chordata; class Aves; order Passeriformes; family Sittidae; genus Sitta; species Sitta carolinensis. The sequence continues at coordinate 836,947 of CM063310.1, forward strand.
GGGTCCTTCTCTCGCGCCACCCACAGGAAATCTCCGACCGGGAGGCGCCGCAGCAGCACCGGGACCCCCCTGGAACGGAGCAGGGCCGGGACCCCCCCGGAGGGACTGGGGGGGCACGGGGTCAGGGGGAGGAGGGGATTGGGGGATGGGGGGGACATGGTGGGGATGGGGGGGACACGGTGGGGGGACATGGGGACACATTAGGGGGGTGGGGGACATAGTGGGGGCGTGTCAGGCGGGGAGGGGGGACCACAGGGTCAGGGGGAGGGGATGGGGGGACAGGGGGGACATGGGGGGGGGGGACAGGGACACATCACGGGGAGGGGACAGGGGGGGATGGGGGGGATGGGGAAATGGGGGGGGACAAACAGGGGGTGGGGGGGACATGGGTGGGACATTGAGGGGGCGACAGGAGGGTCGGGATATGGGGGGGATCACTTCAGGGGGGGGTGGGGACACGGGGATGGGTTAGGGGGGAAATGGGGTGGGGGACACAGGGACACGCCCTGGGGTGGGGACATTGGGGGGGTCGGGCACCCGTTGGCCTCGGTGACGTCAGCACACAGGACGATGTCGAAGTGGCCGGGCCTGAGCTCAAACTCCTCCTGGGGGTCGCACCTGGGGGGGGCCCCAAAATCACCTGGGGGGGACCCGAGGGGCCGTGACCCCTCCCCCATCCATGTAACTCCCCCCCCCCAAAGTGTCCCCTCCCCCCCCAAATCCCCCCGAACTCACAGTGGGGGGGAGGGGTCGCAGTTCTCGTCCTGCTCCTCCAGGGGGCGCTGCGGGCTCACCTGGGCAGGGGGCGTGGCCTCGGCGAGGCTCCGCCCCCGCGGGGTTAGCGCGTACCTGGAGGGGGGGAGGGGTGACATGGAGGGGGTCCTGGGGGTCCCAGGTGAGTCTGGAGGGTCCTGGGGGTCCCAGGTGAGTCTGGGGGCGCCGGGGGGGCGTGGCCCGTACCGGGGTGGGGCGTGGCCGCTCCTCTGGACGAGCCCCCGGCGCAGGAGGGACCCCAGAGCCGCCTGTGGGGGAGGGGAGAGCGGGGTCATCCCCTCCCCCACCCCTCTGCGGGTGGGGGAGGGGCGCGGGGGGCACTCACCGGGGTGGGGGCGGGGTGGCACAGGGGCCGGGCTCGCTGCAGAAGCTCCGCCTCTGGGAGGGGCTCAGCGCTCTGGGGGCGGGGCTAAGGGTGAGGGGGCGGAGCAGGGATCGGGACCCTTCCCCCTCCCCCAGGTGTGTCCCCTCCCCCCTCACCTGGCTCAGCACCTGCAGCAGGGCGCGGCCCCCCGAGCGGGGGAGGGGCCGGGACTGGCGGGGGCGGCGCTGGACAAAGGGGGAGGGGCAGAGATTGGGGCGGGGCCTCCTCTGCCCCTCCCCCCACAGTGGGAATCAGTGGTGGGGGGGGGGTCCTGGGTGGGGGAGGGGCGAGGGTGGGACTCACCGTGGGCGGGGCTGGGGGAGGGGCTGGGCACCGCCCCTCCGGAGGGGGTGTGGGGGGCAGGCCCTGTTCTGCGGTATGCAAATGATATGCAAATCAGCATGCAAAGCAGCCCACCCTCTGAGGCAACGCCCTCACACCACACCCATCCAAAGACCATACACACCCTTGACCACACCCACTCAAGGCCCCGCCCCTCGAGCCCCGCCCCCGCAGGCCCCGCCCACCCTGGCGGTGCTGGCGCAGCCGTTGGTCGAGGCGGGCGCAGAGGGCGGGGCCAAAGTGCTGCAAGATGGCGGCGGAGCGGCCGGAACGGAGCGGGAGCGGGAACCGGGACAGAGAGCGCAGGGCCTGGGGGAGACACACCTGAGATACACCTGGGTACACCTGAGATACACCTGGGTATACCTGGGTACACCTGAGACACACCTGAGATACACCTGGGTACACCTGAGACACACCTGGGTACACCTGAAATACACCTGGGTACACCTAGGATACACCTGAGATACACCTGGGTACACCTGAGATACACCTGCGATACACCTGGGTACACCTGAGACACACCTGAGATACACCTGGGTACACCTGAGATACACCTGGGTACACCTGAGATACACCTGGACACACCTGGTACACCTGAGATACACCTGGCATGTCTAACACCCTGGGTACCCCAAATCACAACCTAGAGACCCAGACCCGCCCAGAGAGTCCACAACTCACCTGGAGACCCAAACACACCTGAGGACCCCAGACCACACCTGGGGACCCCTAAACCCCTCTCAGGAACCTCCAAATCCACTGGGAACCCCAAAATCGCCTCCTGAGAATCCCAAGGACACACCTGGAGACCCCAAAATCACACCTGGGGACCCCAGACCACACCTGGAACTCTAAAAATCCCCAGGGGACTCCAAAATCGCATCCTTGGAAACCCCAAAACAACGGGGAACCCCAAACACACCTGGGACCCCTCAATCCAACGGGGACCCAAAATCACCTGGGACCCCTAAATCATCCTGGAGACCCCCAAAACACACCTGGGGACCCCTCAATCCAACCGGGGGACCCCAAAATCACACCTGGGGACCCCTAAATTCATCCTGGAGACCCCAAAACACACCTGGGGACCCCTCAATCCAACCGGGGGACCCCAAAATCACACCTGGGGACCCCTCAATCCAACCAGGGGACCCCAAAACTCACCTGAGGACCCCTCAATCCAACCGGGGGACCCCAAAACACACCTGAGGACTCCTAAATTCATCCTGGGGACCCCAAAACACACCTGGGGACCCCAAAACACACCTGGGGACCCCTCAATCCAACCGGGGGACCCCTCAATCTAACCAGGGGACCCCAAAAACACCACCGGGGACCCCTCAATCCAACCAGGGGACCCCAAAACACACCTGGGGACCCCTCAATCCAACCAGGGGACCCCAAAACACACCTGGGGACCCCTCAATCCAACCGGAGGTACCCCTCAATCTAACCTGGGGACCCCAAAACACACCTAGGGACCCCTCAATCCAACCGGAGGACCCCCCAAATCACACCTGAGGGACCCCAGACCACACCTGGCGACCCCTGCACCCCTCCCGCCGGGGCCCCCTCCCCTCACCCACCCTCTCATAGGCGCCCCTGGCCCAGGTGCCCTGCGCCTCGTCTCGCCACTCGCGAAGCCAGCGGGCGAACAGCGCGTTCGGGTGGGCGCGGGGGCGGCGGCGGCGGCGGCGGGAGGCGGAGGAACGGAGAGCGGAGGAGACGGGGGCGCGGAGGAGACGGGGGCGGCGGAGGAGACGGGGGCGGCGGAGGAGACGGGGCGGCGGCGGCAGCAGCTGAGGCGGCGGCGGCGTCGGCCATGATCGAATCCTCCCGCCACAGCCGCGACCGGAAGTGCCGCCCCTCAGGGAACAGGAAGTTCCGCCCCACCGGGCCGCTCTGGCCGCGCCTCTCGCTGCTCCGGGAGGACTCGTCTGCTCTGGAGGACCCCGGCCGCCTTGGTCGCCCCCCAAATTGTTCTCGCGGACCCCCCAAATTCTTCCTCAGGCCTGCCAAAATCTCCCCCAAATTTTGACACACCCTACCCCCCCCACAAATCCTGATCTGGGTCTCTAAAATTCACCCCCGAAGCTCCAAATACTGCCCACCCCCCAAGGCCCCAAATTCTCCCCCGAACCCCCAAATTTTGCCCCCTCCCCCAAATTCTTCCCGGGACTCCCCAAATTCTCCACCGAACCCCCAAATTCTGCCCCTGCCGGGCCCCCAAAGCCCAGGACGTGTCCAGGTAGAGCACAGCAAAACTTTTATTGTTTAGAAAATCGTTTTAGAAACCAACTCGGGGTGGGGGGCACCCCCAAAATAACACAGACCCCCTGTGGGGGGGGAGGGGTGGGGGCACCCCCAAGTAACACTAATGGCGTGGGGGGAGGGGAGGGGGGGGGCACCCCAAATGAGCCCAACCCCCTCTGAGAGGGCAGCACCCCAAAATCCCACCCTGTGTGGGGGAGGGGGAGGTGGGGACCCCCTCAACCCCCCCAGCTGGTTTTGGGGTGATGGGGAGGGGGGGTGGCACCCTGGGACCCCCCCCGGGATGGGTTTTAGTGGGGGGGGGGGCAGCACCGGTTTGGGGGTCCCACAGGTGTGGGGGTGGGGAGGGGTCAGGAGGGTTTTGGGGTTGGGGGTCCCCAGAGGTGGATTTGGGGTCCCCAGGATGGATTCGGGGTCCCTGGAGGGGTTTGGGGGATCCCCAGGATGGTTTTGGGGTCCCTGGAGGGGTTTGGGGGTTCCCCAGGATGGTTTTGGGGTCCCAGGAGGTTGGGGTCCCTGGAGGGTTTGGGGGATCCCGGAGGTTGGAGTCCGGATGTTTTGGGGTCCCTGGAGGGGATTGAGGGGTCCCCAGGATGGGTTTGGGGTCCCCAGGATGGTTTTGGGGTCCCTGGAGGGGATTGAGGGTCCCCAGGATGGGTTTGGGGTCCCCCCCTCTCGGGTGTCCAGTGACGCCTTTTTTGGGGCCTGCAAGGGGGGATTGGGTGTCGGGCTGGGATTTGGGGTGCTGGGTGGTTTTGGGTACCAGGTGGGTTTTGGGGGTACCAGTGTGGTGTTTTGGGGGTACCATGGCAGGTTTAGGGTACCAGGGCCTTTTTTGGGGGTAGCAGGGGCGTTTTTGGGGTGGCTGGGCGTTTTGGGGTGCTGGGGCGTTTTGGGGTACAGGGCGTTTCTGGGGTATCAGGGCCGTTGTTTGGGGTGCCAGGCGTTTTTCGGGGTATCAGGGCCGTTTTTTCGGGGTATCCCGGGCCGTTTTTGGGGTGCCAGGGCCGTTTTTTGGGGTGCCAGGGCCGTTTTCTGGGGTATCAGGGCCGTTTTTCGGGGTATCAGGGCCGTTTTTGGGGTGCCAGGGCCGTTTTTTGGGGTATCAGGGCCGTTTTCTGGGGTGCCAGGGCCGTTTTTTTCGGGGTATCAGGCCGTTTCTGGGGTACCAGGGCCGTTTTTTTTGGGGTGCCAGGGCGTTTCTGGGTTCAGGGCCGTTTCTCGGGTATCAGGGCCGTTTTTTCGGGGACAGGGCCGTTTTTGTGCCAGGGCCGTTTCTTGGGGTATCAGGGCCGTTTTTCGGGGTGCCAGGTCCGTTTTTCGGGGTATCCAGGGCCGTTTCTGGGTGCAGGCGTTTCTGGGTGCCAGGGCGTGTTCGGGCGCAGCTCAGAGGAAGGCGTCGCACCACTCGCGCAGGCAGCCGAGCAGTCGCGGCTCTGTTTGGCGTTGGCCCCGCACGTCTCCTTGAGCCACTCCCGGAACAGCTCCTCGTCCTTGCGCAGCACCAGGAACTGACCCAGCACCACGTACGCCTGGGGACACGGGGGACACGGGGACACGGGGGGGACAGGGGTGGGGGGAAACAGGATGGGGACAGGGATGGGGGGACAGGGGGACGGGGGGACAGGGATGGGGATGAGGGACATGGATGGGGGACAGGGGGGGACAAAGGGGAAGGAGGGATGGGGGACAGGAGGGGATGGGGGACAGGAGGGGATGGGGGGACAGGAGGGGATGGGGGGCACAGGAGGGGATGGGGGGGACAGAAGGGGACAGAGGGGATAGGAGGGAACACGAGGGGACAGCCAGGGCACAGCCGGGTCACTGGGGCTGCCCCAGGACCCCCCCAGAGCAGCCCCAGTCCCCCCCCAGCCCCACAGCCCCAGGAGATGCTGGAACCTCCCGAGCAGCCCCAGCACCGTGGGGAGGGGACAGAGAGGGGACAGGGAGGGGACAGGGAGGGGACAGGAAGGGGTGGGGACACCCCCGAGGGTCACTGACCCCCCTGTGCCCCTCCCCTTGTCCCCAGCTCAGCCCTGCCCTGCCCGGGCTGTCCTCGAGGGTGTCCCAGTGCCCCCAAACCTTTCCAGTGTCCCAGTGTCCCGGTGTCCCAGTGTCCCAGTGTCCCAGGTGTCCCAGTGTCCCGGTGTCCCCAGGTGTCCCAGTGTCCCAGGTGTCCCCAGTGTCCCCAGGTGTCCCCAATGTCCCCAGGTGTCCCCAGTGTCCCCAGGTGTCCCCATGTCCCCAGGTGTCCCAATGTCCCAGTGTCCCAGTGTCTCAGTGTCCCCAGTGTCCCCAGTGTCCCAATGTCCCCAGTCCCGGTGTCCCAGGTGTCCCCAGTGTCCCCAGGTGTCCAGTGTCCCAGGTGTTCCCAGTGTCCCCGGGTTCCCCAGGCCCACCTTGTCGAAGCCTTTCTCCTCCAGCTTCCTGCCCAGCACGTCCCCGATCCCGGCCAAGGTCCCTACCGGCTTCTCGCCCATCGGCTCCGCCACGAAGTCCCGGTGCTTCTGTGACGTGGAGGACATGGCGCCTGGGGGGGACAGGGGGGACACTGAGGGGACACTGAGGGGACACGGGGGCAGCTCAGGGGGGGCTGGACAGGCGGAGGGACAGCGAGGGGACACCGGGGGAGGGGATGAGGGCCCCGAGGGGACAGAGCGGGGACAGACCCGGGGCGGGGAGCGAGGGGGGCGCGGTGGGGAGCCTGAGGGGCCCCCGGGCCCTTCCCGCCCCTCACAGCCGCCCCCGCCCCGTCCCGCTCTGTCCCCCGGGCCCTTCTCGGCCCCCCCTCCCTTCCCCGCCCCTCCCCGCCCCGCTCTGCCCTCCCGGTCCCCTCGGTCCATCCCGGTCCCCTCAGTCCCCCCGGTCCCCTCTGTCCTCGCTCTGTCCCTCCCCGGTCTCCTCAGTCCCTCCCGGTCCCCTCAGTCCCCGCTCTGTCCCCTCAGTCCCCGCTCTGTCCCCTCAGTCCCTCTCCGGTCCCTCAGTCCCCGCTCTGTCCCCTCAGTCCCCGCTCTGTCCCCTCAGTCCCCGCTCTGTCCCCTCAGTCCCTCTCCGGTCCCCTCAGTCCCCGCTCTGTCCCCTCAGTCCCCGCTCTGTCCCCTCGTCCCCGCTCTGTCCCCTCAGTCCCCGCTCTGTCCCCTCGGTCCCTCTCCGGTCCCCTCGGTCCCCGCTCTGTCCCCATAGTCCCTCTCAGTCCCTCTCCGGTCCCCTCAGTCCCTCCCGGTCCCTCTCCGGTCCCCCCGCTCCCCCCCCGCCCTCACCGTCCCCTCGGGCCGCTCCAACCGCCGCTCCCGCCTCAGGCCGCTGCCGCTGCGCACTGACGTCACTTCCTGGCGGCGCCCGCTGCTGACGCCACTTCCGGGAAATGAAAGCATCGAGAGGAGCGCGCGGAGCGGGGGGGGCGCTCTGGGATCATAGAGAGGAACCCGGTCCGCCAGGTGAGCGGGAACGGGAATGGATCCAGGTGAGAGGAGAACGGGAACGGATCCAGGTGAGAGGAGAACGGGAACGGATCCAGGTGAGAGGAGAATGGGAACGGATCCAGGTGAGAGGAATGGGAACGGATCCAGGTGAGAGGAGAATGGGAACGGATCCAGGTGAGAGGAGAACGGGAACGGATCCAGGTGAGAGGAACCTGGGAATGGATCCAGGTGAGAGGAGAACGGGAACGGATCCAGGTGAGAGGAGAACGGGAACGGATCCAGGTGAGAGGAGAACGGGAAGGGATCCAGGTGAGAGGAGAACGGGAACGGATCCAGGTGAGAGGAACCTGGGAATGGATCCAGGTGAGAGGAGAACGGGAACGGATCCAGGTGAGAGGAGAACGGGAACGGATCCAGGTGAGAGGAGAATGGGAATGGATCCAGGTGAGAGGAGAACGGGAATGGATCCAGGTGAGAGGAGAATGGGAACGGATCCAGGTGAGAGGAACCTGGGAATGGATCCAGGTGAGAGGAACCCGGGAACGGATCCAGGTGAGAGGAGAAGGGAACGATCCAGGTGAGAGGAACGGGAATGGATCCAGGTGAGGGGAACGGGAAGGATCCAGGTGAGAGGCGGGAATGGATCCAGGTGAGAGAACTGGGAACGGATCCAGGTGAGAGGAACCGGGAAGGGATCCAGGTGAGAGGAACCCGGGAAGGATCCAGGTGAGAGAGAACGGGTAATCGATCCAGGTGAGAGGAGAACGGGAATGGATCGATCCAGGTGAGAGGAGAACGGGAATGGATCCAGGTGAGAGGAGAACGGGAATGGATCCAGGTGAGAGAGACGGGAATGGATCCAGGTGAGAGGAACGGGAATGGATCCAGGTGAGAGGAACCGGGAAGGATCCAGGTGAGAGGAACCGGGAATGGATCCAGGTGAGAGGAGGAATGGATCCAGGGAGAGAACGGAGGATCCAGGTGAGAGGAACCTGGGAATGGATCCAGGTGAGCGAGGAACGGGAAGGGATCCAGGTGAGAGGAACCCGGGAAATGGATCCAGGTGAGCGGGGAATGGATCCAGGTGAGCGGGGAAGGGATCCAGGTGAGAGGAACCCGGGAATGGATCCAGGTGAGCGGGGAATGGATCCAGGTGAGCGGGGAAGGGATCCAGGTGAGAGGAACCCGGGAATGGATCCAGGTGAGCGGGGAATGGATCCAGGTGAGCGGGGAATGGATCCAGGTGAGCGGGGAAGGGATCCAGGTGAGAGGAACCCGGGAATGGATCCAGGTGAGCGGGGAAGGGATCCAGGTGGGAGGAACCCGGGAAGGGATCCAGGTGAGAGGAACCCGGGAAGGGATCCAGGTGAGAGGGGAATGGGAATGGATCCAGGTGAGTGGGGAATGGATCCAGGTGAGAAGAACCCGGGAAGAGATCCAGGTGAGCGGAACCCAGGAATGGATCCAGGTGAGCAGGGAATGGATCCAGGTGAGTCAGGAAAGGCTCCAGGTGAGCAGGAACAGCCCTGGGCCCCCCCAGGTCCCCTCCCCCTCACCTGGCCCCCTCCAGGTTCTCCCCAAATCCCCCCCATTCCCCCCTCCCCCCCCAGGATCCTCCCAGACACCAAGAGCGACCAAGGTTTGGGGCAAAAAAATGGGATTTTTATTAAACTTAGGGAAAAAAAAAAAAAAATACCAGGTGAGAGCATGGGGAAGAGAAACGGGGGAAAAAGAATTTGGGGAAAACTGTGGGGGCAGAAAGGAGGATTTGGTGACAAAATATAAATAAATTTGGGGCAAAAAGATGAAATTTTGGGGTAAACCCGGATTTGGGGGCACAAAGGAGGGAATTGGGTGAAAGGAGAGGAAGCTGAGGGCAAAACTGGAGGAAAAAAAAGGGATTTTGGGGAAAAATAACGGTGGAATTTAGGGAAAATAAAAACTATATTTTTAAAATAACATTTGGGAAATTTGGGGGGGGGGAGGAGAAATTTAGGGGAGAGGAAAAGGGAATTTTTTGGGGAAAAAAGGGAATTTTGGAAAGAGAACAATTCCCGCCCTAAATGCAAATGAGCGTGCGCCTAATTTGCATAAGGGCATGGCGTGTGAAAGACCACGCCCATATACAAATGAACCCGCTCAGGCCACGCCCCCTTCACTCGCTCCCGGGCCGGAATTCAGGCGTTAATTTTGGGGCAAAAACCGGGAGAATTGGGGATTTTTGGGGTTTTCAACGATGCTTTAGCGGGGGGGGAGGGGTTCAGGCCCCTTTTGGGGACCCCTCCCCCCAAATGCGGGGGTCTCAGGCCTCGTCCTCGCTCAGCAGGAGGTTGGGGACCCCCCTGGAGATGGGGAAGCGTCGCCCCGAGTCCGGGCACTGCAGGGCCCCCTCCAGCACCTCCACCTGGGGGGGGGAATGAGGGGGTCAGGGGGGTCCCGAAGGGGATTTTGGGGGGGTCTGGGGGGGTTTGGGACCCCCTGACCTCGAGCAGGACGTGGTGCAGGCGCCGCAGGAATTCCTCGTCGCTCTCGTAGTCGGGGCCGGGCTCGGGGGGCAGCTCCGAGGGGCGCCCCAACTTTAGGGGGAGGGGGTAAAAAATTGGGGGGGGGGGTTAGAGGAGGTGTGGGGGGGGTCCCCAAAATGGGTCTGATTCGGGGGAGCTCTCCCTAAAGGGGATGGGCAAAAATTCAAAGGGCATGCTCACAAAATTTGGGATTTCCAGCCTAAAAGTGCTCAGGGAGCCCCCCGAAATTGGCGACCCCCCCCCAAATTAATACCGACACCCCTCCCCTCAAAAAAATTCGAGACCCCCCCCCAAAAGTGAAACTCCCCCAAAGCCCCTTCCCCTGGAGCCCCAAATCCCCCCCAGACCCCCTAAATCCACCCCCACAAATCCCCCCGGACCCTCAAAGTCCCTCCCACATCTCCCAAATCCCCCCAAAATCTCCTAAAAATCCTCCCCCAGACCCCCAAAATCCACCCCAGATTCCCCAAGAGCCCTCCCAAATTTCCTCCAGACCCCCGAAACCCCCCTTAATCCCCCCAAATCCCCCCGACCCCCAAAATCCACCCCAGGCCCCTAAAATCCTCCAATTTCCCTCCACACCCTCAAAATCCCCCCCCAAATTCTCCCCCCAAAACTCCCAGCCCAGACCCCCCAACAAATCCCCCCAAATTCCCCCCCTCCGACCCCTCAAATCCCCCCCAAATTCCCCCCCAGACCCCCAAAATCCCTCCCCAAGTCCCTCCAGACCCCCGACCCCCCCCCAAATCGTCCCTCCCGAACTCCTGAAGCTCTCCCGGTTCCCGGTTCCGTTCCCTCCGGTTCCCCCCAATCCCGGTGTCCCCCCGGTTCCCCACCCTGTTCCCGGTTCCCCCCGTCTGTTCCCGATTTCCCCCACCCTGTTCCCGGTTTCCTCCCGGGTTCCCGGTGCCTCCCCCATTCCCAGGAGCCCCCCCGGTTCCCGGTTCCCCTCCTCTGTTCCCGGTTCCCCCCATTCCTCGGTGTTCTCCCGTTCCCGAGCCCTTCCCGCTTCCCGGTTCCCCCCCTATTCCCGGTTCCGAAGCCGCCCCCCGGTTCCCGGTTCCCTCCCCCCCGTTCCTGGTTCCCCCCCTATTCCCGGTTCTTCCCGGTTCCTGAGCCCTTCCCGGTTCCCACCCCGTTCCCGGATTCCCCCCGGTTCTGGAGCCCCCCCGGTTCCCAAGCCCTCCCTGTTCCCGGTTCCCCCCGTTCTTGGTGTCCTCCCGGTCCCTGGTCCCCCCGCCGTTAATCCTGGTTCCTGGTTCCCGGTTCCCCGTTAATCCCGGTTCCTGTTAATCCCGGTTCTCCCCACTCTGTTCCCGGTTCCCCCCACTCTGTTCCCGGTTTCCCGTTAATCCCGGTTTCCCCCCGTTAATCCCGGTTTCCCCCCGTTAATCCCAGTTTCCCCCCGTTAATCCCAGTAATCCCGGTTTCCCCCCGTTAATCCCGGTTTCCCCCCGTTAATCCCGTTAATCCCGGTTCGGCTCACGCTCTCGGCCGCCTCCCGCAGCGCGTCCCAGCGCAGCCGCGGCACCAGGCGGGACACGAAGGCGGCGTTGAACGGCACCGGGCGGACCCGAACCTCGGCGGCCTGCGGGGAACCGGGGGGACCGGGGGGAACCGGGGGGAAACGGAGTAACGGGGGGACCGGGATTAATGGGGGGGATCCAAACCGGACCCGCACCTCGGCGGCCTGCGGGGAACCGGGGGGACCGGGAGTAACGGGGGGCACCGGGGGGGAACGGGGGGATCCAAACCGGACCCGCACCTCGGCGGCCTGCGGGGAACCGGGAGTAACGGGGGGAACCGGGGGGAAACGGGGGAACGGGGAACCGGGATTAACGGGGGGACCGGGAGTAACGGGGGGAACCGGGGGGACCGGGAGTAACGGGGGGCACCGGGATTAAGGGGGGGACCGGGAGTAACGGAGGGAACCGGGGGGACCGGGAGTAACGGGGGGAACCGGGATTAACGGGGGGACCGGGAGTAACGGAGGGAACCGGGGGGGAAAGGGAGTAACGGGGGGACCGGGATTAATGGGGGATCCAAACCGGACCCGCACCTCGGCGGCCTGCGGGAACCGGGAGTAACGGGGGAACCGGGGGGGAAACGGGGAACGGGGGGAACCGGGATTAACGGGGGACCGGGAGTAACGGGGGGAACCGGGGGGGACCGGGAGTAACGGGGGGAACCGGGATTAAGGGGGACCGGGAGTAACGGGGGGCACCGGGATTAAGGGGGGACCGGGAGTAACGGAGGGAACCGGGGGGACCGGGAGTAACGGGGGGAACCGGGGGGGAACGGGGGGATCCAAACCGGACCCGCACCTCGGCGGCCTGCGGGGAACCGGGGGGCACCGGGAGTAACGGGGGGCACCGGGGGGGAAAGGGAGTAACGGGGGGGACCGGGATTAAGAGGGGGGACCGGGGGGGACCGGGAGAAACGGAGGGAACCGGGGGGGACCGGAATTAACGGGAGGGTCCGGGATTAACGGGGGGGGGGAAAGGGAGTAACGGGGGGAACCGGAGGGAGAACGGGAATAACGAGGGAACCAGGATTAACGGGGGGAACCGGGGGCATCCGAACCGGGGGGCGGAAAGGGGATTAACGGAGAGAACCCGGGGGATCCGAACCGGACCCGAACAGGGGGAGAACCGCGATTAACGGGGGGGATCCGAACCGGGGGAAAAAGGGGATTAACGGGGGGGAACCGGGGGGATCCAAACCGGACCCGGACCTCGGCGGCCTGCGGGGAACCGGGGGCACCGGGGCGGAAAGGGGATTAACGGGGGGGGAAAGGGAGTAACGGAGGGAACCGGGGTTAACGGAGGGAACCGGGGGGCAAAGGGGATTAACGGCAGGATCCGAACCGGGGGGGAAAGGGAGTAACGGGAGGGACCGGGGGGATCCAAACCGGACCCGAACCTCGGCAGCCTGCGGGGAACCGGGGGGCACCGGGATTAACGGGGGAGAAAACGGGACTAACGGGGGGAACCGGGATTAACGGGGGGGTAGCGGGATTAACGGGGGGGAACGAGGGGATCCGAACCGGGGTTAACGGGGGGTGAGCTGCGGGTAACGGGAGGAGTTCCCGGGAGAGCTCCCGGTGCTGGGGGGTTTAACGGGAGCGTTAATGTCGGGAGGAGGGAACCGGGATAGCGGGGGAGCTGCTGGGGGTGAGGAGGGAGCGTTACCGGGGGGTTTATTGGGGAGCAATTAAGGGCGGTAATTAACGGGGGCAGCGAGAGGCGTTAATGGCATCACCGGAGGAGTTACCGGGGGTCAGGTAGGGGGGCACCGACCGCAACCTCGGCGGAGCGGGGGGAAGGTGGGAGCGGGAGCGGCCCGGGGGGGGTTCCGCAGAGCCCCCCGCCCCAGTCCCGGGCTCCCCCTCCCCACCTCGATCCGCAGCGGGAAGCCGCCCCCGGGCCGCAGCCCCGGCACGTGCGAGCTCAGCAGGTTGTGCGTGAGGAGCTTCATGGCGCCGCTTCCGCTTCCGGCGCGTCACTTCCGGGAAGGGGCGGGGACCATGGCAACGGCGAGGGGGGAAACGGGGGGCGGGGCCCCAGTGGGAAAATGGGTGGGGCCACCCTAAGGGGGCGGGGCCAAAAGGGAGTGCTCCACACCCCCCCCCAAGGACCCCAAAACTATTGGAGACCCCCCAGACCCTCAGGGACCCCTCAGGGACCCCCCAAACCCCCTCAGACCCTCCAGGGACCCCCCCAGATCCTCCAGTGACCCCCCCAGGACCCCTTCAAACCCCTCAGGGACCCCTTCAAACCCCTCAGGGACCCCCAGACCCTCCAGGGACAGCCCCAGGACCCCCTCAAACCCCTCAGGGACCCCCAGACCCTCCACGCACAGCCCCGGGACCCCCTCAAACCCCTCAGGGACCCCCCAGACCCTCCAGGAACCCTTCAAACCCCCCAGGGACCCCCCAAAGCCCCCAGGGACCCCCTAAATCCCCAGTGACCCCCCCCAGACCCTTCAGGGATGCCCTAAATCCCCCAGGGACCCCCCCCTGCACCCCATGAGCCCCCCCCAAATAACCTCTCCTCACTTTGGGGGGTCGTGCTCCCTTCTCTTGCTCCCCCCCTGCCCCCCAATATCCCCCCTGTGAGCCCCAAATCCTTCCCCATTCCCCTCGCCCCCCCTGTTCTGGGGGTCTGGGGTGCCCCCAAATCCTGGGGGGGGACACTCAGACCCCCCCCCCCAAAACCAGAGCCAAGGACAGGGGCACAAATGCAGCTCCTTTATTGGGGGAGGGGGACCCCGACACCCCCCAGGAGAGAAAACCCCAAAACAGAATTTGGGGGTGGGGGGGAGAAGAACAAACACCCCAAAAATGAACTTTGGGGTGAAGGCAGCGAGATGAGAACCCAGAAAATGAGTGAGGGGGATGAGGGTGAGACCCCAACCCCCCCAAAGCCCCAAACCAGGGGGGCTAAGGCTGGTGGGGGGGGGTTTGGGGGGCTGGGAGGGGGATGGATTAAAGTTTGGGGTGTCAAGGGTGGGGATGGATGAGGGTTTAGGGTGCCAAGGGTGGCACTGAGGCACTTTTGGGGTGCCAGGAGTGGCCCTGAGGCACTTTTGGGGTGCCAGGATGGGGACAGATGAAGGTTTGGGGTTCCAAAATGGGGATAAATGAAGTTTTGGGGTGCCAGGATGGGAATAAATGAAGTTTTAGGGTATCAAAATGGGGATAAATGAAGTTTTGGGGTGCCAAAATGGGGACAGATGGTTTTGGGGTTCTAAAGTGGGGAGAGATGAAGGTTTGGGGTGCCAGGATGGGGATAAATGAAATTTTGGGGTGCCAAAATGGGGACAAATGAAGGTTTGGGGTGCCAGGGTGGGGACAGATGAAGTTTTGGGGTATCAAAATGGGGATAGATAGAGGTTTGGGGTTCCAAAATGGGGATAAATGAAGTTTTGGGGTGCCGGGGTGGGGATGGATAAAGCTTTGCAACACCCAGGGTGACCCTGAGGCACTTTGGGGTGCCGGGGTGGGGATGCAGGAGAGTTTGGGGTGCCAAGGGCTGTCCTGGCGCACTCTGGGGGTGCCGGGGTGGGGATGCAGGAGAGTTTGGGGTGCCAAGGGCTGTCCTGGCGCACTCTGGGGGTGCCGGGGTGGGGATGCAGGAGGGTTTGGGGTGCCAAGGGCTGCCCTGGGGCACTCTGGGGGTGCCGGGGTGGGGATGCAGGAGGGTTTGGGGTGCCAAGGGCTGCCTGAGCACTTTGGGGTGCCGGGGTGGGATGCAGGAGAGTTTGGGGTGCCAAGGGCTGTCCTGAGGCACTTTGGGGTGCCGGGTGGGGATGCAGGAGAGTTTGGGGTGCCAAGGGCGGCCCTGGCGCACTCTGGGGGTGCCGGGGTGGGGATGCAGGAGGGTTTGGGGTGCCAAGGGCGGCCCTGGCGCACTCTGGGGGTGCCGGGGTGGGGATGCAGGAGGGTCTGCGGTGCCAAGGGCTGTCCTGGCGCACTCTGGGGGTGCCGGGGTGGGGATGCAGGAGGGTCTGCGGTGCCAAGGGCTGTCCTGGCGCACTCTGGGGGTGCCGGGGTGGGGATGCAGGAGGGTCTGCGGTGCCAAGGGCTGTCCTGGCGCACTCTGGGCTCCTCACTCGGGGCTGTAGGGGAAGCTCAGCACCATCCCCTCGAAGGCTCCCAGGCTCAGATCCTGCAGCGTCACCTCCCGCTCGCCGGGCGCGCCGGGCGCGGTGCTGAAGCGCAGCGTGGCCCGGGCGGGCAGCGCGGGCTCCGTGGGTTCCGTGGGCTCCGTGGGCTCGCCGAAGGGCCGCAGGGCGGAGTCGTGCGGGTTCAGCACGAGCACGAAGCGCTCGCTCTGGTCCCAGCGCCGCAGCAGCACCAGGGCTTTGCCCGCCGGCACCAGCAGCGCCTCGCCCAGCAGCAGCGAGCGCTCCCGGGCCCGCAGCGCCGCCAGCGCCCTGCACAGCTCCAGCTCGGCCGGGGGCTGAGGGGGCACAGGGGGCTGGCGTCAGCGGGGGGGCGGCACAGCCCCCACACCCCCCAAATGGGGCGGGAACCCTTGAGGAACGCGTTCCCCTCTGAAGAACGCGTTACCCTTTGAAGAACGCGTAGCCTACTTAAGAATGAATTACCCCTTTAAAGACGTGTTGCCCTTTTAAGAATGTGTGGCCCATTTAAGGGCGCGTCGCGCCTTTAAGAACGCATTACCTTTTTAAGAACGTATTGCCCATTTAAGGGTGCGTCACCCTTTTAAGAACGCGTGGCCCCTTTAAGGGCGCATTGCTCCTTTAAGAACGCGTTGCCCTTTTAACGGAGCGTTGCCCCTTTAAGAACACGCGGTGCTGCCACTCAATGGACCCCACCCCTTAAAGAATGCCCCGCCCACTCATAGGCGTGGCACAGAACCCCCCCACCCCAAAATAGCCATAAAAGGAATTAAAGCCCCACCCCAGAGAGGAGCCAACACAAGCCACACCCCTCCTGACAAGCCCCGCCCCATTGAGTGTCAATAATTGCCAAGCCCCGCCCACCTCGGAGGCGTTCCCGCCCTTGCTCTCGATCCGCTCCCACGGCATCGCCGGCAGCTGCGGGGGGGGGGGGGGCTCAGGGGCGCCCCAAAACCCCCCGGGCACAACCCCAGCACCCCAAAAACCACACAGAGCCGCCCGCAAGATCCACAAGCCCCCACAAATCCCCCCAAATCCCTCCCAGACCCATCGATCCCCCTCCCAAATCCCCCCCAATAAACCCCCCCCTTCTAGCCCCAATCTCCCCCAAACCCCTCCCAGATACCCCCAGACTCCTCAGCCCCCCAAATCCCCCCAATTTTCCAATACCTCAACCCCTTCTAGCCCCCTGAATCACCCCAATTTTCCCCCAAACCCCTCCCAGCCCCCCAATTTTCCCCCAATTCCACCCCCCGGTTCCCAATTTCCTCTCCCAGCCCCACAAAAATCCCCATTTCCCCCCCAATTTCACTCCCAGCCCCCTGTATCCCCCCTCGAACCCCTCCCAGTCTCCCACATCCCCACTAATTCCCCTCCCAACCCCCAAAATTCCCCCAATCTTCCCCCAAATCCCCCCTCAACCCCCCCCAAATTCTCAACCCCCCCAAATTCCCCCAATTCCCCCCAAACCCCTCCTAGTCCCCACCAATTCCACTCCCAGTCCCCTGAATCCCAATTCCCCCTCAACCCCCCCAATCTTCACCCAAACCCCCCAATTCCCCCTCAACCCCCCCAAATCCCCCTCAACCCCCCCAGATTCCCCCCAATTCCCCCCCAAACCCCTCCCAGTCCCCCTCAATTCCATTCCCAGCCCCCTGAATCCCAATTCCCCCCCAAATTCCCCCTCAACCCCCCAATTCCCCTCAACCCCCCCAAATCCCAATTCCCCCTCAAACCCACCCAATCTTCCCCCAAATCTCAATTCCCCCTCAAATACCCCAATTCCCCCTCAAATCCCCCGAATCCCCCCAATCTTCCCCCAAACCCCTCCCAGTCGCCCCCAATTCTACTCCCAGCCCCCCAAACCCCCCAATTCCCCCTCAAATCCCCCCGAATCCCCCCAATTCCCCTTCAACCCCCCCAATCTTCCCCCAAACCCCAATTCCCCCCCAAACCCCTCCTCGTCACCAATTCCACTCCCAGCCCCCTGAATCCCCCCAATTCCCCCTCAAACCCCCCCAATCTTCCCCCAAACCCCTCCCAGTCGCCCCCAATTCCACTCCCAGCCCCCCAAATCCCCCCCAATCCCCCTCAATCCCCCCCCAATCCCCCCGTACCTGGCCGTGCCCCCCCGAGGGCCGGGCCAGCCCCAGCTCGTCCCCGTAGCTCAGCACGGGGGTCCCGGGCACAATCCCCCCCAAATCCCCCTCAATCCCCCCCAAATCCCCCCCAATCCCCCCTCAATCCCCCCCAATCCCCCCGTACCTGGCCGTGCCCCCCCGAGGGCCGGGCCAGCCCCAGCTCGTCCCCGTAGCTCAGCACGGGGGTCCCGGGCAGCCCCCAGAGCAGCAGCAGCTGCTGCAGCCGCAGCTGGGGCTCCCCCAATCCTCCCAGGGGGACCCCACCTGCGGGAGGGGCACGGGGTCAGCCCCGGGACCCCCCGACCGCGGGGGGACCCCCAAAAACCAGAGCAGGAGGGGATTCTGGGGGGGGGGTTGGGGGGGTCTCAAACGCTCAGGGTTGGGGTTCTTGGGAGGTTTGGGGGTCCCACAGTGGCCATAGGGGGGTGGGGATTTGGGGGTCCCAAGGGCTGGGGATTTGGGGTGAAGGAGTGCAGACCCCCAGGGATTTTTGGGGGGGATTTGGGGGTCCCAGGGGTTGAGGATTGAGGGGGGATTTGGCGGTTCAGGAGTCCACGATGGTCCTGGGGGGGGGTTTGGGGGTCCCAGGGGATTTTTGGGGGTCCTGGGAGGGGTCCCAGGGGGGGTTTGGAGATCCTGGGGGGAGTTTGGGAGTTGTAGGGGTGGATCTGGGGAGTCCCACGGGTGTTTTGGGGAATCCCAGGGGGGGTTTGGAGCTCTGAGAGGGATTTTGGGGGTCCCAAGGAGGATTTTGGGGGTCCAGGGGGGGGTTTGGAGTTGCAAGGGTGGATCTGGAGGGGTCCCAAGGGGGTTTTGGGGGTCCCAGGAGGAGGTTTGGGGGTCCCAGGAGGAGGTTTGGGGGTCCCAGGGGGAGGTTTCGTGAATCCCAGGGTGGTTTGGAGTTACAAGGGTGGATCTGGGGGGTCCCGTGGTGGCTCTGGGGGGTCCCAAGGAGGATTTTGGGGTCCCAAGGAGGATTTTGGGGATCCCGGGGTGGATCTGGGGGGTCCCAAGGAGGATTTTGGGGGTCCCAAGGATGCTCTGGGGGTCCCGGGGATGCTTTGGGGGTCCCATGGTGTATCTGGGGGGTCCCAGGGATGCTCTGTGGGTCCCCCGGGGATGCTCTGGGGTCCGGATCTCGGTCCCGGGATGCTCTGGGGGATCCCGGGATGCTTGGGGGATCCTGGGATGCTCTGGGGGATCCCGGGATGCTCTGGGGATCCAGGATGCTTGGTCCCGGGGATGCTCTGGGGTCCCGGGATGCTGGGGGATCCCTGGGATTGCATCTTGGGGGATCCCGGGATGCTCTGGGTCCCGGGATGCTCTGGGGGGATCCCGGATGCTTGGGGGTCCGGATGCTCTGTGGGTCCCCCGGGGATGCTCTGGGGGTCGCCCGGTCTCTGGCCCGGGGATGCTTGGGGGTCGGAGCCGTGGTCCCCAGGGATGCTCTGGCGGTGCCGGGGGCCCGGGATGCTCTGGGGGTCCCAGGGATGCTCTGTGGGTCCCCCGGGGATGCTCTGGGGGTCCCAGGGATGCTCTGTGGGTCCCCCGGGGATGCTCGGGGGTGCAGACTCACGCTCCAGCCCAGCGCCAGGGCAGAGCTGTTGGAGGAGGCCGGGAAGCGCAGCAGCTGCCCAGGGCTCCGGCGGCGCTGCCGGCCCGGGCCCCGCGCTCCAGGCCCCGCAGGAAGGGGCCCAGCAGCAGCTGCAGCCCCCCGGGGGGGCGCGCGGGCACCAGCCAAGGGTCCGGCAGGCGAGTGCCCCCAGCAGCACCTGCAACGGCACGGTCAGGGGAGAAACCCCGGGAACGGGGGGAAACCCCGGGAACGGGGGGGAGGAGAGCGCCGGGAATGGAGGGGAGCGGGAAGGGGAGCAGCCCGGGAATGGGGGGAGACGGGAATGGGGGAGAACACCGGGAATGGGGAGGAGGAGAGCGCCGGGAATGGGGGGAGAGAAGCGCGGAGATGGGGGAGAGAGACACCGGGAATGGGGGAGGAGGAGAGCGCCGGGAATAGGGAGGAGGACAGCACTAGGAATGGGGGGAGAGAACCCCGGGAATGGGGAGGAGGAGAGCACTGGGAATGGGGGGAGAGAACCCCGGGAATGGGGAGGAGGAGAACCCGGGAATGGGGGGAACCCCGGGAATGGGGAGGAGGAGAACCCCGGGAATGGGGGGAGAACCCTGGGAATGAGGAGGGGAGAAACCCCGGGAATGAGAGGGGGAGACCCCGGGAATGGGGAGGAGGAGAACGCCAGGAATGGGGGGAGAACACTGGGAATGAGGGGGGAAACCCCGGGAATGGGGAGAAGGAGAGCGCCGGGAATGGGGAGGAGGAGAACCCGGGAATGGGGGGGAAGAACCCCGGGAATGGGGGGAACCCCGGGAATGGGGGGGAGAGCGCCGGGAATGGGGGGAGAACCCGGGAATGAAGGGGGAGAACCCCCGGGAATGGGGGGGAACCCGAGATTGGGGGGAGAACCCCGGGATGGGGGAGAACCCGGAATGGGGGAGATTGGGAAACCCAGGGAATGGGGAGGGGAGAGAACACCGGGAATGGGGGGGGGGAACCGGATTGGGGAGGAGGAGAACGCCGGGAATGGGGGGGGGGAACCCCAGAGATTGGGGGGGGGAGAGAACCCTGGGAAGGGGGGGAAGAACCCCAGGAATGAGACAGAGAGACCCCTGGAATTGGGGGGGAAGAACCCCAAAAATGAGAGGGGGAGACCCCGGAATGGAGAGGAAGAACCCCGGGAATGAGAGGGGGAGACCCCGGAATTGGGGGGGAAAGGGTGAGGTGAGAACCCCAAAAATAGGGGGAGAAGAACCCCAAAAATTAGGGGGGGACAACTCAGAAATTGCAGGGGGGAGGATCAGGGGAAAACCCCAAAAAATGGGGGGGAGAACCCCAAATATTGGGGAGGGGAGAATCCCAGAAATGGGTGGGGGGGGGAGAGGGGAGAGTCAAGAGAAAAACCCCAAAATGGAGGAGAAGGACCCCAAATATGGGAGGGGTCAGGAGAAGAACCCCCAAAAGTGGGGAGAGAGAATCAGGAGAGAACCCCAAAAGTGTGGGGAGGGGGTCACAGGAGCCCCCCAAAAACGGGGGGGAGAATCAGGGGAGCACCCCCAGCCCCCCCCAAACGGGGAAGGAGCCCAAAGTGGGGAGGGGTCTGTGAGCTGGGGCAGGTTTGGGGGGTCCCGTTTTTGGGGTGGGGTCAGACCTATCCACGCCGCTGGGGCTCGGCTCCTGCTCCGTCAGGTTCCTCCACTCGGCCACCAGAGGGGACTGGGGGGGCATGAGGGGGTCACCCCCAGCCCCCCGAGACCCCCCAGTTCTGTCTGAGACCCCCCAGTTCTGTCTGAGACCCCCAGTTCTCTCCAAGCCCCCCAGCTCTGCCCCAATTCCCCCCCAAATTCGACCTCAACCCTCCCCAATTCTGCCTTAATTCCCCCTCAGTTCTCTCCCACCTCCCCAAATTCTACCTCAATCCCCCCAAATTTTGCCCAGAACCCCCAATTCTCTCCCACCCCCCCAAATTTTGCCCCCACCCCCCAAATTCTACCTCAATCCCCGAAATTCTCTCCCAACCCTTCCCAATTCTGCCCCAATTCCCTCTCAGTTCTGCCCCAACCCCCCCAAATCCTAACCCAACCCCCCCCCAGTTCTCTCCCTCCCCCCCAAAATTCTCCCCCCACCCCCAAATTCTCCCCCCTCCCCAATTTCCCCCCCTCACCGGCAGCTCCTCGATGCCATCCAGGAAGATCCCAGCAATGTCCTCCTTCAGCCAATGGCTCAGGGCAGCCTGGGGGGGCACAGGGGGGGTCAGGGGGGGTCCCCAGGCTCCCCCCACCCCCCCCGGACCCCCCTGGACGCCCCCAGACCCACCTGGACCTGCTGGTGCACCTCGGGGTCTGCAGCTGCCTCCCCCACACGAGACCCCCGGCGGGGTTGGGGGTCAGGTCCAGGATCACCTTCATCCCTGGGGGGGGAGAAAGGGGGGGTTCAGGGCACCCCTAAACCACCCTGGACACCCCCAAACCCACCTGGACACCCCAACCCCCCCCTGGACACCCCCAAACCACCCTAGATACCCCCGGACACCCCCAAACCCCTGGACACCCCAACCCCCCCCTGGACACCCCAACCCCCCCCTGGACACCCCCAAACCACCCTAGATACCCCCGGACACCCCCAAACCCCTGGACACCCCAACCCCCCCTGGACACCCCAACCCCTGGACACCCCAAACCACCTGGACACCCCCAAACCACCCTGGAACACCCAAACCCACCCTGGACACCCCCAAATCCCCCTGGACACCCCCAAACCACCCTGGACACCCCCAAACCACCCTGGACACCCCAACATCCCCTGGACACCCCCAAACCACCCCTGGATCACAGACCCCCCACAATAAACCCCTCATTGTTAGGAAAGATTTCCCCCTTTTATTCCCCCCCTTTTTTGGGGGTGCTCTCCCCCCTCCTCCCAACCTGAGAACCCCAAAATTCAGACCCTCCCCCATCACCCCCCCTCTGCCTCCCCCCATTTTGGGGGTGCCCCCCCCCTTCTGTGCCCCCCTCCCCCAAATTTAGGGTCTCACTCTATTTTCCCCCCCCCAATATCCACACCCCCAAATCTGGGGGTTCCTCTTTGCTGTACCCCCCTCCCCCCCTCTCAGTTTTGGGGTCCCCTCCCCACCTTTGCCCTTGGCTGCCTGCACGAGGGCAGAGAAATCCTGGATGGTGCCCAGGGCCGGGTCCAGCTCCTTCAGGGGGGGATTTTGGCATCCGGCGATTTTTGGGGGTACAGGGGGCCCAGCACCAGCCCCCCCACCTGCAGCTTCTCCTTCAGGTACCCCAAACGCTTCTCCACACCTGGAAAAGGGGGGGGAAAGGAGGGTGAACCCCAAAATGTGACCCAACAGAGCAACCCCAAAACCCTCGTGGGAACCCCGAGTGCCCGACACCAGTGGAGAGCCCCAAACCCCAGCCTGGGACCCCAAAACCAACCTGAGACCCCAAACCCCAGCCTGAAACCCCCAAACCCCAGCCTGGGACCCCAACCCCAGCCTGAGACCCCAAACCCCAGCCTGGACCCCAAAACCAACCCTGAGACCCCAAAACCCCACCTGAGACCCCAAACCCCAGCTGGGACCCCAAAACCAACCCTGAGACCCCAAACCAACCAGCCTGAAACCCCCAAACCCCAGCCTGGGACCCCAAAACCCAGCCTGGACCCCCAAACCACCAACCCAAAGAGACCCCAAACCCCAGCCTGGGACCCCAAAACCAACCCAGAGACCCCAAAACCCAACCCAGCAGACCCCAAACCCCAGCCCTCAAGAGACCCCAAACACTCCCACCCACAGGGGGACCAAAAAAGTCCTCCCAGGATCCCAAAATTGCCCCAGAGTCAGAGAGAACTCTTTCAACCCCCTGACACCCCACCTAAAGACCCTCTAGACCCTCCATATCCCCCAGAGGACCCCCCAAACCCCCCCAGCCATCCTCGGGGGACTCCTTCCATCCCCTGACACCCCACCTAAAGACTCTCTAGACCCCCCATATCCCCCAGGGGACCCCCCAAACTCCCCCAGCCATCCTCCAGGAACTCCTTCCATCCTCTAACACCCCCTAAAGACCCTCTAGACCCCCAACACCCCCCCCAAATCCCCCAAGGGACCCCTTAAACTCCCCCAGCCATCCTCTAGGAACTCTTTCCATCCCCTAACACCCCTCTAAGGACCCTCTAGACTCCTCTAAACCCCCCAAACCCCCCAGGGGACCCCCCAAACTCCCCCAGCCATCCTCCAGGAACTCCCTCCACCCCCTAAACACCCCCATAACCCCCAGGAGACCCCCCAACCCCCCAAGGCCCCCTCCTGACCTTTCAGATCGCCCCCAAAGGCTTTGGGGGGGGCTCTGTAGAGCGCCCCGAGCTCCCACCAAGCCTTGTCGGGCAGGGGCTGGCAGCGGGGGGCTCTGGCCACGATGGCCGCGGCAGCCCCGAGCATGCCGAGCCAGCCGGCCCAGAAGAGCACGAGCAGCACGAGGCGAGCCCGGGCCCAGAGCGGCGTGCCCGCCTCTCTCAGCAGCTCCTCCTTGCCCAGCCCCGTGAATTTGGGGCTGCCCGAAGCGGCCGCTGCTCCTAAAGCCGCCGCCGCTTCTCCCTCCTCTTCCTCCTCGGGCGGGATCTTCATGGCCAGCCCGTTCTTCTCGCCGCCGCCGCCGGCCGGGACGGGGTCGCGGTGCGGGGGTCCCGGCTCGGGCTCGGCCGCCGCCATCGGCTCCTTCTCGGCCTCGAGCGCCGCCAGCTCCAGCTCGCGGGGAGGAGAGCTGCGCTCCATCTGCGGAGAGAGGAGCCCCGAGAGAGCCGGGGACACAGCGGGAGACTTGAATTCTGGAGGGTCCTCAGGGAGGGACTTGGAGGGACTTTAACCCTGGAGTGTCCTCAGGGAGGGACTGCGATCCTGGAGTTCACTCAGGGAGGGACTGAGATCCTGAGTGTCCTCAGGGAGGGACTGAGATCCTGAGTGTCCTCAGGGAGGGACTGAGATCCTGAGTGTCCTCAGGGAGGGACTGCGATCCTGAGTGTCCTCAGGAGGGACTGAGATCCTGAAGTTCACTCAGGGAGGGACTGCGATCCTGACTGTCCTCAGGGAGGGACTGCGATCCTGAGTGTCCTCAGGGAGGGACTGAGATCCTGAGTGTCCTCACAAAAGGGACTGAGATCCTGAGTGTCCTCAGGGAGGGACTGAGATCCTGAGTGTCCTCAGGGAGGGACTGCGATCCTGGAGTTCACTCAGGGAGGGACTGCGATCCTGAGTGTCCTCAGGGAGGGACTGCGATCCTGAGTGTCCTCAGGGAGGGACTGCGATCCTGAGTGTCCTCAGGGAGGGACTGAGATCCTGAGTGTCCTCACAAAAGGGACTGAGATCCTGAGTGTCCTCAGGGAGGGACTGAGATCCTGGAGTGTCCTCAGGGAGGGACTGAGATCCTGAGTGTCCTCAGGGAGGGACTGAGATCCTGGAGTTCACTCAGGGAGGGACTGCGATCCTGAGTGTCCTCAGGGAGGGACTGCGATCCTGAGTGTCCTCAGGGAGGGACTGCGATCCTGAGTGTCCTCAGGGAGGGACTGAGATCCTGAGTGTCCTCAGGGAGGGACTGAGATCCTGGAGTTCACTCAGGGAGGGACTGCGATCCTGAGTGTCCTCAGGGAGGGACTGAGATCCTGGAGTTCACTCAGGGAGGGACTGCGATCCTGAGTGTCCTCAGGGAGGGACTGAGATCCTGGAGTTCACTCAGGGAGGGACTGCGATCCTGAGTGTCCTCAGGGAGGGACTGAGATCCTGAGTGTCCTCAGGGAGGGACTGCGATCCTGAGTGTCCTCAGGGAGGGACTGAGATCCTGAGTGTCCTCACAAAAGGGACTGAGATCCTGAGTGTCCTCAGGGAGGGACTGAGATCCTGAGTGCCCTCAGGAGGGACTGAGATCCTGAGTGCCCTCAGGGAGGGACTGAGATCCTGGAGTTCACTCAGGGGGGGACTGCGATCCTGAGTGCCCTCAGGGAGGGACTGCGATCCTGAGTGTCCTCAGGGAGGGACTGAGATCCTGAGTGTCCTCAGGGAGGGACTGCGATCCTGAGTGTCCTCAGGGAGGGACTGCGATCCTGAGTGTCCTCAGGGAGGGACTGAGATCCTGAGTGTCCTCACAAAAGGGACTGAGATCCTGAGTGTCCTCAGGGAGGGACTGCGATCCTGAGTGTCCTCAGGGAGGGACTGAGATCCTGAGTGTCCTCAGGGAGGGACTGAGATCCTGGAGTTCACTCATAGCGGGACTTTGAGGGACTTTAATCCTGAGTGTCCTCAGGGAGGGACTGCGATCCCCGAGTGCCCTCAGGGAGGGACTTTGAGGGACTTTAATCCTGGAGCTCCCTCACAAAAGGGACTTCAATCCTGAGTTCCCTCAGGGAGGGACTGCGATCCCCGAGATTCCTCAGGGAGGGACTTCAGTCCTGGAGTTCACTCATAGCGGGACTTTAATCCTGGAGTTTCCTCACAAAAGGGATTTTAACCCTGAGTTCCCTCACAGCGGGATTTTAAGAGACTTTAATCCTGGAGTTCCCTCACGGAGGGACTTCAATCCCCGAGTGCCCTCAGGGAGGGATCTTAAGAGACTTTAATCCCCGAGTTCCCGCACGAAAGGGACTTTGAAGGATTTTAATCCCCGAGTTCACTCACAGAGGGATTTCAATCCCCGAGTTCCCTCACAGCGCGACTTTGAGGGATTTTAATCCCCGAGGTCCCTCAGAGAGGGACTTTGAAGGATTTTAATCCCCGAGTGCCCTCACAGCGGGAATTTGAGGGATTTTAATCCCCGAGTTCCCCCACAGAGGGACTTTGAGGGATTTTAATCCCCGAGTTCCCTCACAGCGCGACTTTGAGCCCCGGCTTTGCCCGAGAGGTTTTGTTTGTGAGGGGGCCGCCCCGCACCCCCAGAGCGCGGCCATGACTTTGGGAAAATCCTCCCAAAAATCCTCCCAAAAATGGTCTTTAAGGAGGGGCTCAAAGCTTCTTTTGAGTGCCTAAGAGCCCCTCAACGGGAACCCCAAAATCCTCACGGGAACGCCCCAAGATCTCCGCAGGCCTGGCGGCCTCCCCGCAGCGCCCTCACAGGGCCCTGCCTTGACCAACGCAATCCGCCCTCGCAGGGGGGCTCGAGCCCATCCCGCACACTCACGGAACCCCCCGAGCACCCCGATATTCGCATGGGGAACCCCAAAACTGCCCTCGCCCCCCGGAATCCCCCCGGACCCGCCCGTACCTTCACACGCACCTCGTGACCGGCCTGAGGGCTCTCGGCGCTCCCTTTTATACCCCGAGCTGACCACGCCCACCGCGGTACCGACCACGCCCCCAAGCCCCGCCCCCGGCGCCGCCGAGGCGCCCGGGCCGGGCGGATCAAAGCGCACGAGGCGGGGGGGGCCGGACACGGCCCGGGCGAACGGCGCGGGGCGGAGCCGGGCGGGCGCGCGTTGGAGTCTCTGCCTCGCCCCGTGGCTCAGTGGGACGCCAACTGTGGGGCTCGCGTCCTTTTCTTCTCACGGGGGATTCTCCACACCCCCCGTCCTTTTCGGGGTTCCCCCTCCATGCGCCGCCATTTTGCTGCCCCCCCCCCCCCAAAAAAGCCGCCATTTTGCTGTTATTAAAGTCTTTATTCGCCGCTACTGGGCGCCGCCATTTTGCTGTACGCCGGGGGGTGCGCTATTTACGGAGCCGCCCATCCGGCTGGCCCACACGGGGCCTCCTCACCTGCAGCCGTGTTGGGAGATCCCCGGTACCTCTTACAGAACTCTCCATCCCTCTGTGAGAGAACAAACCCGCACCACACTCACTCTTCCTCCCCCCTCCTCCGCGCGCACAAAGGTTCATCCCACAATCCCGCCTCGAGCTCGACCAATCACCACCGCGCTCCGCCGGAAAGGAACAGCGCACCGGAAGCGTCTCCACGGTAACGAGCGGAAGTCCCGCCGTGCCCGGAAGTGGCGGCGCCGCCATGGGCGCCTCGAAGAAGCACCGGGAGCGCGGCGGGGCCGAGGCGGCCGAGGAGAGCCCGGGAGCGACGGCGACGGGCGGAGGAGGCGGCGGCGGCAGCGCGGGGAGGACTCGCGAGCACCGCAAACACCGGCACCGCGGCGGGGAACGGCGCGGGAAGCGCAGCCGCTCGCGGGGAGAGCGCGGCGGCTCCGGCGGAGGCTCCGGTTCCTCCCGGCGCGGAGGCGGCGAAGAGGCGGCGAGGAGCGGGCATGGCCGGGGGGAGCGGAGAGCGAGCGGCGAGCGAAGAGGGAGAGGAAGGAGGAGCGGGAGGAGCCCGGTGAGGGATGGGGGGGGATCTGGGGTGTGAGGGGGGATGGGCGGAATTTGGGGTCCGGGAGGGATTTGGGGTTTGGGGGGGATGGGGCGGAATTTGGGGGGGCTTTGGGGTCTGGGGGGGATTTGGGGTTTAGGGGGATTTGGGGTCTGGGGGGATGGGCGGAATTTGGGGGGATTTGGGGTGTGGGGGGGATTGGAGCAGAGTTTGGGGGGGATTTGGGGTCTGGGGGGATTTGGGCGGAATTTGGGGGGGATTTGGGATCTGGGGGGATTTGGGGTGTGGGGGGGATTTGGGGTTTTGGGGGGGGGATTGGGGCGGAATTTGGGGGGGATTTGGGGCGGAATTTGGGGTCCGGAAGGGATTTGGGGTCTGGGGGGATGGGCGGAATTTGGGGGGGCTTTGGGGTGTGGGGGGAATTGGAGCAGAGTTGGGGATTGGGTTGGGGGGGATTGGGGGAGGATGGGGAATTTGTGGGGGGATTGGTGGTTTGGGGGATTGGGGTCTGAGGAGGGATTGGGGCAGAATATGGGGGATTTGGGGTCTGGGGGAGATTTGGGTTGTGGGAGGGATTGGGGGGATTCGGTCAGAATTTGGGGGAGCTTTGGGGTCTGGGGGGGGATTTGGGGTCTGGGGAGGGATTTTGGGGGGAATTCGGGCAGAATTTGGGGTCTGGGAGGGATTTGGGGGATCCGAGCAGAATTTGGGGGGGGGATTTGGGGTTTGAGGAGGAATTTGGGGGGATTTGGGGTCTGGGAGGGATTTGGGGGGTCTGGAGGGGATCTTGGGGCGCAGTTAAGGAGATTTGGGGGGTTTGATGCTCCGGGGGTTTGGGGGAGCAGCTTTGGATGGGGGAGACCCCAGTGGGATTTTTGGGGGGCTAAAAATTATTTGGGGGGGATTAAAGTGGATTTCGGGATTTTTCAAGTGGATTTTGGGATTTTTCAAGTGGATTTTGGGGGGTTTCAGGTTGATTTGGGGCCCATTGAGGTGGGGACACCACCTTGGGGTGGGGGGCACACAGGAGCTCCCCCCACCCAAATTAATCATTGATAATTCATTAATCACCAATAATTCCTCAATCAGCTCCTGCTAAATCCACGGCAGCCGAATCCTCCCTGAGTGTGGAAGAGACCAAGTGAGGACCCCCCCCCTTTTTTAACCCCCCAAATTGGGGTTCTGGACCCCCCTGAGCCCCCCTGGATGCCCCAGACCCCCCCTGAGTCCCCAAGGACCCCCTGAGCCCCCCCTGGACTCCCCTGAGCCCCCCTGAGCCCCCAGACCCCCAGACCCCCCCGAGCCCCCTGGACCCCCTGAGCCCCCCAAACCCCCCTGAGCCCCCCTGAGCCCCCCTGACCCCCTAGCCCCCCCTGACCCCCTGGCCCCCTGAGCCCCCCCGGACCCCACCCCCCTGATCCCTGAGCCCCGAGCCCCCCTGACCCCGACCCCCGAGCCCCCCACCCCCTGACCCCCACCCCTGAGCCCCCCTGAGCCCCCGACCCTGACCCCCCAGACCCCCCCTGAGCCCCCGACCCCTGGCCCCAACCCCCCTGACCCCCCCCTGAGCCCCCCTGGACCCCAGACCCCCCCTGAGCCCGCCCTGGACCCCCGGCCCCCCTGGAGCCCCTCCCTGGACCCTAGCCCCCTGACCCCACGGGACCCCCCGACCCCCAGGACCCGACCCCCTGAGCCCCCCTAGACCCCCCTGAGCCCCCCTGAGCCCCCCCGAAGACCCCCCTGACTGCCTGAGCACCCCCGCGGACCCCCCGAGTTCCACTTGGACCCCCTAAGCCCACCCAACCCCCTGGAGCCCCCCCTGAACCCTCATGACCCCTGGCCCCTGAGCCCCTCCTGAAGCCCCCGAGCACCCCAGACCCCCCTGAGCCCCCCAAGCCCCCTGGATCCCTCCATAGCCCCCCAGGCCCCCCTGGAGCCCCCTGAGACCCGTAGACCCCCAGACCCCCCTGGATCCCCCCTGAGCCCCCCCTGAGCCCCCATAGCCCCCCCTGAGCCCCCCTGTTCACAGCAAGCTCCGGGCCAAGCTGGGGCTGAAACCCCTGGAGAGCGGCACGGCCAAGAAAGGTGAGGGGGGAATTTTGGGGGGATTTGGGGGGTTGGGAATTTTGGGGGTTTAGGGCCGGGTTTGGGGTGCTCAAGGCTGATTTTTGGGGGGTTCAGGGCTGATTGTGGGGTGTTCAAGGCTGATTTTTTGGGTGTTTAAGGCTGATTGTTGGAGTTTTGTTGGGGTGTTCAAGGCTGATTTTTGGGGTTTTTTTGGGGGGTTCAAGGCTGATTTTTGGGGTTTTTTTGGGGGGTTCAAGGCTGATTTGGATTTTTTGGGTGTTCAAGGCTGATTTTTGGGGTTTTTTTGGGGTGTTAAGGCGATTTGGGTATTTTTTGGGGTGTTCAAGGCTGATTTTTGGGGTTTTTGAGGGATTTGGTGATCATTTTGGACCGTTTTCGGGCCGTTTTTGGGCTGATTTGGGGCTGTTTTGGTGCCGTTTTTGTGCAATTTGGGGCCGTTTTAGGCTGATTTTGGGGCGTTTTTGGGGTGATTGTGCCATTTGGGACGTTTTGGGGCCGTTTTTTGGTCCAATTTGGGCTGTTTTGGTGCTGTTTTTTGGGCCTGATTTGGGTCATTTTTTGGGTGTTTTGGGCTGATTTTGGGGCCGTTTTTGGGGTGATTGGGTCTAATTTTTTGGGTCTTTTGGTGCCATTTGGTGCCATTTTTGGGCTGATTTGGGGCCATTTTGGGCCGTTCTTGGGCTGTTTTGGGCCATTTTTGGGCCGTTTTGGTGCCGTTTTTGGTGCCAATTTGGGGCCGTTTTTAGGCTGATTTTGGGGCTGGTTTTGGGGTGATTTGGTGCCATTTTGGGACCGTTTTGGGGCCGTTTTTTAGGCTGATTTTAGGACCATTTTGGTGCCGTTTTTGGTGCCAGTTTGGGGCTGTTTTTAGGCTGATTTTGGGGCCAGTTTTGGGGTAATTTGGGGCTGTTTTTGGGCTGTTTTGGTGCCGTTTTTGGGGTGATTTGGTGCCGTTCTGGGGCCGTTTTTAGGCTGATTTTGGGGCTGGTTTTGGGGTAATTTGGGGCCGTTTTTGGGCTGATTTGGTGCCAATTTGGGGCCGTTTTGGGGCTGATTTTGGGGCCGGTTTTGGGGTAATTTGGGGCTGTTTTTGGGCTGATTTTGGGGCCGTTTTTGAGGTGATTTGGTGCCATTCTGGGGCCGTTTTTGGGGTAATTTGGGGCCGATTTTAGGCTGATTTTGGGGCCGTTTTTGGGCTGATTTGGGCCGTTTTTGATGCTGATTTGGGGCTGATTTGGTGCCATTTTGGGGCCGTTTTTGGGGTAATTTGGGGCCATTTTGGGGCCGTTTTTGGGGTGATTTGGGGCCGTTTTTGGGCTGATTTTGGGGCCGATTTGGGGCTGTTTTTGGGCTGATTTGGGGCTGAT
Organism: Sitta carolinensis; assembly: GCA_032173965.1. NCBI lineage: Eukaryota > Metazoa > Chordata > Aves > Passeriformes > Sittidae > Sitta > Sitta carolinensis. The sequence goes on from CM063310.1 coordinate 867,760, forward strand.
TTTGGGGCCGTTTTTGGGCTGATTTGGTGCCATTTTTGAGCCGTTTTGGGCCGTTTTTGGGCTGATTTGGGGCTGTTTTGGTGCTGTTTTTGGTGCCAGTTTGGGGCCGTTTTTAGGCTGATTTTGGGGCCGTTTTTGGGCTGATTTTGGGGTGATTTTGGGGCCATTTTGGGACCATTTTGGGGCCGTTTTTGGTGCCAATTTTGGGCTGTTTTGGTGCCGTTTTTGGGCTGTTTTTGGGCTGATTTGGGGCCATTTTTGGGCTGTTTTGGGGCTGATTTTGCGGCCGTTTTTAGGCTGATTTGGTGCCAATTTGGGGCCATTTTTAGGCTGATTTTGAGGCCGTTTTTGGGCTGATTTGGTGCAAATTTGGGGCTGTTTTTGGGCTGATTTTGGGGCCGTTTTTGAGGTGATTTGGTGCCATTCTGGGGCCGTTTTTGGGGTAATTTGGGGCCGATTTTAGGCTGATTTTGGGGCCGTTTTTGGGCTGATTTGGGGCCGTTTTTGATGCTGATTTGGGGCTGATTTGGTGCCATTTTGGGGCCGTTTTTGGGGTAATTTGGGGCTGATTTTGGGGCCGGTTTTGGGGTAATTTGGGGCTGTTTTTGGGCTGTTTTGGGGCCGTTTCTGTGCTGATGTGGGGCCGCTCTGGGGCAGAGGCAGGCACCAAGGAGGAGCCGCTGGCAGCCGAGGTGATCAACCCGCTGGCGCTGCGGCAGCGCGAGGAGATCCGCGAGAAGCTGGCGGCGGCCAAGGAGAAACGGCTGCTGAACCAGAAACTGGGGTACGGGGGGACTGGCGGGGATTGGGGAGGGTTTGGGGGGCTGGGAGGGATTTTGGGGAGGATTTAGGGGGGCTTGGGGGGCTGGGAGGGGGTTTGGGGGATTTTGGGGAGGGTTTGGAGGGGGCTTGGGGAGGATTTGGGGGGCTGGGAGGGATTTTGGGGGATTTGGGGGGGCTTGGGGAGGGTTTGGGGGGCTGGGAGGGATTTTGGGGAGGATTTAGGGGGGCTTGGGGGGCTGGGAGGGGCTTTGGGGGGGTTTGGGGGATTTTGGGGAGGATTTGGGGGGTTTGGGGGGCTGTGAGGGGATTTAGGGGATTTGGGAGGAGGTTTGGGAGGGGTTGAGAGGAGATTTTGGGGTGCTGTGGGGTTTTTTGGGGGGGCTGGGAGGGGGCTTGGGGGGGCTTGGGGAGGGTTTGGGGGGCTGGGAGGGGTTTTGGGGGGGTTGGGAGGGGATTAGAGGGGGTTTGGGGGCATTTAGGGGGTTTTGGGGAGGCTGGGAGGGGTTTGGGGATTTTTGGGGGGATATGGGGGGTGAGAGGGGATTTGGGGGGCTCAGGGAGGGTTTAGGAGGCTGGGAGGGGGTTTATGGGGACTGGGAGGGACTTTGGGGATTTTAGGGAGTTTGGGGATTTCGGGGGGAATTTTGGGGGGTCTGGGAGGGGATTTTGAGGGTCTCAGGGGGGATTTGGGGGCCAGGATGGGATTTTGGGGGGAATTTGGGACACACAAAAGATTTTGGGAGGGGTTGGAAAGATTATGGGGAGACCAAGGAGGGGATTTTGGGGCACAGGGAATATTTTAAGGTTCAGGAAGGAAATGGGGTTTTTTTAATTTTTTTTTTTGTGTGTGACATTCTGGATTTAGAACAAGATTTTTGGGCGCCCCCAAAAGATTTCGGGCTAAAATCCAGAAATTCAAGGGAAAATTTTTCGCGTTACTGAGAAAAAAATTGGATTTTTTTTTTTATGGAATCCCAGAGGATTTTTGGAGGATTTAGGGCTGATTGGAGGCAGTTTGGGGGACCCCAAAATCTCTTTTTTTTACCCCAAAAAAGGAAAGTGAAGACGCTGGGGGAGGAGGAGCCCTGGCTGGACGACGCGGCCGCGTGGATCGAGCGCAGCCGGGCGCTGCAGAGGGAGAAGGAGCTGGCGGAAAAAAGGGTGAGGAGAGACCCCAAAAATCCCAAAAAACCCCAAAAAATCCCAAAAAACCCCAACCCCCCGATCCCCCTCAAAAACGGGGTTTTTACCCCATTTTTAGTGATTTTACAGCTAAAATGTTGATTTTTGTGGCATATTTTTAATGAGTTTTCCCATGTAAAATTTCAGATTCTGGTGGGGATTTTGGGAATTGTGAAGCTCCTTGAAAATTTCTCTTAAATTTTAAAATTTTGTTTAAAATTTTCTAAAAACTGAAGGGTTTGGGGCTTAAATCTTTTTTCCAGAACAATTTTTTGGCTTAAAATGAGCAATTTTGAGCCTTAAGTTTGGGCTTGCATTCTAAATTTTAGGGATTTTGAGCCTCGATGTGATTTTTAGGGATATTCCTTTAAAATTCCCTTAAAATTGATCCTTTGAGGCCTCAAATTTTCTACTTTTGAAGTAAATTTTGCACTCGTGCTGCTAAACCCACCAATTTTACCCCCAAAATTCCAATTCCACCTCAATTTTTCAGGATTTTTGCACCACTTCAAAACTGAAATTAATTTTTAGGACCATTCCCAAAAATCCCAATGATTTGGGGGCGCCACCTTTGCTTTTCAGCCGTTTTTTTGAGCCGAAAATGTGAATTTTGAGGGTTTTTTTTCCCCGTGTTTTGGTTCCTGTTTTTTTGGGGGGGTCCCCGGGGGGTTCCCAGTTCCCCCCAGTCCCTCCCAGTATCCCCAGTGCCCCAGACTGGTTTGACTGGGGCGCTGTGCAGGCCAAGCTGCTGGAGGAGATGGACCAGGAGTTCGGGGTCAGCCCCTTGGTGGAGGAGGAGTTCCAGAGACGGCGGAGGGTGAGGGGTGGGGGGAAACTGGGGGGGACTGGGGGGGCACTGGGAGGGGAGTGGGAGGGGAGTGGGGGGAGGGACTGGGAGAGGAATGGGGGCACTGGGATGGACTGGGGGGGAGTGGGGGGCACTGGGAGGGGAGTGGGGGGCACTGGGAGGGGAGTGGGGGGCACTGGGGAGCACTGGGAGAGGAGTGGGGGGCACTGGGGAGATGGAGGGAGTGGGGGGCACTGGGAGGGGAGTGGGGGGCACTGGGGAGCACTGGGAGAGGAGTGGGGGCACTGGGAGAGGAGTGGGGGGCACTGGGGAGCACTGGGAGAGGAGTGGGGGCACTGGGAGAGGAGTGGGGGGCACTGGGGAGCACTGGGAGAGGAGTGGGGGCACTGGGAGAGGAGTGGGGGGCACTGGGGAGCACTGGGAGAGGAGTGGGGGGCACTGGGGGGCACTGGGAGAGGAGTGGGGGGCATGGGGGGACTGGGGGGGACTGGGAGAGAGTGGGGGGCACTGGGGGGGACTGGGAGGGGATTGAGGGGGACTGGGGGGGAACTGGGAAGGAGTGGGAGAGGAGTGGGGGGGACTGGGGGGCACTAGGGGGGGACTGGGAAGGACTGGGGATGCTGAGGGAGACTGGGGGGGATTGGGGGGGACTGGGAGGGGAGTGGGGGACACTGGGGGGGGACTGGGAGGGGATTGAGGGGGACTGGGGATACTGGGAGGGACTGGAGGGGACTGGGAGGGGAGTGGGAGGGGACTGGGGGGGATTTGGGGGGACTGGGGGGGATTGGGAGAGGAGTGGGGGGGACGGGGGGAAATGGAGGGGACCGAGGGGGGCTGGGAGGGAACTGGGGGGCACTAGAGGGCACTGGGGATACTGGGGGGGACTGGGAGGGGATGGAGGAGGACTGGGGATACTGGGAGGGGATTGGGGGGCGCTGGGAGGGCACTGGTGGTTACTGGGGGGCACTGGGAGGGATTGGGGGCACTGGGAGGGCATGGTGGTTACTGGGGGCACTGGAGGATTGGGGGCACTGGAGGGCACTGGTGGTTACTGGGGGGCACTGGGGGATGGTGGTTACTGGGGGGCACTGGGAGGGATTGGGGGGCACTGGGGGGGCACTGGTGGTTACTGGGGGGCACTGGGAGGATTGGGGGGCACTGGGAGGGCATGGTGGTTACTGGGGGCACTGGGGGGGCACTGGTGGTTACTGGGGGGCACTGGGAGGGATTGGGGGGCACTGGGGGGCACTGGTGGTTACTGGGGGGCACTGGGAGGGATTGGGGGGCACTGGGAGGGCACTGGTGGTTACTGGGGGGCACTGGGGGGGCACTGGTGGTTACTGGGGGCATGGGATGGGGGACTGGGGGGCCTGGTGGTTACTGGGGGGGCACTGGGAGGGATTGGGGGGCACTGGGGGGGCACTGGTGGTTACTGGGGGGCACTGGGAGGGATTGGGGGGCACTGGAGGCACTGGGAGGGGCACTGGAGGGCACTGGGGCTTCTCGGGGGACTGGTGGGTTACTGGTGGTTACTGGGAGGCACTGGGGGGTCCCTGAGTGTTTTTGGGGGTCCCTGGGTGTTTCTGGGGGTCCCTGAGTGTTTTTGGGGGTCCCGGGGGTTGCTGGGGGTCCCCGGGTGTTACTGGGGGTCCCCGGGTGTTTTTGGGGGTCTCTGGGTGTTGCTGGCAGCACTGGCTGTTTTGGGGGTCCCCGGGTGTTTTTGGGGGTCCCGGTGTTTTTGGGGGTCCCCGGGGGTTGCTGGGGGTCCCCGGGTGTTTTTGGGGGTCCCCGGGTGTTGCTGGCAGCACTGGGTGTTTTGGGGGTCCCCGGGTATTTCAGGGGGTCCCCGGGTTTCAGGGGGTCCCCGGGTGTTTTTGGGGGTCCCTGGGTGTTTTCTGGGGGTCCCTGAGTGTTTTTGGGGGTCCCCGGTGTTTTTGGGGGTCCCCGGGTGTTTCAGGGGGTCCCCGGTGTTTGGGGTCCCGGGTGTTTTTGGGGGTCTCTGGGTGTTGCTGGCAGCGCTGGGTGTTTTGGGGGTCCCCGGGTGTTTTTGGGGGTCCCCGGGTGCTGCTGGCAGCACTGGGTGTTTTTGGGGTCCCCGGGTGTTTTGGGGGTCCCCGGGTGTTTTTGGGGGTCCCCGGGGGTTGCTGGCAGCGCTGGTCCCAGCAGTGTCCCCCCCCCAGGAGCGGTACAGCGCCCGGGACCTGCAGGGGCTGACGGTGGAGCACGACCCGGCCTCGATCCCCGAGGGACAGACCCTGGTGCTGACCCTCAAGGACAGGGGTCAGTGGGGACACTGGGGACACTGGGGACACTGGGACAGACCCTGGTGCTGACCCTCAAGGACAGGGGTCAGTGGGGACACTGGGGACACTGGGGACACTGGGACAGACCCTGGTGCTGACCCTCAAGGACAGGGGTCAGTGGGGACACTGGGGACACTGGGGACACTGGGACAGACCCTGGTGCTGACCCTCAAGGACAGGGGTCAGTGGGGACACTGGGGACACTGGGGACACTGGGACAGACCCTGGTGCTGACCCTCAAGGACAGGGGTCAGTGGGGACACTGGGGACACTGGGGGGACACTGTGGACTCTGGGGTGGCTCGGGGGTCCGGGCTTGTCCCCAAAGCCATGGGGAGGGTCCAGGTGGTGTCACTGCCCTGTCCGAGATGTCCCCTCACTGTGTTCTTGTCCTTCTGTCCCTGTGTCCCTGTGTCTGTATCCTCCTGTCCCTATCCCTGTCCCTCTGTCCCTGTCCCTGTATCCCCCGTATCCCTGTGTCCCTGTCCCTCTGTCCCTCTGTCCCCCTGTCCCCCTGTCCCTGTCCCTGTATCCCCCGTATCCCTGTGTCCCTGTCCCTCTGTCCCTCTGTCCCCCTGTCCCCCTGTCCCTGTCCCTGTATCCCCCTGTCCCTGTCCCTGTATCCCCCGTATCCCTGTGTCCCTGTCCCTATCTCTGTCCCTCTGTCCCTCTGTCCCCCTGTCCCCCTGTCCCTGTCCCTGTATCCCCCGTATCCCTGTGTCCCTGTCCCTATCCTGTCCCTCTGTCCCCCTGTCCCCCTGTCCCCCTGTCCCTGTCCCTGTATCCCCCTGTCCCTGTCCCTGTATCCCCCGTATCCCCATGTCCCTGTCCCTGTGTCCCTGTCCCCGTGTCCCCGTGTCCCCGTGTCCCCCTGTCCCCGTGTCCCCTGTTCCCCCTGTCCCCATGTCCCTGTCCCCGTATCCCCCGTATCCCCGTGTCCCTGTCCCTGTATCCCGGTGTCCCTGTCCCCCTGTCCCTGTCCCCCTGTCCCCGTGTCCCCCTGTCCCCGTGTCCCCCTGTCCCCGTGTCCCTGTCCCCGTGTCCCCCCGTGTCCCAGGGGTTCTGGAGGGCGGCGAGGACGTTCTCGAGCAGCTCTCCCTGGCGGCGGCGGCGCGGGCGCGGGAGGAGCAGGAGCTGCGGCGGCGGCGCCCGCCCTACGAGCCCTACGGGCAGGAGGAGCCGGGCCCCGCCCCGCAGGTACGGCATGTCGCGATAGGGCAGCCTGTGTCGCGATAGGACACGCTGTGTCACTGGGTCATATCGCGATAGGGCAGGCTGTATCACCGGGTCATATCGCGATAGGGCAGCCTGTGTCGCAATAGGGCACGCTGTATCACCGGGTCATATCACGATAGGGCAGCCTGTGTCGCGATAGGGCACGCTGTATCACCAGGTCATGTCGCGATAGGGCAGCCTGTGTCGCGATAGGGCACGCTGTATCACCGGGTCATATCACGATACGGCAGCCTGTGTCGCGATAGGGCACGCTGTATCACCGGGTCATATCGCGATAGGGCAGGCTGTGTCGCGATAGGGCACGCTGTATCACTGGGTCATGTCGTGATAGGGCAGGCTGTGTCGCGATAGGGCACGCTGTATCACTGGGTCATGTCGTGATAGGGCAGGCTGTGTTGCGATAGGGCAGGCTCTATCACCGGGTCATATCGCGATAGGGCAGGCTGTGTCGCGATAGGGCAGGCTGTATCACCAGGTCATATCGTGATAGGGCAGGCTGCATCACTGGGTCATATCGCGATAGGGCACGCTGTGTCACGATAGGACACGCTGTGTCACGATAGGGCACCATATATCACCGGGTCATATTGCGATAGAACACGCTGTGTCGCGATAGGGCACGCTGTATCGCCAGGTCATATCACGACATGTCGCAGGGTGTCACGTCCTGGGTGTGCTGTGTCACCGCCCCGTGTCGGGGCTGTCACGGGCCAAACATCGCGATATATCACGATACGCACGCGGAGCGCTGGCGCGTGTCGCAGGATGTCACGCTAAATATCGCATATCGCGACATATCACGACACGCCGCCAGTTAGCGGTGTTGTGGCATACCGTGGGTCAGCGGTATTGCAAAAGAATATCGCGACATACTGCAATTTAGCGGTGTAATGAAATATCGCGACATACCACGATTTAGCCGTATTGGGGGAAAAAAAATACCGCGACTTAGGGCAATTTAGCGATATGATGAAATATGCGAATCCGCGATTTAGCGTACGATAAATATCGCGACATAGCGCATGTTAGCGGTATTGGGAAAAAAATTTGCGATTTAACGGTATGATGAAATATCGTGACATAACGTGTGTCAGCGGTATAATGAAATATCGCGACACAGCGTGTGTCAGCGGTATAATGAAATATCGCGACATCCCGCGATTTAGCGGTATCGGGACAAAAAAAAAAAATATCACGACGTACGGGGATTTAACGATATTGGGGGGGGGGGGAATCACGATTTAGCGGTATGCCGAAATATCGCGCCATACCACCAATTAGCGGTATCGCGACATCCCGCGATTTAGCGGGCGATACTTCGCGGTATCGTGACATATCGCGACGTAGCGGCCGATACTGCGACGTAATCGCTTTCTGTAGACAGAGCATCGGTTAATACCGCGATATACAGCCATATACCGTGACGTACCATGATCTATCGCGATATATCGCAACGTAATCGCTGCGTATAACAACGCATCAGTTAGTACCGCGACGTACCATGGTATATCATGACATATCGCAACGTAATCGCTCTGTATAAAAACGCATCTGTTAGTACCACGACATACTGTGATATATCGTGACGTACCATGATCTATCACGATATATCGCAACGTAATCGCTCCGTATAACAATGCACCACTTAATACCACGATATAGCGCGATATACCGTGACGTACCCCGATATATCACGACATATCGCAATGTAATTGCTCTGTATAACAACCACCAGTTAATAGCGCGATGCACCGCGATATATCGCGACGTACCCTGATATATCGTGACACATCGCAATGTAATCGCTCTGTATAACAACGCATCGTTAATACCACGACATACTGTGATATATCGCGACGTATCACGATATATTGCGACGCTCACAACGTAATCGCTCTGTATAACAATGCATCAGTTAATAGCGCGATAGACCGCGATATACCGCGATAGACTGCGATATACACATACCGCGATATACCGCGATATACCGCGATATATCGCGCCATATCGCGCCGTGTCGCCCCCCGCAGGCCCCGGCGGCGCCGGCGCTGCTGCCGCAGTACGACGAGCCGGCGCCTCGCCCCTCCTTCCGCCTGGGCCCGGGCGGGACGCAGGACGCGGGGGGGGACCCCCGGCCCGGGCCCCTCCCCCCGGCCGGCCCCGCCCCCCAGAGCCTGGAGCTGCCCCTCCCCCGCCTGGCGGCCGAGTACCTGAGCGCCGAGGAGATGGTGAGGGGGAGGGGGGGAGGGGGTCGGGGGGGGTTTGGGGGTGATTTAGGGTGGGTTGGGGTCGGGGGGGGATTTGGGGTGGTTTAGGGTGGGTTTGGGGTCAGAGGGATTTTTGGGGTGATTTAGGGTGGGTTTGGGGTCGGGGGGATTTTGGGGTGATTTAGGGTGGGTTTGGGGTCGGGGGTGATTTGGGGTGATTTAGGGTGGGTTTGGGGTCGGGGGATTTGGGGTGTTTAGGGTGGGTTTGGGTCGGGGGGATTTGGGGTGATTTAGGGTGGGTTTGGGGTCGGGGTGGATTTTGGGGTGATTTAGGGTGGTTTGGGGTCAGAGGGGATTTGGTTTTGTGGGGGGGTTTGGTGTTTAGGGTGGGTTTGGGTCAGAGGTGATTTTTGGGGTGATTTAGGGTGGTTTGGGGTCAGAGGGATTTTTGGGGTGATTTAGGGTGGTTTGGGGTCAGAGGGATTTTTGGGGTGTTTAGGGTGGGTTTGGGTCGAGGTGATTTTTGGGGTGGTGATTTAGGGTGGTTTGGGGTCAGAGGTGATTTTTGGGGTGATTTAGGTGGGTTTGGGGTCAGAGGGGATTTTTGGGGTGTTTAGGGTGGGTTTGGGTCAGAGGGGATTTTTGGGGGTGATTTAGGGTGGGTTTGGGGTCAGAGGTGATTTTTGGGGTGATTTAGGGTGGATTTGGGGTCAGAGGGGATTTTTGGGGTGATTTAGGGTGGGTTTGGGTCGGGGGGGATTTTTTGGGTAGGGATTTGGGTGGATTTGGGTCAGAGGTGATTTTTGGGGTGATTTAGGGTGGGTTTGGGTCAGAGGTGATTTTTGGGGTGATTTAGGGTTGATTTTGGGGTAGAGGTGGATTTTTGGGGTGATTTAGGGTGGGTTTGGGGTCAGAGGTGATTTTTGGGGTGATTTAGGGGGGATTTGGGGCCGGGGATGGTTTGGGGTGGATTTAGGATCAGGGAGATGATTTAGGGTGGATTTTGGGGTGGGTTTGGGGTGGATTGAGGGTGGGTTTGTGGTCGGGGGGATGATTTAGGTGGGTTTGGGGTGGGTTTGCGGGTGACTTAGGGGTTTTTGGTGGATTCGGGTGGATTTGAGGTCAGGGTGGATTTAGGGTGGGTTTGGGATTGGGGGATAATTGGGTGGATTTGGGGTCGGGCTGTGATTTTAGGGTGATTTGGGTGGTTTGGGGTGGTTTGGGGTGGGGGTATTTGGGGTTGGGTGTGATTGGGCAGGGTGGTGATTTAGATCAGATGATTGGGTGGATGGTCAGGGTGTTGGGATTTGGTGATTTGTGCGTTGGCTTTGGTGTTGGCGTTTGGTGATTTGTATATTGGGGATTGGGCGTTGGTTTTGGGTGATTTGGCTGTTTTGGGTATTTGGGATTGTGTATTGGAGTTGGGTGGTTGGATACTTGGGATTGGGTTTTGGTGGTTGGAATTTGTTTTGGTTTGTCTGTTTGGTGTTTGGTGATTTTGGGTGTTTTGTCTGTTTGGTTTGGATTTGGGGATTTTTTTGAGTGTTTGCTGTTGTTGGTTTGGGTTTGGTGTTCTGAGTATTTGGTGATTTGGATTTGGTTGTTGGTGTTTGGGTGATTGGTTTTGGTGATTTTGGCTTTCTTGGTATTTGGTGGTGTTTGGTGGTTTTGGATTTTGTTTGGGTGGTGATGGTTTGGTGTTGTTGTGGTATTTGGCTGTTTGGGGTTGGTTGGTTTGTTGGTTTGGTTGGTTTGGGTGGTGTGGTTTTTGTGGGGGGGTGGCGTTTGTTTTGGGGTTGATTTTGGGTATATTTTTGGGGTGATTTTGGGCTGTTTCTGGGGATGTTTTTGGGGTGATTTTGGGCTGTTTTTGGGGATATTTTTGGGGTGATTTTGGGCTGTTATTGGGGATGTTTTTGGGCTGGTTTTGGGGATACTTTTGGGGTGATTTTGGGGTGTTTTGGGCTGGTTTTGGGGATATTTTTGGTTGGTGTTTGGGGGGTTTTGGTCTGGTTTTGGGCTGTTTTTGGGGTGATTTTTGGGGGTGTTTTGGTCTGGTTTTGGGCTGTTTTTGGGGATATTTTTGGGGATTTTTTTGGAGGTGTTTTGTGCTGTGTTTGGTTGGTTTTGGGGATGTTTTTGGGCTGTTTTGGAGATATTTTTGGGGTGATTTTGGGGTGTTTTGGGGTTGATTTGGGGGCTGTTTTTGGGTGGTTTTGGGGATGTTTTTGGGGTGATTTTGGCTTTTCTGGGGATATTTTTGGGGGTGTTTTGTGCTGTGTTTGGGCTGGTTTTGGGGATATTTTGGGCTGTTTTTGGGGTGTTTTGGGGTGATTTTGGGCTGTTTTGGGGGTGTTTTGGTCTGGTTTGGGGTGTGTTTTGGGGTGTTTTTGGGGGTGTTTTGGTCTGGTTTTGGGGTGTTTGGGGCTGGTTTTGGTTGGTTTTGGGGGTGTTTTGGGTTGTTTTGGGGGTGTTTTGGTCTGTTTTGGTCTGGTTTTGGGGGTGTTTTGGGCTGGTTTTGGGCTGGTTTTGGGGGGGTGTTTTGGGGTGATTTTGGGGGTGTTTTTGGGGGTGTTTTGGGTTGGTTTTGGGGGTGTTTTGGTCTTGGTTTTGGGGGTGTTTTGGTCTGGTTTTGGGGTGATTTTGGGCTGTGTTTTGGGGGTGTTTTGGCTGGTTTTTGGTCTGGGTTTTGGGGGTGTTTTGGTCTGGTTTTTGGGGGTTTTGGGTGGGTTTGGGTTGGTTTTGGTCTGGTTTTGGTGGGGTTGGTTTTGGGCTGGTTTTTGGGGTGTTTGGGGCTGGTTTTGGTCTGGTTTTGGGGGTGTTTGGGCTGGTTTTGGTCTGGTTTTGGGGGGTTTTGGTCTGGTTTTGGGGTGTTTTGGGCTGGTTTTGGGCTGGTTTTGGGGGTGTTTGGGGTGATTTTGGGGCTGTTTTGGGGGTGTTTGGGTCTGGTTTTGGGGGTGTTTTGGCGGTTTTGGGGGTTTTGGCTGGTTTTGGGGTGATTTTGGGGCTGTTTTTGGGGGTGTTTTGGTCTGGTTTGGTCTGGTTTTGGGGTGTTTTGGTCTGGTTTTGGTCTGGTTTGGGGGTGTTTGGGTTGGTTTTGGTCTGGTTTTCGGCTGGTTTTGGTCTGGTTTTGGGTGGTTTTGGGGGTGTTTGGGGCTGTGTTTGGGCTGGTTTTGGGGTGATTTTGGGCTGATTCGGTGCGGCCGTTGCCGGCGTGTGTTGGGGGGGGGTAGCTGCGGGCAGGAGACCGCTGGGGTGCGAGCTGTGGTGGCACGGGGGACGGGGGGATTGGTCAGGTGGGGCTGGGGGGCTGGGGGGGGTTTGGGGGTGTGGGGGGACTGGGAGGTTTGGGGGGTCTGGGGGGGATTTGGGGGCCTTAGATGGATCTGGGGGGATTTGGGGGGCTGGGGGGGTTTGGGGGATGGTTTGTTGGGGGGTTTGGGGGGGATTTGTGGGGGATTTGGGGGTCCTGAGGGGGATTTGGGGGGTCTGGGGGGGATTTGGGGGGGGGGTTTGGGGTCTGGGGGGGATTTGGGGGCTTGATGATTGGGGGATTTGGGGGTCTGGGGGGATTTGGGGTTTAGGGGGTTTGGGGGGATTTGGGGGTCCTTGGATGGTTCTGGGGGGATTTGGGGGATTTGGGGGGCCGGGGGGGTTTGGAGTCCTGGGGGGTTTGGGGGCCCTGGGGGGATTTGAGGGGTCTTGGGGGGATTTGAGGGGCCTTAGATGGATCTGGGGGGATTGGGGGGTCCTGGGGGATTTGGGGTGGCCTGGAGGGGATTTGGGGAGGTTTGGGGGATTCCTGGGGGGATTTGGGGGGTCCTGAGGGGGGATTTGAGGAGGTTTGGGGGGGTTGGGGGTTCTGGGGGGATTTGGGGGTCTTGGGGGGATTTGAGGGAGGTTTGGGGGGCGCTGGGGCGGTTTGGGGGTCCTGGGGTGGGGGTTTGGGGGTTCCCGGGGGCATTTGGGGGGCCTTGGATGGATCTGGGGAGGATTTGGGAGTTTGGGGGGTCCTGAAGGGGATTTGGGTGAGATTTGGGGGTCTTGGGGCGGTTGGGGGTTTCCTGGGGAATTTGGGGTGTTCTGGGGGGATTTGGGGGGGGCTTGGATGGCTTGGGGGGTTCCTGGGGGGATTTGGGGGGCCTTGGATGGCTTGGGGGTTCCTGGGGGGATTTGGGGGCCTTGGATGGATCTGGGGAGGATTTGGGGGGTCCTGGGGGGGGGGTTGGGAGTCCTGAGGGGATCTGGGGGGGCCTTGGATGGATCTGGGGGGGGGGATTTGGGCGAGATTTGAGGGGTCTGGGGGGATTTGGGGGTTCCTGGGGGGATTTGGGGGGGGCCTTGGATGGATTGGGGGGTCCTGAGGGGATTTGGGGGGCCTTGGATGGATTTGGGGGAGATTTGAGGGGTCCTAAGGGGGATTTGGGAGGGAATTGGGGCGATTTGGGGGGTTTGAGGGAGTGTGGGGAGGGTCCTAAGCGGCACCTGAAAGAGCTGGGGGGGATTTGAGGTGATCCAGGGGGGATTTGGGGATCTGGGGGGATTGAGTGATCGGGATTTGGGGGGATTGGGGGGATTTGAGGTGATCCAGGGGGGAGCTGGGGGTCCTGTGGGGATTTGGGGAGGGTCCTAAGGGGCACCCAAAGGAGCTGGGGGAGATCTGGGGGGTCCTGAGTGGGATTTGGGGGATCCAGGAGGAGATTTGAGGGGGATTTGAGGGAATTTGGGGGCTTTATGTGGACCCTGAGGTCCCAAGGGGTAGGGGAGAGATCCTGGGGAGGCTTTGGGGGGTCCTGAGTGGGGTTCAGTTCCCCCAAACCCCCCCAAATCCCCCCCTAACCCCTCCCCCCCGCAGGTCGCGGGGTCGGGGCCGGCGGGAGCCGGAGGAGGAGGAGGGGGAGGGGGGGGGAGGGGCCGGGGGGGACCCCGAGAACGCCCCCAACCCCCCCGAGGGAGCCCCCCGGCAGCGCTGCCCTCGGACGACGCCCGCACGGAGAGCATGGACATCAGCAGCGAGGGTGGGAGGGGGTTTGGGGGGATTCCGGGGGGCTTGGGGGGGATTTATGGGATTTTAGGGGGGGTTGGGGGGTTAGGTTTGGGGGGGATTTATGGGATTTAGGGGGGGTTGGTTGGGGGGGATTTATGGGATTTTAGGGGGGTTGGGGGGGATTTATGGGATTTTAGGGGGGGGTTGGGGGATTTGGGGGGGATTTATGGGATTTTAGGGGGGTTGGGGGGGATTTATGGGATTTTAGGGGTGGGGGGGGATTATGGGATTTTAGGGGGGTTGGGGGGGATTTATGGGATTTTAGGGGGGGTTGGGGGGGATTTATGGGATTTTAGGGGGGTTGGGGGGATTTATGGGATTTTGGGGGGTTGGGGGGGATTTATGGGATTTTAGGGGGGTTGGGGGGGATTTATGGGATTTTAGGGGGGTTGGGGGGATTTATGGATTTTGGGGGTTGGGGGGATTATGGGATTTTGGGGGGTTGGGGGGATTTATGGGATTTTGGGGGTTGGGGGGGATTTATGGGATTTTAGGGGGGGGTTGGGGGGGATTTATGGGATTTTAGGGGGTTGGGGGGGATTTATGGGATTTTAGGGGGGGTTGGGGGGATTTATGGGATTTTAGGGGGGTTGGGGGGGATTTATGGGATTTTAGGGGGGTTGGGGGGGATTTATGGGATTTTAGGGGGGGTTGGGGGGGATTTATGGGATTTTAGGGGGGTTGGGGGGGATTTATGGGATTTTAGGGGGGTTGGGGGGGATTTATGGGATTTTAGGGGGGGTTGGGGGGGATTTATGGGATTTTAGGGGGGTTGGGGGGGATTTATGGGATTTTGGGGGTTGGGGGGGATTTATGGGATTTTAGGGGGTTGGGGGGGATTTATGGGATTTTAGGGGGTTGGGGGGGATTTATGGGATTTTAGGGGGGTTGGGGGGATTTATGGGATTTTAGGGGGGTTGGGGGGGATTTATGGGATTTTAGGGGGTTGGGGGGGATTTATGGGATTTTAGGGGGGTTGGGGGGGATTTATGGGATTTTAGGGGGTTGGGGGGGATTTATGGGATTTTAGGGGGGTTGGGGGGATTTATGGGATTTTAGGGGTTGGGGGGATTTATGGATTTTGGGGGGGTTGGGGGGGATTTATGGGATTTTAGGGGGGTTGGGGTTTGGGGGGATTTATGGGATTTTAGGGGGGTTGGTGGGGATTTAGGGATTTTGGGGGGGATTTTGGGGGATTTTGGGGGGAGTTAGGGGGATTTGGGGGGGATTTATGGATTTTAGGGGTTGGGGTTGGATTTGGGGGGTTGGGGATTTATGGGATTTTAGGGGGGGGGTGGGAGGGATTTGGGGGGTTGGGGGATTTATGGGATTTGTGGGGGGATTTGGGGTTGGGGGGATTTATGGGATTTTAGGGGGGTTGGGGGGATTTATGGGATTTTAGGGGGGGTTGGGGGGATTTATGGGATTTTAGGGGGTTGGGGGGGATTTATGGGATTTTAGGGGGGTTGGGGGGATTTATGGGATTTTGGGGGTTGGGGGGGATTTATGGGATTTTGGGGGTTTGGGGGGATTTATGGGATTTTAGGGGGGTGGTTGGGGGGGATTTATGGGATTTTAGGGGGGTTGGGGGGGATTTATGGGATTTTGGGGGGTGGTTGGGGGGGATTTATGGGATTTTAGGGGGGTTGGGGGGATTTATGGGATTTTCAGGGGGGTTGGGGGGGATTTATGGGATTTTGGGGGTTGGGGGGGATTTATGGGATTTTAGGGGGGGGTTGGGGGGGATTTATGGGATTTTAGCGGGGGTTGGGGGGGATTTATGGGATTTTGGGGGTTGGGGGGGATTTATGGGATTTTAGGGGGGTTGGGGGGGGGTTTTTGGGGGGTTTTTGGGGGGGGGGGGTTTTGGTTTTGGGGGGGGGGGGGTTTTGGGGGGTTGGGGGGTTTGGGGGGTTTTGGGTTTTGGGGGGTTTTGGGGGGTTTTGGGGTTTTTTGGGGTTTTGGGGGGGGTTTTGGGGGTTTTTGGGGG